>JAJJWX010002445.1:480000-570943 GCA_023529315.1 Papaver bracteatum | reverse complement strand
TTTTGATAGAAAGTGATAGATTTTATTAAAAAACAGAAGAATGTACAAACATGCTACAAGTTGTAGCAAAATTAAAAAATGAAAACAAAAAAAAAAAACAGAAAAAAATCAGTAAAAGTTTGCATCCCAATTTTCACCCACTGTAACACTTTGATGACCAAAGCTTTAATAAATGCAAGTAACCGGGAGATTTTGCTTCGATGATTAAATCCGGATCCGTCTTAAAAACATGCTTCTCAAAAAAGTACGCATTTCTTTCTCCCCATATAACCCAAACAATTCTTTACTGCAGGAATCATGCCCCAATAAACTGAAATCGTGTGTTGTACATATGCTTCCATGTGTGAGCTAGTTCATAAAAGGTCTGCGAGTTATCCGGCACCAACCGGATGGTATTAAGCTCAACCATAATTTGTACGCAACCTTGCAATGAAGAATAAGATGATTTTGCAGATTCTTCACAACTTCCACACATAATACTGAGATATTGTCTAAAACCATACCCTTGTGCAGCAACATATCTATTGTGTTTAGTTTGTTATGCACCGCACACCAGACTAAAAAACAAACCTTGGGAGGAATCTTCTTGTGCCCAGGCGAAATTATAGGGAAATTCTTCTACTCCATCCGATAAAATCATTTGTGAATAAAGAGTTTTAACTGAAAAAACTCCATTACTCCCCAAAGTCCATTGCCTAGTATCATCAAGTTATCCAGGTTTGGAGCTATCGATCCAATTGAAGAAGTAACAAAGAAAAATGATTAACTTCGTCTTCAAGTCTTCTTTTGAAATCAAAAACCCAATCTCCATTCGAAGTATGAGCTGCAATTGAACTATATTTATCTTTAACTAACTTTGAATAAGTCAGGGAAAGAAAGATATAATGGTTCATCTCCATTCCATTTGTCAAACCAAAAGATACCCTAACACCGTGAGTGAATATTAATTGTAGTGTAATTATTGATCAACTGACTTGTTTCCACTATAATTTTCCAGCAAGAAATCCCAAAACAATTAGTTACTCTACCAGGTAACCAATGAGAAGACATAGAACCATGCTTCTCAGTTATGATCTTACACCAAAGATGATCCTTCTCCACACCGAATCTCCAGGACCACTTTGCAAGTAATGCAGTGTTCATGTGTCTTAGATTTAAAACACCCAAACCACCTCTACCTTTTTCAGCCATAACCAAACTCCAATTAACCAAATGAGAAGTTTTTGAGTTACCCCATAAGAAATTCCTCATTTTCTTTTCTAATTGGTTAATCACTGAAGATGGTGCTCTGAAAAGGGAGAAATAATAAAGTGGAAGAGAAGAAAGAATAATTTTTAACATAGTCAGTTTACCTCCCTTAGAGATCGAAATTTTGCTCAAATGAGATAGCCGTACATCAAATTTGGCAAGAACTGGATCCCAAATTGCTTTGGAGTTAGCTTTTGCCCCTAAAGGCATACCCAAATAAATAAAAGGAAGCTTATCAGTGATGCATCCAAGCTCCATAGCCCAAGTTTGTAAGTCTTGGCATACACCAACTCTGGAATGATTCTTGTCTTAGCCGTGTTTATTTTCAAACTGCAATTAATTCAAAACACTTCAAGGAGGAAAATAGATTATGTAGTTCATCTCTTGAATTATTTAGAAAAAAGATTGTGTCATCTGCGTAGTGAAGATGGTTGATCACAATTCCATTTTGAACATTTGAGAAACCATGAAACCCACGACCCATTTCTGCAACTCTGTCCAAATATCTTGAAAAACCCTCCATAGCAATGTTAAAAAGAAGTGGTGATAATGGATCGCCTTGTCTAAACCCCTCTTGAGCTATTGAAATGACCAAAAGAAGTACCATTAATAAGAACGGAGAATGATCTTTGTTGAGTAACAAAATCTCATCCATTTGCACCATTTATCACTAAAACCCATCTTTTTTAGCATGTTTTCCAAGAAAACCCAACTTACTCTGTCAAAAAAGCCTTTTCTAGATCGATTTTGCAGTTAATCCAGAACCCCGAGCTAAGTCTTGAATCAACCATCTCATTTGCGATGAGAGTACCATCAATTATCTGTCTCCCCTTGGATGTAAGCACACCGCAGACTTTGGTGAAATGATTTTATTCAAAACTAAGCTTAATCTGGTTGCTAGAACTTTGGATATAATTTTGTAAACACTAGTAAGCAAACAAATAGGCCTGCAATCTTTTATGGTTTCAGTACTGTCCCTTTTAGGAACCAAAGCAATAAAAGTAGAGTTGTGCCTTGTATCTATTCTTCCATTTGCATAGAATTCATGCACCACTGCCATTAAATCCTGTTTCAAAAACCCCCAGCATTTGAAGAAGAAAAGAATAGGATAACCATCTGGTCCAGGAGCTTTATCATTTCCCAAATCCTTTATGGCAGAAAAAACTTCATCTTCAGTGAAAGTAGCTTCTAGAAAAACTATCTCTTGAGAATTAATTTGATCAAAATTTATTTCTTCTAAATCTGGTCTTATTAACATCTCTTCAGGTGAATAAAGAACTGTAGAACTCAACAATGTGATCCTGCAATTTGTTTTTGTCGAAATCAAAGCACCATCTATATATAATTGTCTTATTCTTTGTACCTCCTTTTGCGTGAGCAATTCTCATGAAGTGAGCAGTGTTCCTATCTCCCTCTTTGATCCATTTATTTTTAGATTTTATCCTCCAAGCAGTCTCCTCCATGAGAGTTACCTTTTCAAAATCCACTGTGATTAATCTTGTCTCTAACTTGTGATTCTGTCAAGCAAACATCCTCAGAAGCATTGTCTAACACCTGAATGTCAGATAAAATATTTTGAAGTTTGGTTGTTGTATGGCCAAAAGTGTCTTTGTTCCACACTTTGAGTAAACCTTTCAAATCTTTTAACTTTAACCAAAAGATCTCACTTGGTGTTCCTGCAAAACAAAAAGAGTTCCACCAGTTTTCCACCATTTCAACAAAGCCATTTTCCAAAAACCAAAGAATCTCAAATCTAAAAGGGGTAGGTCCCCAGGAAGGATCAGAGAGGTCAAGGAGTAAAGGAATATGATCAGATGTTGGTCTAGGTTTGGCTAGCTGAGATGAAAGAGGAAATTTTAGTTCAAAGGAAGGAGAGAGGAGAAATCTATCAAGCCTACACATGATAGGATTTGATTGATTATTTGACCAAGTATATCTGGATCCCTTGAGAGGAAGATCAATTAGCTCATGTTGTTCAATGAAATTTGCAAAACTTTTCATGCTCTTGGTAATTGTAGAACAATTTTTCTTCTCAACGCAACACAGGACGGTATTGAAATCTCCTCCAAGACACCAAGGAAGATCCCAGAAACTTCAAACATTATCTAGTTCTTCCCAGAAACTTTCCCTTTCATGTGGCTTATTAGGACCATAGACATTAGTTAGAATCCATTGAAAGCTATCTTCTTTGTTTGTACAGACAATAGAAAGAGTATAATCTCCTACCAAAGAGTCATTAACTTCCGAATATCCTTATTCCATAGAATGATCATTCCACCGAACTTCCAAAAGATTGTTGGAAAGTCCAACCAAAGTTATTATTTCCACAAATTTGTTGAATATCAAAATCCGTGCAAGTACATCATCTTAGTCTCTTGAAGAATAATAATAGGAGCCTTGTATAGCTGAATTACTTTCTTCACCACCATCCTTCTTTCTCTAGAACACAAACCTCTGACATTCCAAGAAAGAATCTGCAAATTCATTTGGGAAGAGACAAACCCACAGTTCTTCTTTTTGATTTAGTAGAAGAAGAACTAGCAGAATAATGTGTTACTCCCAGTCTTTTCCATTCACATAATAATTTCTTTGGTAAAACACCATTTGTAGAAACCGGAGAACTTGCATCATCACACAAAGCTTTGTCCATGACAGGCTCAAAACCAGGAGGGTAAGTTGGTGAGGATGAAGAACTTTTGTCCTCCGCAATTAAAAGTTCTTTCACATATGTATCGTCTTCAATCTCAACCATGAAAGTATCTTGAAACCCAATAAGTGGAGTAACTCTTTCTTTTGGTTCTCTCAAAGATAGTTTTGTATTAGAAATATCGCAGCAAAAAGTTTGAACTGCAAAATTTTTCCGGATACAAACGGACATCTTTGAAGATTGCAATACATTATGTTTGAGCACCGGACCCTCCATTGAGACCATGTTTAGGAAAAATTTCTTGGAGTGATTTGGCATATAGTCTAATTTAATACCCAGACTAATGCCGTACGTAAATAATCTATTAACTTCGGTAACAATCCAAGTAGGTATGACAAATATGGGATTTTGTAGAGTAATCAAGCACGCAGGATCAGGGTTTGGTAATAAAGGGGGTAAGATTGATGGTTGAATTTGAGTTTTTGAAAGAAGGGAATGAATATTTATGGTAGGTGTTATAGAAACAGGAATTGGTGGGTGATAATGTTGGTTGAAAGAACTGATAAATTGTGATGTGGTGTGATGAGGATCAGGAGTGGGTAGTGGTGAAAGTAGCGTTATGGGTAGAGGTGTATGTGTAGGTATTGGTTGAGGTGTAGGTGTAGGTGTCAACTCAACAAAAGAGAGTTGGAAAGCAGGATTTGAAGGAGTGCGAGTGGATTTTGTTATGGGTACAGGATCGGGTTTTGTTTGATTCGGAGATTTGGAAATGTGTATAGGAATAGATTGAGTTTGATCAGTATCCAATGATAAATTAAGTGATGGTTGTGCAGATACGATATCTTCCAAATCTGAGGGTAGATCCACCGTAGTAATTTTAGGGAACGGGAGAGTTCTTCAGTGATAGGTTGTGTTGGAGTAGATGGCAATATAGGATTAACAGTTTTGAGGCTCTTGGAATGTTTCGGGATTGACATTTTAAAAGCCACATGGTTGTACACCTCATCGACCTCCATGTCACCGGGAGATCCTCCGTTGCAGCCACATTCGTTTCACTCAAAACAAGCAGGCCCTTTTACTTTGTCATATCCGCGAATCGAGTTAAGAAGTTCGTGTACTTTACCTGCTTCCAGTTCTTCTTCTTTCTCCTCCGTCCATTTTTTGTCGGTTTACGAAGCACCATATTTTCCCTCACCACCCGTGAATTCAAATTATCTGAAAAGCTTTGATGTAATGTGTAATCAGCTACCGTATATGTCGGATATTTATTAAAGGCAAATAAAGAAGAATTATTGCACCCGACTTTCGGCTCTTTATTAAAGGCAAATAAAGAAGAATTATTGCACCCGATTAGCTTGATTAGCATTATTGTTGAGATACTTTCTTTTTTTGACTTTGACCGTTTCCAGAGAATCCTGTGTGGCTGATATGGAATTCAAATTTAGATCTGTATACACAGGTGGACTAATAACGCAACTACTCAACAATCGATGAAGACCTTCTGTAACATTGATGTGAGCCATGAACATTTGTCTACCGGAGAAGATCTTGATAACTCTAGGAATTGAGTTAATACCATTGACATTCCTGATTTTCATACGCATGGCAAGTAAGTTAGTGAGTCTTAGGTCATGGGATGAATGAAAAGCAGTTCCCACAAATTTTGCCAATAGCATGAATCAATTTTAATGACCAAAAGTGAAAAGGAATGCCCAAAATTTCGATGTTAAACTCATATTGATGAGAAACAGTTGAACTCCAGATCTGTTGATGCCAGCGGAAGACAGAATAAGTGGTGTTGTGGGCAGTGAATTTGAATTCCAAGTTGGCCTGAGAGAACTCGTCGTCCGCATGGAAGATTGCCTGTGTGGAGTTGATTGGGAACAATTCAAAAGATTTTTGAATCTATAATTCCGTGTAAAGTAATTTACCCAGAATTTGCCATGACCTGACTCTGGTGGGTAAAGAAATAATGAAAGTGTTTTTCCAACCACCTACATCTTAGGATCATGATCCAATTGTAAGAAATGTCCATATTTCGAATTCTTGGTGTAGATCGCGCCAGTCACGGATACCTATCACACACAAATGGTGAGTTGAGTATGGGTTGTTTGTTTATTGGACCAAATGTTGTTTTTTGAGAAAACAGGGGATTGAGCATAGGAAGTATCGGAGTTTAGTGTAGGTTTCCGGTTTGGTATGATGTATAGATAGATTGATCGATTGTGGTTTAGGCTTTGATAATGAAATAGAGAAATTGATGATGGATTCCAAAGCGGAGGCCATATGAAACCATCCGTCAAATCTTAGTCCGATGGGACATAGAACGAGACTGGGTAATCTTTTGGGTTTGGTCTCGAGAGAATGATATGAAGGTAGAATCCTTTTTCATTATGTTGTTTAGTTGCGAGAACCATTTTTGGTTATCTTCATGTTTCGGACCATCTTTCCCAGGATCTCCATTCTTTGCGCTTTCTAGAAACAATCTTTGCAGATCAATTGCAAGACTGAAAGTGAAAGTTCCGTTCAATTTTCCATGAGAGTGGAATTCCGTAATGGTGATATTTGACTTGTTTTTGGTTGGACTACAGGTTATCTTAAAAAACTTACGATCGATTGTGATGAAACGTTGCTCGGGAGACATAGTTTGGATCAACTAAGGGAATTAAGCTAAGGGATCTAAGGTGTCTAAGGGATCTATTCAGTAACAGGGATGGAGTTCAGAAAGTATTGGAGAATGGCATGGAGGATGGATGGAGCTTAGTTTTGAATTACCATACGTTAAATTAGCTCTTTCTTCTTAATGCAAGAAATTAGTACTTTTACCATGTACTTGGAAAGGGAAGATCATCGATGCACCGGCTGGATTTTGCTAATTCTTTTGGTCATTGCAGAAATTTTCATCAACCTTGTCGACATAAAATTAACGTATCCAGATTTCTTACAAAATTTCTTTGGGACAATAAATTAAGAATGTGGAGGAAAAGGAAAAGCGGGTATATTTCTTACTAATCATGGAAGGACTACATCTGAACAAAATGACTAAAAAACAGGTGATACGAAAGATATTATAAAATATCTAAGAGTTTTGAGAGGAAAAGTCATAATGCCAAAATATATTTCCTTAATATGGACGCTATTGAACAACTATCTGCCATGATGTTGTTGTGGTTGCTTCTGCAGTGTAGTGTTTTCTTAGCCACCATGATTAAGGTCATAGATGAAGAATAAGAAGAAGAAGCTGTAATTTGCTTTTCTCTTGCTACGGTTTGATTTCAGATCTAATGAAGGGATGATGCATAGAGGCGCAAAAGGTTACTACCACGGATGCTTATAAATGGATACATACCGTTTAGTTTAGGGTTCATTTGCTATCGGCTTACCCATGTCTTTTTTATTAGGGTTCACTCGTTGAGGGATTTGGGCATCTATAGAACATACTGTTATTCACACGGACTCAAATAAGTAGATGTTGACCAGTCAAAAGTAGATTAGTGGACTGTAAAATTCCAAAAGAAGGCGTCAAATTTCAAGAATTGTTTACTCTCAAACAATGAAACAAAGTATAGATGGAAATTAGGATCGTGTAGAAATTAGAATAGGAGTCAAGTCTCAAATGGGCACTACCGCACTATCTAGCTAGCACTCCCTTGTTCCAACTTTACAAATCTTTTTCAGATTGTTCAAGTTTTTTGGGTCTCCTTGTTTAGTTGTTGGTTTGTATATTAAGGTAAGAACGTCAAAGATAATTTAACTTTTCTTTTTCATCTGATAGGTTGAATACTGAGCTTTCCTAGAGTGATAATGTTTTTATTGAACTTTTGCCACCCAAAGACGCACAAAGCCCAGCCCTTAAATTTATTGATGTCAAGTACTCGATCAACTAGAAAAATGGGGAGAAAAAAAGTACTTGGGTACTAGAGGAGCCTAAAATGAAGGTTGCCATCACGAGAGGGGAATAAAACTTGACCAACAAAGAGAAATATCAATTTATTTTAGTTTGAACGTCAAATGAGAGTATTAAGATTCATAAATATTTTACATGGAGGAGGAAGGTGGTATAAACCGGAATAAAATCCTAGCATTTAAAGCAATTCTAGTGGTACACCTTACATTTAAAGCAGAACAAGGTGATCAAGATGATGTAAAAGAAAAAATATTGTTTTTTTTTCTTCTTTTTTTTTTTTGGTATTATTGGTTTGGTCGTGTAGTTGGATTTTGGGGTCCTTCGTTTAATTTGCTTCCGAAGAAAAATAAATGGTGGTTTTCTTATTGGTATTGCTTAAACAAATGACTTTGATGGTGTCATCTCCATTAACCTTCTAAACACAAAACTTGAACACTACATTGGGACTAATAGCGATGCAAGCTATTATTGGTTAATAGCTGAATTTAGGTAATGCGAAGTTACTAGAACTTTAAAAATGCTGCATTATGCATTTGACTTTTGCCCGAGATGCCAATATTGCGCTAACTGTCAGGCGACTTATGTTTATGCAGTTAAAAATATATTCCCAACATTTTGTACATATATTATTCTTCTTCTTGATTAAATTGGTCAGTAAATTATGTTCTTTTTTCTTGATTATATTTTTAAACTCTCACAAACATTAAAAACAATCATCAATATCGTTCCATTCAGCACATCCTCTTGATGAATTTGTCAAAACTGCTGTAGTCATTGACTAGCTTCTAAAATCCAGAACATAAAATAAATAAATTTTGTGACCCCTTTGATTTGCCAAGGATTTAACTAAGATGGCTAATCAAGATTATTCTTGATTATATTGGTTCTGGTACTAGTGGTGTTCAAGTAAAGATAAAAGGACAACTAATGCATTTGCAATTATTTACTAACATTTTGCACATGAAATTTAGCAATAATAAATCAAAGTTAGTAAAAACAAAAAAATCAAAATCAAAAACACTGCTTTTACTTGATTTTCTTCATTTAATTACATCTAAAATTGAGCAACGCCCGCTTTTCCCTTTTCTACTTTTCTTTTAGATCTAAAATTCAATCTCAATTACATCTTCAGTGAACTATTGATCCGATTCACATCTTTTTTAGCTGGTATAAATTCAATACAAGATGCATGTGCAGTTAATTGAGACAATGAGACATCGCATAACAAGAAATTAACACAAGATTAAAGATTCTTGAGAGGAAAAATCATAATGCTAAGAAGAAGATGTTTTGGTGTTGATCGACGCTATTAAAAAACCATCTTCCATGATATTGTTGCGATTTTGGTGTTGATCGACGCTATTAAAATTTGGACTCCATAAAATTCCAAACACGTAGGTTAGGTTTTCCTTTTGAGTTTGTAATTTTTAAACCAATCATACGTTGCCAAGTGTCCTCGCGAATTCCAAATTGAATTTGGTTTCCTTTTTTAATCTTTTCTTATTCTTTTTAAACCAATCATACGTTGCCAAGTGCCCTCGCGAATTCCAAATTGATTTTGGTTACCTTTTTTAATCTTTTCCTATTCTCTTTAAACCAATCATACGTTGCCAAGTGTCCTCACCAAAGCGTTTGTTTCACAAAACTCAAAAAACACCTATTTCGGCAAATAGAAAGCGAGAATTTCCTCACCATTCAGCGTGGGAGCTTTATTTGTCTAGGCCTTTAAGACTTTAGATGTTGTTAGTTGGGCTCTAGGATGGTCTGAGCCCAACTAAGCCGAAGGATGGTCTGCCTACTTTATAATCCACTACGGAGGGTGGTTAAGAATACACAAAAAATAGATATCAGGTTGCATGTATTGATACAAGTAAAAGACATCTAAATCTTGTAAATACTTAAAGGCCTGGATAAATAAGGCTCCCACGTTAAACGATGAGGAAATCCTCGCTTTATATTGGTCGAAATATGCCTTTATTAAGTTTTGTGAAACGCAATGTATGATTGTTTTTAAAAGAATAGGAAAAAGATTAAAAAAAGGAAACCTAATTCAATTTAGAATTCATAAAGTGACAATATTTAGGTGAGGACCTTTGACAACATATGATTGGTTTAAAAATTACAAACTTAAAAGGAAAACCTAACTTACCGTATTTGGCTATACTCATGGCATTTTGATATTCATTATTTACTGTAGCAACCATTCAGGAAACATTTTTTTTTTTTTTTTTTTCGAAAAAAATTGGAATTTTGATATTCATGAAACATGATTTTTGCTTTGTGATTCGGTGATTCGATCCGTTGGTGATTCGTTCCGTTGGTGACTCTATATGTTTGTGTTTCAACACGTTTGTGATTTTATCCGTTTGTGATTATATACGTTTAAGTTTAGTGAGTTGTTTAACGCACGGAAAGTGTTTGATAAAAATCCCAAATCGGATGAGCAACATGGAGGGTTGTGGTGAGTGCGTTTCGGCTCCTTTGGTCATGACAAGGGAAGGACAACCATCTTCTCCCTTCCAAGACTCTTCTTCTCCTTCATCCGTTATTAATCACTTGGATGATTCAACCTTCCATTGTCCTTTTAGGATCTTTGATGATTGCCGGGATGGGGTTAGGGGTAGAGGCTTCACTCGAAGTTCTCTAATTAGCCATATTCACGATCGACATTTTGGTTCTCGCTGAGAGCGAGGGTGTATGCTGAGCACGTATTGGTAATGATGCAGACATCCATGATGCTTTGGAGGTGGGTTTAAGACACCTGAAGATGTGGTTGTGCGGTGAGTGTATGCACCTTCGTGCCTGGAGCCGTCCCTGTCGTGATCACGGTGATACTATTGCGGGTCCCCTAGATGGAAACAATGCAACATTTTTGATTCATGGCATTATCAAACCTTCCATAGGTTCCCTGGACGCGGGCATTGAAGCAATTGATGAGGAGGCGAATGTTCGACCTTAGAAGTGCTTGGATGCAATTTTTAAGAAACAGGTACAGACAACTGCTAGCATTCCTCCATCGTGTAGGATAAACTTCTCCAGAACACTGAAAGCGACGATAGACAAGATTCTGGCTAAGCCTACTGAGGTAACACCTTGGATCAAATTGTTGTTATTGCCTAGCTGCACTCTAACTTTGTACTACCCCAAGAATACAAATGAAGCGAGATCTGCTAATAGAAGGAGATTACATGCTAATAGCATAAATCGGGCCTTGAATGTGTGGAGGGAAACAAATGGCTGCCTTATCTTAGCTCGGAAGTTGTTGGGTCCATCGGGACAAGACAGTAGACAACCTACTCAAGGCACCAAGAGGAAAAAAACCAATCTTCAAGCTTGTAAGAGAAAGTTGGCTTCAGGGCACTACGCAAATGCGGTCGTATTCTTTCTTCCGGTTGTGTCGCACCTAATACATCGAAACAATGAACGAACCGAGGCGTATGCACCCCCGCGTCTGAACCACCCGACATACCTTCGAACAAATTAACGGGCGGCGGTTTATGTGGATGCTAAGGAAGTATTAGTCACTATTAGGAGTTTCCCTAGGGGGACTTCTTGTGGTAGGGACGGTCTCGAGCCCAAGACTTGCGGATGCTCTTAGTGGGGCTGCTACGGCGGTGGTGACGATCTTCTAGCATCTATGGTGGGGTAGTTAACTTATGGTTGGCGTGGTAGATGTCCATCTGTTCTGGGTGAGTTTGTGGCCAGCGCTCCTTTAACTCCGTTGCTCAAGCCAGGAGGTGGACTTAGGACAATAGCAGTAGGCACGGTTTGGAGGAGGATGTGTTCAAAGTTGGCAGCGTCGGCGGTGGGAAAGGAAATGGCGGTCTACTTGGGTAATCATCAATTCGAGTGGGTATCCCCGGCGGAGGAGAAGCAATTCTGCACTCGGCCAATAGGTTACTTGAGTCGAAAGGGAGGCAGGGGAATATGACCATGTTGTTAGTTGATTTCACAAACGCCTTTAATTTAGTTGACAGGAGCACTCTCATCAAGGAGGTGCGGAGCAAATGCCCAGGTATCGCGAGGTGGGTAGAGTTTTGTTATGCTAAGCCCGCAAGGCTTTATTATAACGATTTCAATTTATCTTCGGCAAAGGGG
Source organism: Papaver bracteatum (assembly GCA_023529315.1). Classification (NCBI taxonomy): domain Eukaryota; kingdom Viridiplantae; phylum Streptophyta; class Magnoliopsida; order Ranunculales; family Papaveraceae; genus Papaver; species Papaver bracteatum. The sequence continues at coordinate 559,043 of JAJJWX010002445.1, read as the reverse complement.
GTTCATCAAGGTGATCCTTTGGGACCCTTATTATTTGCTCTAGCTTTACATCCGATGGTCTGTATGATTACTTCGCAATGCAAGCTTGACCTACAAGCGTGGTACTTGGATGATGGCACTTTGGTAGGGGATACGCTGGAGGTGTCAAAGGCTTTAAGCATTATTCAGTCAGAAGGCGACAACAGAGGTCTTCATCTTAATATCAAGAAGACTGAGATTTTCTGGCCTGTTGTTGACCCTAGGAGTTTAGCCGATAACGTTTTTCCAACGGGCATCGGTAGACCTTCTAGAGGGGTGAAACTGCTGGGCGTCTCGGTTAGCCTAGATCTTAACTTCAGCAGTGACATAATACAAGCTAGAGTTGACAAAAAAATTTATCTTATGGAAAGTGTGAAGAAACTGCAAGATCCTCAAAGTGAGCTTCTTCATTACGCGATTCTTGCGCTGGGGTGTCAAGATTATATTTTTCTATGAGGACTGCCATCCCCTTGGCACTGCTTCAAGCTAAATCCTTGTTTGATCAACGTTTGATGCTTTTTTTGAGACACATTGTCACGGGGGATGGCGCTGGATTCGGACCACTGCAACAACGTCTCTCCACCTTGCCAATGAAATATGGGGGTCTCGGTGTATACACAATGGAAGATACTAGCCAGTATTGTTACATCGCTTCTTGTTTCCAGACTAGGGGCTTACAACGGACCATGCTAAATGTTTCCCCTGAGGAGGTGACTAGCGAGTGCTTCAAGCAAGCCTTGACAAATTTCCTAGAGGTATGTGGATTGCCTTATTCTACCTTCAACATTAATAATATTGCCCCACATCCAATGCGTTCGTTGGCAGTGTTATATTTTGATGTTGTGAAGAAGCGGATTCCGTCGCAGTACTATATGTCCAGTCGAGATTCAGTTTTATGGCAAAGCAACAGGATGCCACATGCGTTGGATTTCCTTAAGGCGATTCCCATTTCTGGTTTAAATCAAAGTATAGGACCGAGGCAATTTAGGTCGGTGTTAAGTTATAGATTGGGAATACCTCTTTTCGGGGAGATAGTACATGCTCAAGTTGCAACAAAAATATGGATATTTTCGGAGATCATGTTGTGCATTGCGCTAATGATGTTGGAAACAAATTCCGCCATGACCTCGCAAGGGATGTTTTCGCTGATATTTGTTACAAGGCTGGCGTACATGTGAGGAAAGAGGTAGATCTTGGATTATTATCAGACAACAATACGCCCTTGAGACCGGCTGATATACTTGTTCACGGTTGGGAGAATGGCCAGGATGTTTGTTTTGATGTTACGGTTGTTTCACCGTTCACTGGCGGGGGAGCGCGTACTTTTATACCCGGTCAGGCAATTTCGATAGCTACAATGCGTAAACGAATCAAATACCTGGATAAGTGTTCCACTAACGGGTACGGGTTTGCTGTTTTAGCCTTTACGACTTTAGGGGAGTTGGGCGAAGATACTATCATTCTCTTGAAGAGGTTGAAGAATTGTATCACCAATCAGGATGTTAATCATAAGATAGGAGGTACTCTTTTTAATAGAATAGGTTTAGCAATTCAAAAGGGTGTTGGTGCCCAGCTTGTTGCCAGGCTACCCACCAACTTTTTGTAATCTGACCTTCAAAGGCTTTTTATATATATCAACATAGATAAAAGTTCAATTTGGAAATCGAGTAATTACTGTATTAAGACTATGTTTTCAAAATTAATATATAAAAGGGAAAAAAATCCACATATTTTCTTCGAAAATAAATGGAAAAAATAAATAAATTTTGCAGATATTCTCCACCTATTTAATGTATTTTCCCCGCTACATCAAATCAAAAATACATCTCCACGGGGCATGGCGAAGCCCCGCGCACACCAAATAAAGAATGCATTACCACGGGACGGGGCTAAGCCAAAAAAATAAATAAAATCTTCATATATTTTCCACCTATTTAATGTAATTGCACTGCCACACCAAATCAAAAATACATCTCCGCGCACACCAAATCAAAAATGTATTGCCACGGGGCGGGGTAAAGCCCCGCCCACACCAAATCAAAAATACATCGTCACGAGGCGGGACCACGCACACCAAGTTAAGAGACACCGGGCACAAATCTAGTAAACATTTAAGGAAAAAAGATTGAGAAGCGGCCCCTGATTGAACTATGTGACCGTTCCAGCCACTGATTTATAACTTCTTGACTGGATCGGAAAAGATTGTAAACCATTGAGCTGATATGGTAACGTAAGGACCAAGGTGACCTAAAAATCTCGTAAGCCATCATCTATCTCAAGCACTACTACATTCTATACCGAAGACAAACATGACATTTATCTGCCTCTATTGTTAGTATATGTCTATATGCCTAGAAAAAGCTTGAATTATTAAAAAAAAAAAAAAAAATGGTTAACACCTGCATTATCAAAAATTGCAGAAGACAGAAAGCTTTTTTCCTCTAAAAGACCTATAGAGGCAGAAAATGCATAAACCGGTGAACTACAGTAACTAATCAATAGTCAAAGTTTAGACGCATCACAACAGAGATAGAGGTCATAATTGTGTTTATCACAGCTAATTTTGTTGGTTAAAATAGTGATCATGTTAACCAAGATACCCAAAATAACAAACAAAAACTGTATATATAATTTAACCTGGCTATATAGTAGTAATTGTTGGAGAAATGAGTTTTTAATGTTTTGATTTTATGGTCTTGGTGGGAATGGAACTTAGGACCTTTGGGACATATTAGTTGGCTAAATTAGTGGTTAGTGGTTTAGATTAGTGGGATGAATTAGGATTAGTTATAACCTTAATTAGAATAAGGGAATATTAGTCTTTCCTAATCTTTTAGGACACCCCATATAATGTAGGGTGGACATTTGTATCACTGGGTAGTCCCCCATATTTTTTGGGTAATCCCCAGAAATAATTTGGGCCTTACCGAACTCGATCTTTAGATTTTCTAAGTAAAAGTTCGTCCATGAAACTGAAAAACTCGACTAAACCGAACTCATGGGTTCGGTTAGAAACGTTATATACATATATTTTGCGACACTACTGAACAAAAAGTTCGGTAACAAAAGTATTGATCTCGACTAAACCGAACTATGCACTGTAAACTCTATAAAAATAGTTCGGTTACATGTTCTGGAAAAACATAACCGAACTCTCAAAAACCACCATTAACATGTAGTTTGGTTACCTGTGTGTGCTAAGTTTAGTAACCGAAGTACACATTCAGAATGTTTCGGTTACCTCGCAAGCTAAATTTGGTAACTGAACTAGGTTGACCTAACCGAATTTTTTCCAAAAAAAATTAGTTTGGCCAAATTTTTGCACAATTCAAGCTACATTAACTAAATTTGAGGCATACCTGAATACCCATAGCTTCATCTTTAGGTTGTGGCTGATAAAATCCATCATGTGTTTGGGTAGCTTGAGTTTGGGGTAAATAGCTTTCATCATCTAACAAATACCTCATTTCCGGATCATTAGAAGTATTGACAAATACACTATCAGGTGAAGGTGGTTCTGATACTGAGAATGAGGTATCATCACATGAATCACCCAAATCATAATTACTAAACTCAAAAAATGATTTTTTGGGTTCACCCATCTTCTTCTTCATATTTCCCTCTTCTTCATATTACTAAACTCACTAATCACTAACTAATCAGTTATTAATCATTACACTAACACTAATTAATCATCACACTAAGTTTATCATCAAGGGTAAAGTTGGTATTAAATTTTTTTTATAAGGGGTGACCAAAAATTACTTCTAATATCCTCCCCAAAAACTTATGGGTAGTCCCCAAAAGTTGGTTCATTTTTTATGAGTGAATGAAATAGGACCTTTAGTCCCACATTGGGTATAACTAAAGAGGAGATCCACTATATAGCTATTCCAATATTTTTGTTTCCACTAAGGCTTGGGCTTAAGGCTCTGCCGCGTGCCACCACCGTGGATAGGTCAACCATGACATTCCTTTTTTGGGAAATTTCCTTTGAATTATTTCTAAAAGAATTTAAATTAAATTAAATTTTGTCATTAATTGTGTTTGTGTGTTGGGGGTATGTCCTGGAGAAAATTATTTCACTATGTCGAAATTATGTGCATGACCGTTTTATTGTTGTTACAAGAAATCTTGAATTCAATTCAAATTTTATTCTCTCTTTAATTCACTTTTATTGCACAATCAATTTGACCTCTCTCTTTAATTCACTTTAATTCACTTTTATTGTTGTGCATGACCGATCACATTCTTCATTTCAACTTGTGTCCAGAAGAGCTATTATCCTCTTCTTTTCGTCTCTCTCCTTGTGTGTGGTTTTTACATTCCTTGTGTCATTGTTGTTGAGTTCGGAAGGACAGCGTGTTGAACACGTGACTCTGTCCTATGTTTGCTGTCCATTGAGTGTTTATTTACCTTTCAGAAATTTATTTATAACATCTTCACATCTTCTTTTAGTGTTTTATTGTTACTAATAAATTACAATAATTAAATATCACTGAATTGAGAACTCTCATTGAGTATACCACAACTAACTAAAAAATTGCGTAATTATGTTTAACCGTAACAATATCTTAAATGGAAGGAGAATATTTTTGTTACCTTCAATTCAGCTTTGAGAAAATGCCCAATTTCAAGTAGAGTTGTACAGAATATCTTGCGGCCACCAGAACATTCAAATTTGGAACTTGCTTGCTACCACTAAAGCACCGCAATTGTAACTTCTTAACGCAACTGTATTTCTACAAATACACAAAATGAAAAATGAAATATTGCATATTCTTGGTCCCAAGTCTTTGGTACATTAATAAAACTTGTAGGGTACAAACTACTAACATCAGAGAGGTTCCTACAAAGACCATTCACCAGTATAAACAATCCACTTGTGATTGAGCAGTACTGGTGGGGTGGACTTGCATAGAGGTGTAAAGTGGGTCGTGTGCGGACGAGCCGGCCAAAGACAAGACGCTAAAATTTGAGCACAGACCCAGCCCAAAGACGTGACTTAGCCCAAGACGGCACATCACGTTAGTTAAATGGGACGTCTTTGGTTTGAATAATTGGCACAGATGTACAAAGACAACACGCGGCACGGATAAGCACGTGGCACGACCAACCTGAAAGACGTTAAGAAAACGTCATAATATGTACAAGTACACCATATAACAAGGCATAATACATCACATTTTTTGTATATTTCACAAAAGAGTCACTATTCTAGCTAGTTTTTAACATTTTATACTGACTTATTTATGACAACACATATAATATCTTAATATTTGGAAAATATATTTCAATATCGTTGTTATAATATCGTCATCTATATTTAACTAGAACATTAATTTACATGACGATAATCCAATTTTATATTTGATGGACTATTTATTTTTATTGAATAAACTTGTTAATTTTACTTGAAATAATATCAAATGGTATGTTGTCTAATTAAATTCTTGTGATAATGTCCGACTTAATGTATACATTAAGTGATTTCAAATTGTTTATAGCACGTGTGCTAGCACGGCACAACACGGCACGTTTATTCGTTTGATGTGCCTGTGGGCTGTGCTGTGCCTAGCTTTTGACTAGTAAAGCACAGCACGGCACAGCACGTTTAAATCGTTGGCACAGCACAGCACGGCACATGGCACGTGAAGCACGCGACTTCATGTGCCGGGCTGTGCCGGGCCGGCACGTTTTACACCTCTAGACTTGCATGATAAGCTTCATCCTGGTCATCGTTTTAAAAAATATGCATTAATTTCGGAACTATAGTTTGATAGACTTGGCAGTTAAGCGTACTATAAACTTTTGGGGAAAAAAGTATCAGTATTATTTTGAATGGATAAAGATTATTACATTAACTAGTTGGACACCTAATAAGCTAAGATCCAATAGCATACTACTACATTAATCGAACAGGTTGCCGTACTAGCCTACCAACGAAAAGTTACCCGTGTTAAAATAAACAATTTGTTTGTTAAATGATGATCTTAGTTTGATGACAACAGAAAAAGCACCCACTTCAATTGTTTCTTTAATACCTTCATTATTTTTTTCTTTTGTTGGTCTCAATATCTCTGAGAAGGTGAAGTCGTTCCAAGCAAATATGGCACCAGGAAGCCAATGAAAAAGAAAGAAGCACCACCTGAAAACAGAATACAGGATGTCAGTGAAGTACATTTGCTGGCCACTTGAGATGACAACGTAGAAGGTTGGATTTGGTATGTCCCGTCGCAATGCATTAAAGGAAAAAAAATGGAATTGAAGTTATTTCAGAAAACTGTCTCGCAAAAAAGGTGAAAAAATTGACTCGACTATCAAACTTCGCAAAATGGAATGCAATAACTTTCTTACTTGTAGGGAAAATAGGAACTCAATGGACATATTAACTCTCATAAGAGTTACCTTCTTTTAACACCAAACATCATCCGACAGACCTATGGTGATCCTTGGCAACAAATGATGCAGCAGACTGCAACTGGTCCTTCAAGCATTTTCTCAAACACCATATGTACGTGAAACTGGTAACACAGATTTGAGCTTGCTGCTGATTAATAAGGCCATTGCAATTCTTCCCTTTGCAATTTGGTGGATTATATTGCAAGAAAGAAACAATAAAACTTATCAATACTGGATTTTGAGTGGAATTTCTCATTATAATAAAAATGTTACTTTTAAATTTTTCCTAATGTACTTCTTGAATTTCTTACCTTGGTCTTAGTTGATATTAATCCTTTTTATTAAGATATTTCAATTATGATAAAAATACTTGGTTTCAATTACAATTGTGTAAGGGATTTTTTATTATAATTACACAATGCTGATGAAAATTGTAATTGTAAACCCCCTCAATCCGAAAAGCGTCTCAATTCGAAATGATGAAGTTTAGATTATTCAGTTTTGCTCAAACTCGTTCCAATTTAATCAAATTTTCAACTGAAGTGTGAAATTGTGTAACTAAATTTTGACATCGTCTCAATTCGAAATGATGAAGTCCGGTTTCTTCAGTTTTGCTCGAACTCGTTCCAAGTCGATCAAATTTTCAACTGAAGTGTCAAGTCTTGATTATGTAACTAAATTTTGACATAGATCTTCTCAATCGTTTTTTTTTTCCGGTTTTTGTTGAACTCACTCAAACTCGGTTAAATTCAACTGAAGTGTCAAGTCTTGATTATGTAACTAAATTTTGACTTAAATCGTCTCAATAAATGACGACGAAGTTCTGGTTTTTCAATTTTACTCGAACTTGTTCCAGCTAGGTCAAATTTTCAGGGGAAGTGTCGAATCTTGATTATGTAACTAAATTTTGACATAAACCACCTCACTTAGAAATGATGAAATTACATTTACTTCAATTTTTTTCGAACTCATTCCAACTCAATCAAATTGAAGTATCGACTATTAATTGTGCAACTAAATTTTGATGAAAATCGTCTCAATTCGAAAGGACGAAATTCTGGTTCTTCAGTTTTGCTCGAACTCATTCCAAGTCGATCAAATTTTCAATTAAAGTTTCTAATCTTGCTTGTGCAACCAAGAATTGACATAAATCATCTCAATTCGAAATGATGAAAGTTTCGGTTTCTTCAGTTTTGCTCGAACTCGTTCCAAGTCGATCAAATTTTCAACTGAAGTGTCAAGTTTTGATTATGTAACTAAGTTTTGACATAGACCATTTCACTTTAAAATGATGAAGTTTCGGTTTATTCAGTTTTGCTCGAAATCGTGTCAACTCGATCAAATTTTCAATTGAAGTGTCAACTATTGATTTTACAACTAAATTTTGATGTGAATCGTCTCAATTCAAAAGGACAAAATTCTTGTTCTTCAATTTTTCTGGAACTCATTAAAACTCGATCAAATTTTCAATTAAAGTGTCGACCCTTGATTATGTAACTAAGAAATTGACATAAATCGTCTCAATTCGAAATGATGGAGTTATGGTTTCTTCAGTTTTTCTCAAGCTCATTCCAAGTAGATCAAATTTTCAACTGAAGTGTCAAGTCAAATTTTCACAAAATAATTTTAACAAAAAAACCTTTACATTTTTTTTTATTGTTTTCGGTTCACCCATTAGTGTAAGTCAATCCTAGTCAACTAGCCAAAGATGCCTAAAAATTATGACGTGTACGCCTAGTAAAAATAGAAAAACATAAGGTGAAAGAAAGACGCATGTGTTTGATGTCAACGATGTAAAAGGGAATTTTCCACCTAGTATCTAGTGATTCTTCATCGCCATCCCTGTCTTTATCTTAAAAAAAAAAAAATCCTCCTTCATATGATATTTTGGCAGAAAACTAGGAGTTATTCCTAGTAGATTCGGTCTGTAAGTTTGGAAATATTTCTGCATCGACGTAAGATGAAAATCTATGCAAACAAAAATCTATTGAGAAGGAATGGGAGAAGAACGTCTAGTGCTAATAATCTCGGTGAATTTAATTTTTTCAATTTGAACCCTAAAATTTCATTTTGGGAGGCATGAAATCAAAAGAAAATCCTTTTGGGCGGTATTATTTCCTCTTGGTTTTTTGGAACAACTATAATCTCATCCATAAAATCAATTCAGAGATGTGAAGGGATTTTTTTTTTTGGGGGGGGGGAATTAAAGAATTTATGATTTTAATGGTATGGAACTGGTTACTTTCTTTATTCAATAACATTCCTATTTATATACAAACTAAGTAGATATCGATATATACAAAGAACTAAGACCTAGTCTATTTACAACTGTTTTCCTCAAATAACTTGGTCTAAGTTGTTACAGAATAAATCATAATCTTATCGATTACAACCAAAGATACAGTGAGCTAGAGAGAAGTCATAGTTGTTGTTGAAGGTCGAGTATATTTCATTACCCCCCTCAAGTTGGAGTCGGCGGAGGAATAGAACAGAGGCCCAACTTGCTAAGTAGTCGAGAGAAGCGATCAACACCAAGAGGCTTGGTGAAAATGTCTTCCTGTTGAGATGTGGTGTGAATATGTTGTGGAGCAATCAACTTAGACTGGATCTTCTCGCGAAAAAAGTAACAATCAATTTCAATGTGTTTAGTACGTTCATGAAACGTTGGTTTATTTGCAATGTGAATAGCCGCTTAACTATCACAAAAAACAAGAATAGGATTTGAAGGATACACTTTTAAATCGTTAAAAAGATATCGCAACCACTGTAATTCAGTCGTTAGATGTGCAAGAGCACGATATTCTGCTTCAGTAAAAGAGCGAGAAATAGTGGGTTGCTTCTTAGATTTCCATGATAGAGGACTATCACCAAGTAAAGTAAAGTACCCAGTCATGGAAAGACGAGTTGTAGGACAACCAGCCCAGTTAGAATCAGTGAATCCACGAATCTGAAGTAAACTAGTAGATAAAATAAGAAGACCATGACTAATAGTGCCTTTAAAGTAGCGGAGAACTCTCATGGAAGCATTAAGATGAGAAGTACGAGGAACTTGAAGAAATTTACTTAGAGTACTGACTGCATAAGCAATGTCCGGACGAGTGACTGTTAAGTAAAGGAGGCAACCAATTAAGCGATGATAAATTTTAGGATCATCGAGAATGTCACCATCAGTAGGAAGCAATCTCAAGTGTTTCTCCATAGGAAAAGCATAAGTTTTAGAAACCGTCAAACCGGGAATCCTTTAAAATATCTAAAATATATTTCCATTGGCATAAGAAAATCCCTTTCGATGAATGAGACACCTCAATACCAAGGAAATATTGAACACGACCTAAGTCTTTAATAGAAAATAGGGTGGCAAGATTTTGTTTAAAATCTGAAATAGCGGAAGCACAAGGTACAGTGATGATAATATCTTCAACATACACCAAATATAAAGAAACATCACCACGATGATACGTAAACAAAGAATAATCAGCACTTGATTGTTGAAAACCCTCATGTAAAAGTGTTGAGGAGAATTTAGCAAACCATTGTCGAGAAGCTTGTCGTAGTCCATAAATGGACTTATTAAGACAACAAACTAGTTTAGTTCCTCCAGGTGGCTTAAACCCAGTAGGTAGTTTCATATAAATTTCCTCATGAAGATCACCCTGAAGGAAAGCATTATTTACATCCATTTGATTGAGGGACCAACCTTTAATAGCGAAGATAGAAAGAAAAACTCTGACTGTAACAAGTTTAGCAATAGGGGAAAATGTATCATGAAAATCCACACCCTCTTGTTGGGTAAATCCCTTGGAGACAAGACGAGCCTTATAACGTTCTATAGTTCCATCCGAGTTAAACTTGATTTTATAAACCCGTTTACAACCGATAGCGGTTTTTCCCGGAGGTAATTGTGTATATGTGAAGGTATCATTTTCTTCCAAAGCGAAAACCTCATATTTTATAGCAATATGCCAGTTAGGAATCTTCATAGCTTCTGTGAAGTTACGAGGTTCATCATGCGTGAGAAAATTTGTGGGTATTAGAGAATCGATTGTAAATAATTAGTTAACGGATATGGATGGGACATATTACAACCAGTAAAGTTGCAGTCATAGTCGGCTAAATAAGCCAGTGTTTTAGTAACTCGTACAGGACAAGATGTATCAGAAATATGAAAAATAGAATTGTTTATTGGAGGCACAATATTGGGTAATACTGGAGAATCAGGTGGAGAAACGGGTGAAACTAGAGAATAATTTGCAGTCCCAGTAGCAGGTGATACTGGAGAATTATTTAAACTAATGAAATGTACCGGTAATGAATCAGTACATGCTATAGGAGGAGAATTTTGATTGGAAACATTTGAATGTTCTGACGCAATGGGAGAATGAAAAGAATCATTATTAATAACATAATTAGGAATTGGTGGTGATAAATGATGATTGATATCATGAGAGGTTAAAGACAAAAAAGGATCATCATTAAAGAAACTATCATTTTGAATTTTAGTTTCACTGAATGTTTGAGAAGGATTTAAATTATTCTTAGTTTTGCGCAAATCGGAGTAAGGAAATATGGATTTGTGAAACACGACGTCCCTACTTATAAACTTAATATGAGTATGTAAATTGTTGACAAGGTAACCTTTATGACCATGAGGATAGCCAATGAAAATACAAGGGAAATCCCGAGCCTCAAATTTATGTTTAACATGAATATTGCGAGCAAAGCATAAAAAACCAAAAACTCGAAGAGACGAGTAGTTTGGAACTTTGCCAATTAACATCTCATGTGGAGATTTATTTCCAAGAACAGGAAATGGCATTTTGTTGATTAGAAAAGTTCCGGTTAGCACGCACTCCCCCCAAAATTTTAGAGGTAAAGATGCTTGAAAACGTATTGTCCGGCAACATCCATTAGATGTCGATGTTTTAGTTCAACTACACTGTTTTGTTGCGGAGTATCCACAAAATACCGCTGGTGTGTGATACCACTATTAGCAAACCAATTTTGAAGGTCTTTGGAGAGAAACTCGGCACCGTTATCAGACTGAAATTTTTTTAATTGTGGCAAAAGAAATGAACAAGAACCACTAGACAATCGTCGTATAGGTTGGGAAAATTGATTAGTAATATGACTAGAAAAATATTTTAAATGAGTTAAAGATTCAGTTTTTTTTAATTTCATCAGAAATATCCATGCGGAACAAGTAAATTCATCAACAATTGTTAAAAAAAATAACGAGCACCATTAAGAGAAGGAACCAAAAAAGGTCCCCAAATATCCGAATGAATCAACTCAAAAGGACGAGTACTAAAAGATGAACTTCTATTAAATTTCAAACGTGATGATCAAAACAAGATGAAACTGAATCAACTTGACTATTTAAAAAATGAAACATAGCTAAACTAGGGTTTCCAAGGCGACAATACCAGACATCAAACTTTTTATTCTTAAAAAACGATAAGATAGTTGATAGACGAATTTGATAGAAGAAATTGATAGAGACCGCCAAAGTAATTACCTTGGACAATAGTCCTCAATGTCAACAGGTCCTGACATATATAAGAATCGATCGAAAAGTTAACTAAACAATCGATCGAAAAGTTGACAAACAGATATAAGATTAAAATGGAAAGTCAATATAAAATAAACATCGTACAGGCATAATAATGGTGAAAATTCAACCGTTCCGATATATTTAACATGGGATAAATTACCATCAGGTAGTTGCACTTCACAATTTTTAGGAGCAACAGTATAAGATTTGAAAAAAGAAAGAGAACAACAAACATGATGCGTAGCGCCACTATTAATAAACCATTGGGATTGAAATTGAGAAGTGGATAGAATCTTTCCAGTGAGGTTAACTGTTGGAGGAAGGGAGTGATCACCATATGTGTTCTTGAGAAGAGACAGGAGTCCACGATATTGATATGATGTGAAGTTTGCCATTAAATTATCCGAAGAAGAAGAAGATCCAAGATCAGGGGTAGAAGCATCCACAAATGGACGATCTTTGTTGTTGTTGATGCTGTTGTTGTTGTTTTTATGAGGTGGGTAATCAATAAGTTTGAAACAACTGGACTTGGAGTAACCAGGAATCTTACACAAAAATACTTTGAGCGTTTGTTAGCATTAACAGACAAATAACTCAAATCAGATCGATATACCTGGAGAGAAGCAACATCAATAGAGGGATTATAATGACCTTGCATCTCTTGTTGTACCTCCTCCTGACGAACCAATTTATGGATCGTGTGAAAAGTTGAGAAGGTTTCTCGCTCCAAGATATTGCTACGAAGGTTAGAGAATCGATCATTGAGACTTTGAAGGAACTCCATTGCCCAATCTTGATCCATAATTTCAAGGGTTTTCTTGTTGGCTCCGCAGATGCAGTTTGGGAGAGGATGGATGGAATATATTTCATCCCATAAGGCTCTAATGGTGGTGTAGTGAGAAAAAAATGATTGATCAGTTTGTTTGAGAGAATCAATGGATTGCTTAAGTTGGAAAAGCTTGGGAGCACTTGTTTCAGAAAAGCGCTCTTTCAAATCTTTCCAAACAACCAATGAAGAGGGTAAATAATCAATAGTTGTTTTGATTTGAGGAATAGTAGAGTGACATATAAAACTGGAAACAAGATCATCAGCACGTTTCCAGTTGTGGTGGTCTTCAACATCAACAGCTGAAGGTTCAATAAGCAATCCATTAACGAAACCTAATGATTTTCCATTGGCACGTGGGGGGAATTAGGGTTTGGTTTGTCGTAACCCTAATTTAAAAAAATATACCCTGGTAATTATTAGGGAAATATTAATAGATTTTATTGATGCGCCTAGTAAATGCTTGTTTTAAATGTCTGCTAGGGTTTAGCATTTTACGATTTTAACCCTAAACTAAAGACCACCATCAACACTTCTCAAAACCAGTTCGTATGCGGCTAGGGTAGGGGAGAGTCTGATTTTTTTTATTTTTTAATAGATTAGGATTAGATTAAACTTTGGTAGTTATTAGTTTAGTTTTAATTTTAATTAGGATTAAGAAAAAATTGGTAATGTCACTACTTTAGGACATCCCTTATAATTATAGGGCAGATGGTCTTACAAAACAATGGTCCCCAAAAAAAGGTTGCTCCCCGAAAAATGATTCTATGTTTCACATTGGGTTTTTCTTGTCTTCCTTTTAGAGTCTCCTTATCCCTGACCCGATAGTCATATCATATTCTGTTTTAGGTCCCCTTTTTTGGTTGCTAAGTTCCCAGACAAATCTTCCTAAATTATCTATGCTTGACCGCTGGTATAGTTTTGGCGTCTCGGAAACTATGAAGCCATGACCCATGGGATGGCTTCATATTTTGATCACTCACCCCTCCTGCTAGTTTTCTACTCAAATGGACTGCGTCCTTCAGCCTACGTTTTAACCTTAGATCCCATATCCGTATTAGCTACAACATTGTTTAAACGCGACGAATTGGCACGATTACTACTCGCGAGGTGCTCCCGGAACATAGGGAGGCGAACAAAAATTCCATGCATGCCAAATTCGACGAACAATATGAAACGTACCAGATTTCCCAAAAAGCCAAATCGTCTGGGCGCGTGACGTTCAAAGTCCAGCACGCGTTGGACGATGTTGTTACTGCTCGAGAAGATTGTGAACCCATAATTACATAGCCCAAGTTATTACAAATTTGATCAAAAAGGTTAAATCAAGCAAAAGCTTAACACTACAATGTTAAACCCCAGTAAAAGTTCGACTCTATGACATAAAGATAAGTGGAAGAAAACAACAATGAATCTCATATCATACTGTGAAGATGGAATATCCACGTGTTATATCAGTTGCGTCTTTAAACTCCTAAAGGCAAAGGTCTTGCACTCCGCATGTTCATCACTATATTTGATGTTGCAGATAATTAATTTATCACTTAGCAGCCATGTAATTTATTATAGAAAAAGAAAACAATGACACTTCTACATTAGATTAATTTGTAGAATTTTATGATATGCAAAACCACGAACATGTTTAAGGAATATTCACACTATAAACGACTATTACATGCATGCCAACTTTTAGTTCTAATTGCCCACTTTCCCTGGGCATGTGTATCATGATAAAATTTTGGGAAATTTGGGAATATGCCCCAAAATCGAGTTTTATCTTGGGGATATGCCCCAGGATTCCAGTTTCTGGAAATATGCCCCAAAATAACGGTTTCCGTCAAAGAACCGTTAAATATTCAATTTATTGTAAATGTGTCTGAACTTTCCTTCTAATTTCTTCGAGTTTTTTGTTTGTTTGAATATGTTCCTGAACCTTGTAAAAGTGTTATTATATAGTATATCTATTTTTTAATTTGCATATGTAGTCCTATGTGTGTGCGAATATTGACTACTTAACGGTTTTGGATGAAATTTTGGACGGCTGGGGCATTTTCCTAAAAACTTGAATCCTGGGCATATCCCCAATTTTCCTTAAATTTCTTTGATAAATTTGCACCAATAGCTGCAGCAATAACGGAATAAAAAGAATGCCTCATGCAGTGGTATTTCTCCAACTATGCTTGTCTACCTACCTATGTTGAATATCTCCCTCGATTCCTATTGCTCGATGGTCCCTTATATCCATCATAAACTTGATTTTTTTCCCGTCCATAATCAGGACTCGATCTAATTCCAAGATACACCAGACTTTCACTTTCACAATGGCCATTTTCCCTTCCCTCCTAGGACTATCGCGCTTATCACCATGCTTGCCGAGGACATAATTAACGGAAAGAACCTTTCCACCACTCTCGCTGAGGACATATTCAACATAAACAACCTTGTTAAAAATCTTTGATGCAAATCACATGAGGACATATATATATAGAAAATCTTTAAGAAATCAAATCAACTATCCGGCAGCAATATATAGGGAACCAACTTACCTTATGTAAGTGTACTCAAGTTCTTTAGTAGCTTCTTTTGGGTCTCAACAAATAAAGAGTTTCATCGGATGCTGACATGTAACACCTTAGTGTTGGGTGCAATAATCAAAAACAAGGAAAAATCAAATAAGAAAAAGTTATTGATACTTAGCTCCTTTATAATGAAGTGATAGATTTGACGAAACAGACGAGCTCCCCAGATCTCCGCAATAGCAACAAGGAAAAACTTTGAAAAACAGAGTGAGTCACGTGTTCAACACGTTTCCCTTAAGACATTAGCGCCCAGCTGCACTCAAGAGTGATGATATAGCCCTCACTGGACAGATATCTCTTGGATAAAAAACCCTACTACACCTACTACTAGCATATGTAGTAGATGCTCAACTTGAGCTTGGCATCTCCGAAAACCCATATAGAAAAATCGTGAACGCTTGAGAAAACAATATAAAATATTTTTTCCCTTTGGGGTCCCTCTAAATATAGAGCAACCCTTTCCCATAGATTTTACAAAAGTAGTGAATTTGTTTATATAATGGAAAAAAATAACTTAGGAAGAGGAATTCCCCGATGTGGGACTAAAAAACTTATATAGTCTATTAAAATAACTAAAAAGTGGAAACTCCACAATGTGGGACTAATAAGATTTTTTCATTCACAAAAGAAAACAATAAATTATAATGTTATTAAAACCTTAAAAATCATTTTCTAATAATTGTTTTGCAACAATCCCCCACATGAATGACAACTCAATAAAACACGAAAACACATATAGATATTGGTAAATCAACAACCCAATCTCACGACCCGAACTGACTGAACAGACAGACAAATCGTGCATGTTGAAGTAATACCTTAATATTAAAACATTAATTTAAATATAATACCTTAATATTTGGAAAATATATTTCAATATCGTTGTTATAATTTTGTCACCTATATTTAACTATAACATTAATTTAAAGGGATATTTTAATTTTGGGTCATAGAAAAGTGACCAGAGTTGCGTTTGGGTCACGAATATATTTTAATTAGAGTTTGGGTCACGGACCGTTATTGACTGTCTTGACAGTTAGGAAAATAATAAATTTTTTTATTTATTTAACGCCGTTAGTGACCGTTTGCATCCAATGGTCTGAATTAATCAATAAATTTCATCTAACAGGCGAGTAGTGGTGAGAAAGTTCATTCAGGCATTTCCACAAGCACCTTGTGTGTGAAACATTGATGATCCAGAGACCAACATGCTATTGATTTTCTAAACCCATTGTCTCCTAAATGAAGATCAACAACACCATGTGGTATTCACTTTGGTGCAGAGAGATGAAAACAGAGTTTGATAGAGAATAATATACCATAAGAATACCATTTGTAATGAAATTCATTTGTTATCTCTATCATTTTCTTTCCTTATCAAACATCCAGTTGACATAAAATTCCCCAAATTTGATGAACCGTAAATTCAATTATGAATTTTCATGTTTCAAAACCAAATTCATACGGACTTTAGCTTCTTCTTCTCCATTATGTGTTATATAGTGTCCTTGAAGATGCTCACGAAGGATAATATTATGAAGATGAGAAGGAGGAAGTATGAATCGATCAGAGGTTAAAGCTCGTGTAATGGCTAGAAATTATGAAGATCAGGTGGGTTTCATGTGTTTACTATTTTCCACGAATCATAGGTTAGTCTTCCTAATTGAATCCTTCAAATTTGATTCACCAAAACTCTTCGATTGGGTTTCATGTGCTCACTGTTTCAAAACCAAAATTCTTCCTATCTTCCTGGAACATTAACTCAAACTAATAACTCAACTCAAACGAATTTGTCTCTCAGTTTTCTTTGGTTACTTTCTAATGGAGAAGGAGATTCGTGGAATACAGAATGAGATGATAATGTTGTGTTTAACAGAATATAAAATGGTAGAGTTAGTAAATAATTTAATCCCTAGGTCTTAGCCAGTCATTTCCTTATTTAACAAAATTTAGTAATTGTCAACGCAGTCAATAACGGTCATGTGACCCAAACTCTAATTAAAATTTATTGGTGACCCAAACGCAAATCTGGTCACTTTTTTGTGACCCAAAATCAAAATATCCCTAATTTAAATGACAATAATCCAATTTTATATTTGGTGGGCTATTTCTTTTTATTGAAAAAAGTTGTTAATTTTACTTGAAATAATTTCAAATGATATGTTGTCTAATTAAATTCTTGTGGTAATGTCCGACTTAATGTATACATTAAGTGATTTGAAATTGTTTATAACACGTAATTTATAGGTGAAAATAGTTTCTGCTGATTTCCAAATGAATGATTGTCTCATTCATTTTTGTACATGTAATTGGATCTTCCAAATGATTGTCTCATTCATTTTTGTACATGTAACTTAGCGACAATCAAAAATGAATGTGCTCCCAAGAGCTCAAAGCTGAAACTGTATCTACATTCTTCTTCTTTCAACTCTCACAAACATTAAAATCAATTATCAACATCACTTGTGTTTTGTAACTATTCTATTCACCACATCCTCTTGATGAATTTGTCAAAACTGTTATTGTCATTGACTAGCTTCTAAAATCAAGAACATAAAAAAATAAAAAAATTGTGACCCCTTTGATTTGCTGAGGATTTAACTAAGCTGACTAAAGAAGATTATTTGATCTGTAAAAAATTTCATTTTACAGTGATTATATTGGTTCTAGTACTAGTGGTAGTGATTGTAGATGGATCTGATGGTGATCATGTAAAGTTACAAGGACTAATGCATGTGCAGTTAACCCCAAACATTTTGCACATGAAATTGAGCAACACTAAATCAAAGTTAGTAAATTTGCAGTCGATCTAATATAAGAAAAGAAAATTAAAATCAAAATAAAAAACACTTTTACTTAATTTTCTTCATTTAAATCAAAACAATACATACTACATAAAAACTACAGAAATCCATCTTTTCTCTTTTTTACTTTTCTTTTAGATCTAAAATTTAAGCTTAATAACGTCTTCAGTGAACTGTTGATCTGATTCACCTTTTTAACTGGTATAAATTAAAATAAAAACATATTCTTTCTCACACTACATCCGAAACAAACATTTTAAAGAAAGATATGTGTAACTCTTAAGGAATAAGGGAAGCGATGCTTTGGATAGCCAGAATTGAAATGAAGATTAGAGATTCTTGAGAGGAAAAATCATAATGCTAAGAAGAAGATGTTTTGGTGTTGATTGACGCAATTGAACAACCATCTGCCATGATGTTGTTGATGTGTATTAATTGCATTTTCCATAGAAGATGACTAAGAAGGAAGGATCTGTTGCTGTATTTGCTTTCCTGGTTATGGTTAGGGTTTGCTTATATAGAGGTGCATACGGCCCATTTGGTTTGGGTTCACTTGCTACCGTTGATTACAAATATTTTTACTTCATCTAACGGCTCATCCATGTATTAAATTATACGAGGGCTTATCTCGTGCCTTGTCAGTACGGTCCTGCACACAAATTTTAATAGAGTTGGGACTTGGGAGTATTAATCGCATTATCCATGAAGTAATGAACTTACATTTTTGACCATCAGCTGTAGGCTGTCATCCATGTGATGCAAAGACTTTGAAAGGTTTCGTTTTTCTCAACTTCTTTGATTGTTCTGTTCATCTATGATAAGAGGACATATCTTAGATGCATAGATTAATTTAGCATTAAGGAAATTCACACTAAGAAGTAAAAAGCCACACACAAAGTACTAGCTAGACATCCGGTAACTATTCCAAGGTTTCTGTTTAGCATTGTATAATATGTTTCCTTGCCTCTTTATCAATGGCTGGCGGCCCTGTTCTGAGTATGTTCAACTCATTGAGCAGACCGCTTGTTCCCTCTTTTTCAATATCCATTTTTCTATAGAACATTATTAAACTAAGATATGTCAGCAAAATGGTATCATTGCCATTAAGTATCTGCTCGCGCTAACTGAGATATGTAAAACCAAACAAGCAACATAAGCATCAACAAGACTAAAACTTTGCAAATTAAAATAAGAAGTACTAAAATAACGCCGATTATACTTGCATAGGCACAACATTCCTGATCATTATTTCCAAGGCTTGAAACAAAAACATCCCTCCAATAACTAAGTAGTTATTGGAGGAGGATAGCTCAACAGAAAATGAAGGCTGGAAGCTTCTCTCCTTCCAAGTCGAATGATGATGCTCAATGTAGAAGCCTTTGGAAAAACGTTACAAGAATGATGCCTGTGATACAAGATTTTACTACTTTCAAGTTGGGGAATGGAAAAGGGATCAGTTTACTGGTATGATAAATGGCTCACTAATGGGTGTTTGAAATATCTTTTTCTGTTATTTTTAATGCTTGTCGAGAATAAACATGCTTCTGTGGTGACATGATACAAAACGGAAGATGGTTTGGTCAGTTTAAACATCCTCTCAATGCCAATGAGAAGCTGGAGTGGGATTTGCTGAGAAGAGACTTAGGGAATGTGCCAGCTCTTTCAGAGGAAGACGATGAGGTGCGGATTCTTGAAAACTTCTCTACAAAAGCTTGTTATGTTGCTTTAGAAGGAACGAGGAGGACTGTGTTTACTGTCAGTTTTGTGGAATAAAGGTATTCCCCCTAAAGTGAGCTTCATGCTCTGGGCTACTTTCAATAACTCTTTACCAACTAGAGATGTGCTTAATCATAGAGGCATGATCAATGAAAGTCGACCTGTGTAATGTGTAATCGGTGGATGAGACAATGAGACCATCTATTCTTACAACTGCAACCACTTGCTTTCAAAATTTGGGATTACTTTATAAAAGCATTTCACATATCTTGGCCACTTCCGGCTCTGTCCTTGGTCTTTGAAGCGTGGAGATGGAATGTGCTTTCTGGCGAGGGCAAAAAAAATGCGGAAAATTATGCACTATGCTATTATATGGAACATTTGGAAGGAGAGATGTAGAAGAGTGTTTGGAGGAAGAAGTAAAGCGGTTCTGAGTTGCTTCATTCATTAAGCAAACTCTAATTCTATGGAGTTGTGATTTGGATACATTTCGTTTTATAGATACAACACAGGTCCTTCACAATTGGGATTTAGTTATTCATATGTAATAGTCTGTTGACTAACTTTGTAATGGTTCTGGCTTTGCCTTTTTTCTTTAATATAACCCTTTCACTTCAAAAAAAAAAAAAAAAACTAAGTAGTAACCACAACCATGGGACGGGCCTATCACTACCTGAGGCTCAATTAGAAAACTTATTTTTCTAAATCTTGGATCCAGCAATACTAATCAAAGTTGGAATCAATCTAATAGAAAAATTACAAATCAAAAACGCTGCTTTTTTACTTCACTTACACCAAACTAATATAGTTACAGACGTAAGCAAACACCAGCTTTTCTGTTTCACACTTTGCTTTCAGATCTAAAATTTAAGCTGACAACTTCAGGTCCTTTGAGCTAGCTGTTGATTTTGAACCGGTGATCTTCATCAGATCAAAGACCGCATCGGAAAAAACCACTAAGTAACAAATAATACAACAAGAAAGACAAAACAAAAGATTTCAACAAATCAAATCTCAATGATAAGTCATATAAGATTTTTGAGAGGAAAAATCATAATGTGAAAATATTTGGTTGTTGTGGACGCTATTGAACAAACAACTATCCGCCACGATGTTGTTGTTGTTGCTGCTGTTGCAATCTATGATTAAGGTCATAGATGAAGAGGAATGAAGAACCTGTTGTAATTTGCTTTTCTCTGTGGTTATGGTTTGATTTCTTTCTTATAAGGGGATGGATGAAGGCTCAGACGTTTACTAGTTACTACAACTATGCTTATAAATGGTTACAGATTAGGGTTGGTTTTCTATCGTTGATTTCAAATCTCTTTATTTCATCTAACGGCTTCTCCATGTATTTCTATTAGGGTTCACTCGTTGAGGGATGTGGGCATCTATCGTCGATTCGTTGGAGTATTATTCACACCGACTCAAATAAGTAGTGTAGACCAGTCAATAATTTTTATTGACTAGATGAATAAAACTTGAGTGATGCTACGTTGACCGCGGTTTACACCACGAAAAATCCCTCAAAAGGAAATGGACGGTCAGATGGAAGTCCAAGAGGAGATTTGCAGGGGATAGGTATAGGGCGGGAGCCACTTTATTTTTTTCTCTCACGCGTAGCCCTCACGGTACACTAAGCATTACTGATAAAACTTGACCAGTAGAAATGTTATTCAAAAGGAAATATCAAAATCACTTTATTTTACTTTTGAACGATAAATGACCGAGCAGTGAAGCTGAGAACTATAAAAGGAAATATACCAAGTATATGGGATAAAAGAATTCTCACAGATTTTTAGTCAGTCCCGGTAAAACAGGTATTGTGGTACCTCGTTTATAAATCGTGAGAAGGGGATATCCAGAAACTTGATTAGAAGGGGTGTCCTAATTAAAGTTAAGTAAATACACATTTACCTTTTACTTTAATTTAAGTTAAAAGTAACCTAATAACTATATAAATCTAATCATATACATCTAATCTAAATGAATCTATTAACTAAAATCAAAATAAAAAACAAAAGCAGGAGGGGAATCGAAATTTTTTAGTTTTGAAAAAAAAATTTCTCTTCTTCTTTTCTCTTTCCTTGACGTTCCTCGTTCGATTGAAAAACCAATCAATCTTTTTAATTCATTTTTTGATTGAGAAAATTGAGTAGAAATCATCAAAATATGGTTTAAATGGAAGTTAAAGTGGCATGTTCGGTTAGGAATAGTTTAAAAAAAAAACTAGTTTTGTAACCAAACATTCTGAAACCAATAACACGAAGAACACTTTGGTTATCACGAATTTAATTTTGTGTAACCGAACTTCGAGTTCAGTTTTTTCGCAAAAATAGTTTTAATCGAACTCCTCATTGAAAACTAATATATTGTGTTCGATTGGTTAGGTTAATTGGAATTTTTTCCCTTTAACCGAACACTTGTATTTGAACAACAAATGCTGAGTTCGGCTAGTTCACAAAAAAAAAAATTGCTAACCGAACCCTTCTCTGAAAATCAATATGTTGAGTTCGGTTGGTTCGCAAAAAAGTCTAAAACTATTTTCTAACCGAACTTTACCAATATTACAAAAAAGAAAAAAAAAAATCCAATGTAACCGAACTGTGCTATTTTTCCCACTATGTTGAGTTTTGATTTAACCGAAATTTGCCCACTATTTTCGGTTGGTTCGCAAAGAAGGCTAAAACTATTTTCTAACCAAACTTTACTAGTATTGCTTGAAGTTCGGTTAGATATTGATTGGTATGAAGTTTGCGAAACAACCGAACTTTGTACACTTGGTAAAATCTTAATCAACACAAAGTTCGGTTAGATACAGGTTGCGAACTAACCGAACTTCTAGACCTTAAGTTCAGCAACATTGCGGTAAAACCGAACATTACTCTGTAAATCCTATAAACAAAGTTCGGGAACCTGCGTGTTAACCGAATGACTAAAAACCTCCATTTAGAGCGAGTTCGGTATCATATGTTTTCGGTTACCTGTTCCTCACATAAGGTAACCGAACAAGCCCAAATCTACTTAAAAAATTTACATTTTTTTTAAAATTTTGGATCAATTCAACCAACATTATCGAAGTTTAAAGCATACATGGGTACCCAAATACTCGTCCTCCGGTTGTGGTTGGTAAAATCCATGTTTTTCTTCTTCATCTGCTCTAACTTTACTCTCTCAATAATTCTACTTCTTTTAAATAAAAAAAACCATTTATTTTTTCAATCTCACTAATTATCTTTAACTTAATCATTACACTAACTAGTTATTACCCAAAATTAATCATGAAGGTAATTTAGGTATTAATATAAACATCTAGATAAAACAAGGGAATTTTTATAAAGTACCCCTGTTTTGAAATATACATTTCAAAAGTACCCCCGTTTTTTACACATTTTCTAAAGTACCCCAGGTTTGACATTTTTTTCATTAAAACAGGAAACAGAATGTTAGAGCTGTTAAGTGCCACGTGGCACCTGCTTAAAGTCTTAAAAGCCCCTCTAATTTGAACATGTTAGAATCAGTCACAGTCGACTCAGTGAGTCAACTCACTGCTGTGATAAAAATTCACACCTGTACAGTACCTGATTGTGAAAGTACCTGATTGTAAAAATTCAAGTCAGTGAGAAACATTATCCAATTCTCAATTGTCTCAGAGCTAAAAACCCCTATTCCTAATGTTACTAATCCATTTTGACCATCTAATCCGGTTGCAGCCATCAACACACCACCACATTTACCATTTTGATGGCAAGCATCAAGCCCAACAACTGATCTACACCCTTCCTGCCATCCTTTTATAGCTTCAGCAAAACTGATGGTCACTGACTCAAACCTCATGTCAGTATGGCAATATGAGAAGTTTGCAACTGAACCAGGGTTGGTATCAATGACCATCTTACAAAACTGTGGAATATCTTTGAAACTGTCTTCATAACTCCCATGTAGTTTTTCTAATACTAAATTCCTAGCCTTCCATGCAGTTTGGTAAGAAATTTTAATGAGGTGAGAATCTTCGAAATCATTACAAATTTGTCTAGATTTTGGTATGACTTTCATTGAGCTATTCTTCATCTTATCCATTACAATGTCAGCTACAAATAAAGGGTCTGCAGTTTTATTTCGACTATCCTTACTTCCCTTACACTTGTGCTTCAACTTCATCTGCCTAACCTTAAATGTAGACTGATTTGGAAGTTTAGAAGCAAAAACAAACCATTTACACACAACAATTCCTCTAAGGTTAAACCTATTGGCACACCAAACCCTAAGTCTTTTTTTGTCACTCTTTTCAACCTTATACTCACATTCATTCAATACCGCAAATGCTTAAGATGATTTTTATATGATAACTTATCAGGAAATGTTGTACCTACAACCATCTGTGAAGGATCCACTGGTTCAACTTCATATCCATCATCAAACAACTCACAAGTTTTATCTTCACCATCATCTACATCTGGATTATCTTCTCTCCATTTTTTGTACCACTCAGGGTCTTTAACATCACCACCTAAACAATAACAACCACAAACAGTGTGTTATTAATACTACAACATTAAAAATATAGCAACAATAATAATATTTGACAGTACCTTGGTCATCCTTTTGTGTACCGTCATCACTTGAATCATCACTATCTGCAGCATTGAAGTGTTAGTACAATTATAAGTATTGTTATATATAAAAGTAAAAATCAAAAATAAAGGTAAAAATATTAATACCTTCATCTCTGTGTTGGTATCATCTTCTTCATCTTGAGTGTCTTCATCGATAATATAAGCAAAATGACTTACGGTCTTCTCAGGATGACACTCATCCACTTCAAGGTTTTCAAGTTGAAATACAAATTCATCATTTTCTTTACATTTTTTAATCCAATATTGTGGATCAAACATATCATCTTCTTCTACTGGTGGTTCTACATCAACTACAAGTGGTTCTTCATCAACTACAACTGGTTTACTGCTTGACCCAAACAACTTCTTAGCCGTAGAAAACAGAAAAAAACATTTTTATGGGTACTAATTTTTTTTTTTAAAAACCCTAACTATTTAGATTCAATTCTTCATAGACTAAAGAGAAAAAACTCAAAAAATCATTTTTATGGGTACAGATCTAATCAAACAAAAAAGTTAGGGTTTGTAAAACCTTACCTGGACATGAGATTCTGCTCTGCCTTCATCTTAAAGATGAGATTTAGTGATTTTTAATAAACAAAAAATGAAATCAAAAACCTTTAATTAATTTCTGTTGATTGAAGATGGAAAACGGAGAGGATTAAATGGTTTGTATGACTTCTCTCTCTGAGCGAAACGGTCTAAAAAACGAAAGAGAGTTTAAAGAAAACGATGCTTCTCTCTCAACCTAAAGAGATAGGTTTGTATGGATTGTTTAGTAAATTTACATTATTTGTTTGACCTGGTATAACTGGTTTGACTAACCATTATAACTCCTTCCCGTTTTATACACATTGGGGGCACTTTAGAAAATTTGTAAAAAACGGGGGCATAAAAAAAACGACCCCAAAAAAACAGGGGTACTTTATAAATTATCCCATAAAACAATGGTCCAAAAAAAAAAAGCTGGTCCAAAAAAAAAAAAAACTGGTTCCAAATTAAGTTGTGCTCGTGACATCTTCAGGAAACATGCCAGCACAAATAACTGGGACTCCGGTTGAAGTTTTCTAGGCCCATTCATTGGACCTTCTAACCAATAATTATTAAGTTAAAGACCATCCCACCGGTACTTCTACCAGTAAATGTTTGTGCAATTGATGATAATACTATCTTAAATGGAATTGAGGAATACTTAATCAAAGTTAGTAATTTTAAATATCAAAAATGAAAAACACTTTTAGTTAATTTTCTTCATTTTATTTAAACCAAAACAAAATAAATTACAGAACTAATAAGCAACACAAGCTTTTCTGTTTTCTACTTTGCTTTTAAATATAAAATTTAAGCTTCATTACATCTTCTGGTCCTCTTCTGAACAGTTGATCTGATTCACTTATTTTTAACTAGTAAAAATTGAAAATATATTTTTACTAATCCAACGAAACTGCATCATTAACAACAATTCACAACAAGATGATGCAAAATATTAGAAAGACCTATGTAAAGGAACAAAAGAAGAGAAGACTTTGGATAACTAAAATCTAACATAAGATTAAAGATTCTTGACAGGAAAAATCATAATGCCAATATGAAGATGTTTCTTTGTTGATTGACGCTATTAAACAACCATCTACCATGATGTTGTTGCTGCAGCGATGTATTGGATCTTCCATGAATGAAGAAGGAAGAAGAATCTGCTATAATTTGCTTTTCTAAATCTGGTTAGGGTTTGCTTTCTTTCTCAAAGGTAAGAAGGAGGCACAAATACAACTTCTATTTATAAAAGTCTACAAATCTGTTTAGGGTTCACTTGTTATAGTTGATTTCAAATCTTTTCATTTCATCTGACGACTATATCACATGTAACGTAAAATACCAAGGCTTAAATCGTGCAAAATCGGCACGAGCATATAGACTTCCCGGCACTGTCGCCCAGGTGGCTGGCCCGAAATTTTGGTTTTAAGAGCATAGTTACGGATTTAATTTGAGTTTCCTAATGTTTAGTTGCCCGGTATTGTCATCCAGGAGTCTTGGATGGCCCGAAATCTTGGTCTACTTGTCGTCCTGAAGTCCTGGATGGCTCGAAATCTTGGTCTACTCCAGGACCGGATGGATTTCCTCCTGAATTCTATGAACAAAATATGGAATTGCTTGAGGTAGATGTTTGAAATATGATAACAATTTTTTTTGATTCCAAACATCTACTCAATGTCTATGTAACACTAGTTACAAAATTATTTCCAAAATCATAGGCAACATCTTCTCCCTTAAAGGCCTTGACAAATAAAGCTCTCACATTAAACGGTGATGAAACCCTCACTTCCTATTGGTCTAGAAAGGCCTTTTCTAATACAGAAGATATGGTGAGGACATTTGGCATAACTTTATTCGTTGTAATAATTAAAATTTGGTTACAATTTGGATACTCAAATATTTAAATGTTCGTTAGTAACGGTGTTGAACAAAAAGTTAGGTAGACAATACTTATGTTAGAATTTACAATTGAACCGTTTAGTTATACCGTGTTTACACCTATACTTAACTGTACTTTAGTAAGGGTGGACAAAACTCACGTCCAAACAATTAAATAAATATAATAAAAAAAAGCAAAAAAAAAAAAAAAAAAAAACGTGAACTCAAAACTCACACACCAAATAAAAAGAAATTGGTTGAGGAAAGAGAACAAAAAAACGCGAAACTCAAACTCTTGAAAAGGAATTTAGTTAAAAAACGAAATGGTCGGCACACTAAACAAAAGGATTTCGGTTGAGGAGTCTGTGCCAAAAGGAAATTGCGTCAATGAAGCAATTAAATAAGTTTGTGTGAAATTGTGTCAAAAGGAAATCGTTCACTGGCAAAAAATAAACAAAAAAAAAAAAAACTAACATGAAAGAGTTAATTTGTGTTAGAGAAACATCTGATCAACGTACTACAGAAGCTCAATAGTCCTTTGTAATGTTGGTTATCATTGGTTCATGTTAGTCATTGGTGCACGTTAGTTATTACAGCTGTAAAGTCGGTTGTACTCTGATATAAAAACAAGAGCAGCAAGTGGTCTGTGTAAGATGTAAGAATTCAATTAATGAAACTCTGAGCAATTGTCTAGCGACAAATTAAGCTCTTACATGGTATCACATAACTTCATTATCCATTAATGGCTACTTCAAAATCAAATTCAAATCATATCTCACTCACCTTTAAACCTCCATCCAAACTATCAAATACAAATTACATTCTCTGGAAATCTCAGATTATTCCTCTGTTAAGAAGTTATGATTTGTTCAAATTTGTTGATGGTTCTTTACAATGTCCGGTGAAATATATTCGTTCCGATCCAACGACATCGACAACGCCTGCTGCTGAACATGACTATGTATCAAATCCAGAGTATCTCTATTGGACTAATCAGGATCAAGTTATCTTATCCTGGCTATTTTCAAGCTTGTATGAAGAAATTCACTCTCAGGTAGTTGATTGTACTTATTCACATGAAGTTTGGACTCGATTGGAGAACAATTACAACGCTACATCTAGATCTCGTCTTATGCAGTTGAAGACTGATTTGATCCAACTCAAAAAAGGCTCAGATTCAATGCATACTTACTTCAACAGAGCTCGATCGATTGCTTATCAATTATCTCAAATTGATCGTCCCTTGTCTGATGAAGATCTTGTATTTCATATTCTTCAAGGCTTACCTCCGGAATTTAATTCTTTCAAGACATATGTTAATACTCAACAACTGAAGAACTTAAATCCGATTACTTCCTCTGATCTTTTTGGTCTTCTCTTATCTGAGGAAACTCGTGTTCTTGCTGATTCACAAGTCGATCTCACCACTGTGTCTGCTAACGTTGCTCATCCACCTCAGTTTCATTATGGCTCTAGTTCATCATCTTTTGAACCTTCTCATATGAGCAATAGTTCTGGTAATTTTTCACCTAATTATTCTACTTCAAATTGGTCACCTAATTTCTATCGTGGTGGTGCTGGAACTTCTCGATCCAGTTTTTCTAGAGGAGGTTATAATTCCAGTAGAGGAGGTCAATTTCAGTCAGGTGGTAGATCAAATTTTGGAGGACGTTCAAATTTAGGTGGTAGATTCACCAATGGAGGCCGATCAAGTGGAAGATTTGGTAGAGGCTCCTCAAATTTCTTTCCACCAGTGAAGTATGATTATTATGTGGAATGTCAACTTTGTAGCAAGCCTGGTCATCAGTCTAATGAATGTCGTCATCGATACTCTAATATTGATTTCTCAACAGCTCAAGCTTACAATGCTTCTTATGATGATGGATATTCTGAGTACTCTGAGTATGATGATTTTTGGATGCCTGAACCTGAAGCAATTGCAGTTTATAATGAAGATTATGCATCACCTTCCACATCTTGGGTACCAGACTCTGGTGCTACTCACCATATTACCTCTGATTTGTCAAATTTAAACCTTCATTCAGAATATCAAGGCTCAGATCAAGTTAAAGTTGGGAATGGATCAGGTTTGCTTATAACTCATATTGGCTCTTCTGTTTTTCATTCTAATGATACTGCATTGGCTCTTTCAAATGTGCTTCATGTTCCTAGTATCACAAAGAATTTGCTATCAGTGCTTTAATTTGCAAAGGATAATAACTGCTATTTCTTCTTTTATCCTGATCATTTTTGTGTCAAGGATTTGGTCACTCACAAAGAACTTCTTACTGGACCTGTTAAGAATGGACTTTATGATCTTCAGTTTCCTGTTGCACCCATCAAGCAAGCATTCTCCACATCCTCCAGTTCAGCTGATTGGCACAATAAGTTAGGACATCCAGCATTCAAGACCCTTAAGCATGTATTAGCATCAGTGCATACTGTTATAGATTATCATCTTACTACCTCCATCTGTAGTGATTGTCAAATAGCAAAAAGTCATGCTTTAACTTTTCCCTCTGTATCTCAAAATAATGTTCATGGTCCATTAGAACTTATTCATACAGATGTATGGGTCTCACCTATTTGCTCAGTCAATGGATTCAAATACTATGTTTCTTTCATTGACTCATTTAGCAGGTTCACTTGGCTTTATCCACTATCTTACAAATCTGAGGTATTACCAACTTTTATTAAATTCAAATCCTATGTTGAGAAACAGTTTAATGCTTCTATTATGTTGGTTCAATATGATTGGGGGGGAGAATACAGAAATGTTTCTACTTATCTTGACTCTTGTGGTATTGGTCATAGGGTATCTTGTCCACATGCTCATCAACAAAATGGGAAAGCAGAGAGAAAATATAGACATATTGTTGAGACTGGTCTTGCTCTTCTTTCACATGCTTCTCTTCCACTTTCTTTTTGGTCTTATGCTTTTGAGACAGCAAATTTTTTGATCAATAGACTGCCTACATCTACACTGCATCAGCAATCTCCTTTGGAAACTTTGTATCATCTGAAACCAGATTATAACTTTCTCAAGATTTTTGGTTGTGCCTGCTTTCCTTGTTTAAGGGCTTTTAATGCATACAAATTGGAGCCAAGGTCAGTCAAGTGCATCTTTTTGAGTTACAGTGCTATGCACAAGGGTTATAGGTGCTTCAATCCATCAACCAATAAGATTATTATATCTAGACATGTTATTTTTGCTGAACATGAATTCCCATATTCATCCTTTTTTGGTGCTTCTTCATCCATGTCTAGTTCAACTCAAGATGTTACTCTGTCCACTATGTCAATTTCTCCAATAATATCTAATGAACCTGATCCATCCTCTGATATTTCATTGCCTACACCTTCTTATCAAATTACTGATCAACGTACTACATAAGCTGATTTAGCTCCTCCTGTTCAAAATGCACATTCTATGAAGACAAGAGGTAAAAGTGGGATTACTAAGCCTAAAGTTTTTGCAGCTGATGTTCAAACTGTTAATGAAGATAGTACAGTTCCTACTTCTTTCACTATGGCTAACAAACTTCCAGCTTGGATACTTCTATGTGTGATGAAATTAATTCCTTATTGCAAAATGTCACATGGGTTCTTGTTCCATATAATCCTTCTATGAATATTATAGGCTGAAAATGGGTTTTCAGAGTTAAAAGAAAATCAGATGGTACAATAGAAAGATTAAAATCCAGATTGGTAGCAAAAGGTTATACTCAGGTTGAAGGAATTGACTTTCAAGAGACATTTATTCATGTTGTTAAGCCAACTACAGTTAGAATGATGCTCTCTATTTGTCTCTATAAAGGCTGGACTATTAAACAATTGGATGTTAAGAATGCTTTCTTACATGGATATCTCTCTGAGGATGTATATATGTGTCAACCTCCAGGTTTTCAAGATAAGGAATTTCTAAATCATGTTTGCAAACTTAAAAGGTCACTCTATGGCTTAAAACAAGCCCCAAGGGCATGGTTTGACAGGCTGAGTCAATTTCTGCTGCAATCTGGTTTTACTGCTTCAAAGACAGATACTTCACTATTTTTCAAGGTTACTGACAGTTCAGCTTTATATGTTCTGATCTATGTAGATGACATCTTAGTCACTGGAAGTTCTCCACCAGCTATTGCTTCTCTCATTCAATGTTTAAGCTCTGAATTTGCTATTAAGGACTTGGGAGATTTACATTTCTTTCTGTGAATTCAAGAAACACATACTGCTACTGGCATTCATCTCTCTCAAGCTCAATATGTGAGTAACCTTCTTCAGAAAACAAAGATGGATAATTGTCAGCCTTGTGCTACTCCTATATCCACTGCAGTTTTTGATTCTAAGTCATCACCTCTAGAAGATCATGCAGTTTACAGAAGTACAGTAGGAGCTCTGCAGTATGCTACTATTACCAGACCTGAGATAGCATATGCTGTGAATAAAGCCTGCCAATTTATGTCTTCTCCTACAGAAGCTCACTGGTCTGGAGTTAAAAGAATATTGCGATATTTAAAAGGTACTGTCTCTTATGGACTTCAGTTTAAGAGATCTCATAGCTTGCAGATTCAAGCTTTCTCTGATGCAGATTGGGCTGGTGACCCTACTGACAGAAGATCAACCAGTGGAATGACCATCTTTATGGGTCCTAATCTCATATCCTGGTGTTCACGCAAACAGAAAACTGTCTCTAAATCCAGTACAGAAGCTGAGCATCGTGCAGTTGCTGATGCTACATCTGAGCTGCTCTGGGTGCAATCATTGAAGACTGAATTGCATTTTTCTTCTCCTAGAATTCCAGTGCTCTGGTGTGACAATTTAGGAGCCACATACCTCACTGTGAATCCTATTTTTCATCAGAGGATGAAGCATATCGAAATAGCTTTTCATTTTGTCAGGGAGTTAGTAGCCAATAAGCAATTATCAGTCAGATATCTTAGTACTCATGATCAGTTGGCAGACATTATGACTAAAGGTTTGTCTACGAGCAAATTTTCTTTGTTTCGCTCCAAGCTCCGTGTCTCTCCCAAGACCCTGGACTTGCAGGGGGTGTTAGAGAAACATCTGATCAACGTACTACAGAAGCTCAATAGTCCTTTGTAATGTCGGTTATCATTGGTTCATGTTAGTCATTGGTGCACGTTAGTTATTACAGCTGTAAAGTCGGTTGTACTCTGATATAAAAACAAGAGCAGCAAGTGGTCTGTGTAAGATTTAAGAATTCAATTAATGAAACTCTGAGCAATTGTCTAGCGACAAATTAAGCTCTTACAATTTGCGTCAATGAAGTTGCTCTTAGATGAGCTTAGTGCTACGCATTTTTAGAAGTTCACAATGTTTGTTCACCGCATCTAAATAGTACTTGAAAGAGTTAATTTATTTTACACAACATTTATTAGCTAACATGACATGATGTGATTAGGGATTCACTTGCTGTCAAAATGGACCTTACTAGCTGCGTGAAATTCTAGAATAGGATTTGATTAGTCATTTAATGAGTTTTCCTAAAAGTGAACTTTCTCAATGTTCGTGGTTTTTATTCTTCTTTACTATACCAGATTCTGGTCACCAGAACTTGAGAAGAATCAGAAGCTTACAGGGGAAGCTCATCAACGAATGGAACCGAAACATTCCAGCACAGGAGCTTAAAGTATGGTGTGGATTCACAAATAAACAACCATAGATGGAAGGAATATAACCACACATAGTAACTGTGTTCCAGAAACACGGGTTTGTGTATTGTTTGTCTAGAGGTGTAAATTGGGTTGTGCCAACACGAGCACAGCCCAACACAGCACGCTAAAATTTGAGCATAGCCCAGCCCAGCATGTGACTTAGCCCAACACGGCACAACACATTAGTTAAATGGGATGTGTTGGGTTTGAGTAATTGGCACAGTAACCCAGCACAGCACGCGGCACAGATTAGCACGTGGCACGGCACAACACAACAAGTTAAGAAAGCACGTCATAATATGTATAAAATAGTACAAAATATGGCATAATACATCACATTTTGTGTATATTTCACAAAAAAACCTTTATTCTAACCAATTATTGACATTCTACTACCTTTCATAATAATACATACAATACCTAAATATTTGGAAAATATAAAATAAATGTGCCTGGCACAGCACGGCACGGCACAACACGTTTATTTTTTGGCACAACCCAGCACATCACGCCTTTAAGCACGACACAACACAACACGGCACATAGCACTCTAAGCACGTGATTTTGTGGGCTGTATTGGGCTGAGCCGTCACGTTTTACACCTCTATGTTGGTCATAAGCCTTTCCGAATAGGGTGTGATGCATTTTATTCGAAAATAAGATTTACTAATATTGGTTTAAATGAGGAACATGCGTCGAGGACAAGATACATGACAATATTATTATTTCTTTACAATAGAAAGAACCTCCAAACAAAGTTTAAATGCTAGATCATATACCTTCCCTTTCTGGAAACGAGTTACCTTTTTGGGGCAACTATAAATTGAGATTTCTCAACCCATAACGTTATCCAAGTAAAACTCAAGTTTTACATCTCGAGATCAACTCTAATTTATTAATAAAATTATTTCTATATAAAATTTTGGTTAAAAAAATCTTAAATTAATTTAATGAAAAAGGAAAAGGAAAATTAAATTTAAAGTGAGTACATAATATATTAGGACTCATTTCCAAATTAATACATTAATACATAAAGAGGAAAAAATGGAAATATTTTATAAAGGGAAAAATAAATAAACTTTATATATTTTCTAAAGGGAAAAAAATGGACAAGGCAAAGCTCCGCGCACACCAAATAAAAAAAAACATCATCACGGGGATGGGAAAAGCTCCGAACATACCAAATCAAAAATTCCATGAGCATCAAAAATGCAGGCTGGGAAAAGCCCCGAACATACCAAATCAAAAATATCCTGAACATACCAAATTAAAAATGCATCGCCATGGAATGGGGTAAAGCCCAGCACGCACAGACGAAATAAAAAAAATATGACTAAAAGAAGAAAAAAGTGCCCGTTGCGTAGCACGGTCACAAATCTAGTAATGAAATCATTGCTAGAAAAACCATATCCCAGTACCAGGCTGTTTATGTGCATGTTCGAAACTTTTAGGATAATGTAATTATTGTCCATGAGCTGGTACATTCTATGAAGAAGTAAACGATTCATCCCATGTTTTCCATTGAAGCACAGTGCAGCATGATATACGATCATAATGTCTGCAAACACACAAAGACGAACGCTGCAACCACTAACGAGTCTTCAGAATTTTAGAAGAACTAAGATTTTGCAAATGGATCATTGTAATCCTTGATCAGAGTTAGTAAATTCACAAACATTTTGCAAATGAAATTAAGCAATACTTGATCAGAGTTGGTAAATTCACAATCAATCTAATATGAAAAACCAAAATCAAAATAAAAAACACATTGTTACTTCATTGTCTTCATTTAAACCAAAATGATACAAATTACAGAATTAAGCAACAACAGCTTTTCTCTTTTCCACTTTGCTCTCAGATGTAAAATTTAGGCTTACATCTTCAAGTCCTCCTTTGAACTGTTGATCTATCTTTTTAGCTCGTGATAATTCTTACTAGTCAAATACTACAAAACCACTAAGAAAAATATCTAAACTCTCACAATAGAGCAAACCAAAAACTAAGGTAACAAGAGGTTATAAACCCAATCAAAGGTCTCTGGCTCTCAGGAAACACAAGACATAGATTAGACGAAATACAACTTAACACGAGATTAAATATCTTTGAGAGGAAAAATCATAATGCCAATAAGATATTTCCTTGTTGATTGCGTTATTGAACAACTATCTGCCATGATGTTTCAGTTGTTGCTGCGATGTATTTGATTTGACATGATAATAATCATAGATGAAGAAGGATGGAGGAGGAGCTGCTGCTGTTATTTGCTTTTCTAGTTCAGATTTGGGTTTGATTTTTCTCTCGGCTACTGCTTATAAAGGTTCAAATCTGGCCACTTATGTTAGGGTTCGCTAGTTATCGGTGATTTTAAATCTCTTCGCTTCATCTAACGGCTCATATACATAACGAATAATAATACTGATTAACTTGTGCCATGGCGGCACGAACCTGGACTCATTTCAGGCCCTATATGTTTGTGCAGTTAAGTTTAAAAGGGACTGCAACAAACCGCTTTTGGAACTACTCCTCCACATATTCCTCAAGAGAGCTAAGCAACTAAACATCTAGAAATCAATTAAGTAAAATCGAACGATAGGAATGAGCTGCTAAACAGCCTAACTAGGGGGTTAAGAAAATGGAAATAAGGTTTGTGAGTTCATTAAATGGAAGCTGCAGGTGCCCTGGCAGCTGTTTTTTCTTTCTTTAATCTGCATGCACAATTTAACAGGAGTTTAATTAAGCGGATTATAGCGATGTGGGACTATTATTCTTTCACTCACCCTCTCACGTGTAAGGCCAGTAACTGGGACCTCACATGTGGACCTACGTACGAGTTTACTAGTCCATCGGTAAACATGCGCACACAGGTGAATGACTAAATCAGGGGGTAACAACTCGGCCAATATCGGCACTGGCCTACACCCCGGGTGTACATTAAACACTTCGTCCAGTAACTCGGCCTACACCCGGCGTACGCAGGTCTGAGTCTAGGGCTTAGCTAAGATACCATGTTAAAGTTTGCGGGCATCCAACTCAAAACCAATTGGCAATGAGTAGAGCGGCCCTTCCATATTATATTTTAAGTTAATTAAGAGGATTATAGCGATGCGGGACTATTGTCCTTTCACACTAGTGAAGCACACAACATAACCACAATAGGAAGTTAAACAAAGGACTCTTAAAATTTGGAAATGTTTACAAGACTGTGTCTGGGCACTCTGTTAATCGCCATAGGTAAAGTTCGGACTAATCCTAAATGGAATTGAGAAATTAAGTCAAAGTTTAGTGGATTACAGTGGAAATTTGGAAATTAACATCTTATGACATCAAGTTCCCCATTCAAAAAGTATGGGACTAATCCTAACGTAGGCACTCTGTTAATCGCCATAGGTAGACTTCTTCATAGAGTTCCCCATTCAAAAATGTCGATTTGACATCAAGTTGATAAAGTAACCAACCTTTTTGGGAAGTCATAGCAATCCCTGTTGTAATGGTGTCAAGACGAGCAATCGGTGCAAAAGTCTCATTGTAGTCAATGTCGGGTTATTGTGAGTATCCCTTTGCCACTAACCTGGCTTTGTGCCTTTGGACCGGTTCATCTGTATTGTACTTGACCTTGTAGATCCACTTAACACCAATAACTTGTTTGTCACCTTGCTACTTTCTCCCATGTATCGTTCTCATCAATGAAAAAAACTTTTTCTTCCGTAGCTTTTATCCAAACCAGTTCTTTTGATGCTTCTTCAAAAAAAATTGGTCTACCATACAAAAGTTGCATCTTTCATAAACTTCACTCAACCTTCATATCTTCTTTGTTGCCGACGGTGATGATTGATGCACTAGTCCTTGGAGATGTTCCTTGTCTATATTTGGAGGTGTTTGAGGTAGTTCTTCCTCATTTTCTTCACCTTCTTCAACTTCATTTGTTGCTGAATTTTCTGACTCTTCATCATCAATAATGGTTCTCTTCTCAATTTTATCTTTTTCCCAAATCCATGAAGTTCCTTCATCAAACAAGACATCACGACTTGTAATCATTATGTTTCTCTCCAACCTAAACAAATTATAACCTTTTGATTGGAGGCTATAGCCTAGAAATACACATTTCTCACTTAATTCATCAAGCTTTGTCCTCTTCACCTTTGTAATTTAAGAATGACACGCACTACCAAAAACTTTGAGATGTCTTACCGATGGGTTTCTTCCACCACATGCTTCAATTGGAGTTTTATCACATACAGCTTTTGCTGGACATCTATTCATTAAGTAGACGGCGGTGTTTATGGCTTCGGCCCAAAAAAACTTTAGGCATACTATTCTCATGAAGCATGGACTTCGCCATCTCCATAACGGTTTGGTTCTTTCTCTCGGAAACACCATTTTGTTGAGGAGTATAACCCACAGTCAGTTGCCTTTCCAAGCCTTTGTCTTCACAAATTTATCAAACTCTTTGTTTTTGTACTCCTTTCCTCTATCACTTCTCAAAACTTTGATGTAGTGACCACTTTGCTTTTTAACAAGGCTCTTGAACTTCTTGAAGATGCTAAAAACTTCGGATTTTTTTCTCATTAAGTACACCCAAGTCATACGACTAAAATCATCAATGAATAAGATAAAGTATCCATTACCTCCATGAGTTGGTGTCTTCATTGGTACACACACATCGGTATGTACCAAACCAAGAACTTCTTTTGCTCTTTATGCTACACCTTTTGGGAATGGTTGGCGATGTTGTATCCAAAGTGCACAACCTTCACATACTTTATCCTTGTGGTTGATATGTTGTGGAAGTCCTTGCACCATGTTCTTGTTGGAAAGCACCTTGAGACTATTTAAATTCAAATTCCCAAGTGTTTTATGCCATAACCATATTTCATCAATGGTTTCCATCCTCAAAATAACATTCTTCTCCTTTTCAAACACAATTCTATATATTCTTCTCCATCTTGATACTTTTCATTACTTGTCTCTTGGTGTTGTGTTTCTTGTCATAAATGGTACAATATCCATCTTCAAAATGGACCACGTACCCAAGCTCCACAAGTTGCCTAACACTGAGAAAATTTTGTGCCAAATCCGGAACATATAACACATCTCTAATGTATTTTTATCCATTGATATTTTGCACGCAAATTGTACCTCTTCCATTAGATTGAACCATGTTTCCATCCCCTATATTCACTAGAGAATTTATGGATGTATCCATATCAACAAACAAGATATTCATATCAGACGTATGAGTAGTACAACCACTATCCACAAACCACACTTCAATCTTGGAAGTTTCTACGGCACTTTGACAAGCATAAAATAATTTTTCTTTTCCTTTTTCTTCCACTCTACCGGCATGTTCCTCTCCTTTGTATCTACAATCCTCCTCCAAATTTCCATACTTCTTGCAATGATGACATTGAGGTTTCCCTTTGTTCCAACAATTCTTCTCCAAATGACCATTCTTCTTGCAAAAATTTCATTTTGATACTTGTCGAGAATCACTCTTTTTGTAGTTGTTGGAATTAGCTCCTCATTTCTTCCATTTTCCATTTCCTTTGAAGTTAAATAAAGCATCACCCATGTACTCATTTTTCTTCATTGAGTTCAAGTTCATTTTTGATTGAAATGCACTTTCAATCGACTTTTCGGCTCAGATACTTTCAGTTGAGTCCATAACTCTTGTGACTCCAATGTAGAGAGATCTTTTATTGCTTTCAAAACTGCCACAATGGTTTCAAATTTTTCCGGCAAGCAATTTAAAATCTTCTCACAAATTCCTTTTTCTTCTAGTTTTTCACCACACATCAATATTGGATTCACAATTCTAACAACTCTAGAAGAGAATTCATTCAATTTTTATTATCTTTCATATATAGATTTTCAAAATCTCTTCTATATGATTGAAGTTTCAACTCTCTTACCTTCTTGTTTCCTCCATATTCCTTTTAAAGAATATCCCAAGATTCTTTAGCTTTAGGAAAATGAATTACTCTTGCTAGAATAGTGTCTCCAACTCCTTGTTAAATGTACATGGATGCTTTAGCATTCTTCTTCCTACTCTTCTTAAGTAAATCCTTTTTGGTTTGTATCTTCAATTTCTTCATACCCATTTAGTACAATCTTCCACACATCTTGTGACATGAACAAGGTCTTCATTTTGATAGACCAAAAATCATAGTTTTCCCCATGAAAATTTGGAATTGAAGGTTGTTGAATGTAAAGGTTTGAGTTGCTAGAACTTTCCATTGATTGGGTTGAAGATTGATTAAAGAAATTGGGTTTTTTCTTTTCTAAATCTAGTTTTTGAGAACTTTGAATCTTGCTGATTTTTGATTGATTGGGTATTGATTGATTTTTTTTTTCTACTACCAAGATCATATTTGATTGATCTTGCCTCTGATACCAACTAGTGTTTGTTTTGGGTGATTAAAAAAGATGTTTATGATGATTTTGTTAATGGAGAAGTGGGAACTCTCTTAGGTTATTCTCGCTCTCTGTTTTCATTAACTTAGAAGATGATAATTGTTTCGCTTTTTTTACTTGGTCAATATAAGACCCAAGCAAAGAGTTGTGGACATCTCTTGTCCATACAACTTTTACTACAAACACATGCATATTGTCATGACTGAAACAGATGCATTGTCATGACATTGAAAGGCACATTACATTAACTCTCAACAGAATCATTCATCGACTTCAAGCATTTAATCCTAAGACCACCGTACCTTTTATTTTTAGAAATCGCATTCCACTTTACCAAATAAAGCTTTGTATTGTGTTTGTCGTTCCATAAAAATGTCGCATAATCTTTTCAAGCTTCTTAGACATGGAGCTAGGAAAATTAAACAAATACATTAATAAATTGGGAGATTAGAGAGCACACTATTAATTAAATTTATTTTTCCGTCTCTGGAAAGAAAAGCCTTCTTCTAACAGGAAATCCTCTTATTGAACCTATCAATGAAATTATCCCACTTAGAAATACCTTTATATTTATCACCTAAAGGTAAACCTAGGTAGAAAGTTAGAAGAGTAACATTGTGGCAACCCAAAATAGAAGAATACTCATCAAAATCACCCACGTCTTACTCCATAAATATGACTTTTTTAAAGTTAATTCTCAAATCGGATATGAGCTCGAAGAAAAGCAAACAAAGTCTGATAAATTTAACTTGTTCAATATCAGCATTAAGAAAAATAATAGTATTGTATGCAAACTTGAAGGGGGAAACTTGAAAACTTCAATGTGAACAGCAGAAGAAACAGTTTCTCAAAGCAACAAAAATAGGTGTTGCAGACTTGAAAAAAACACCTACTCCCAAGCCGTATGAGTCAAGTTGAGCTGATTCGAGCCGTATTAGCAGGCCAAGCCGAGACGCTATGAAGCTGGATTTTTACACCCCCAATTCTTAACACATGCGGATATTTTCGCCCAATAAGCGACACATCATCACTTCCTGCACAGTTGGCAGCACCACGTCAGCAGATCCGGTCCAGTCAGCACGCCACGTCAGCTGCCCGTCCATAGGGGGTAGCGATAGTTTAGGGCGTACGTCGTCGATTATAGTACGAGTTGAATATCAGACTATTACGAAAGAAAAGGCAAATTGTTTAGTGGCGTAAGCGC
The DNA here is from genome assembly GCA_023529315.1 of Papaver bracteatum. Classification (NCBI taxonomy): domain Eukaryota; kingdom Viridiplantae; phylum Streptophyta; class Magnoliopsida; order Ranunculales; family Papaveraceae; genus Papaver; species Papaver bracteatum. The sequence continues at coordinate 518,829 of JAJJWX010002445.1, read as the reverse complement.
AATAACAGTTATAAACTGTTACACTAGTACAAATATGGGCTTTGATGACACGTTGAATATCCTAGACTTTGATTTTGTCGACGAAAGAAAAGGCCATGAGATATAGGTGACATATGCATTCAACTTGTAATATTATTCTTGTCCTTATAGTAGATTCGTCTACGCTAATGTTTCATAAAGTATTTCAAAGCATTAATTGTCTAATTAAGCACAACTAATCTAAAGATCAATTTTGGTTAAGCAAGCATAAACAACATGTATTCTATTGAACAACCATGTTGAAAAACGATTAAATTATATCTTTAAACAATTCTAAACTTTCAAGAACAAGATACAAGATTTACATACCAATGTAGAAAAATGAAACTAGAACATGAAGCTATAAATTTGATAAACATTGATGGTTTTTCAACACAACAACCCTCTCTAAACAGCGATAGGGTGTTGACAGGAGATTCAACATTACCTATGTCAGACACAAGTACAACATCAAGTGCTCATGCTCATAAAACAAATCAATAAGCCGTTCCAATCATCCCCTAGAACTTTTTCATGCATAGGAATATCACAAGATTCAGTGACTCCAAACATGATCAAAGTTATTTAAATCATTATCGACAGGAGATTCAATATTTTCTAAGTCATACACAAGAATGTGTCATGCTCAATGAATGGACAGTTGCACGATTTCAAGATCATGGATCATGTATATATAACACTAGAAGAAACATCATTCATTAAGACAATGTCTCTGAACTCAAAGGTTCGATATTTTCAGTAAAAACATATTCTTCTAACATAACATCATCATCATCATCACCATCACAGAAATGCATTTCCTTATTTAAAATCATAGTATTTCTAGTCCCTTCATTTAAAACGAGTTCATATGCAATTAATTAGGCATACTATTTTTCACATTAGGACAAACAAATATTTCATCCTTTTAATTCCTCCTTTCCTACATTTTGTAATTAATCAAATTCATTTTTAAAAATGCATTAAGTTGTTCAATGGAAGGAGAGTCTTCAACGGTGAGGAAATTCATAATCAATGCTATATGGTTTATCATGCAATACACTCCTAGCCGTTATCGCCACATCAGCAAATTGTTTAGTGGCGTGCCACGTCGTCGATGAGTCACACACTAGTACAAATATGGGCTTTGATGACAGTTGAATATCCTAGACTGTTACGAAAGAAAAGGCCATGAGATATAGGTGACAGTTTTTTACTGAAACTGACGCCAATACTGGTCATCACTTGTGACAGTTTTACAACTGTTATTGAACAACCATACGATAACAGTTTTTGTAGAAAAATGCTGCTATACATTGATGTACAATAACAGTTATAAACTGTTACTATTCCTGAGCTATTTTGACAGTTGCGTACAAAAACTGTCATGAAAGTGTGGACTTATAGATAACAGTTGTTTTAATTACCGCCGCTTCCATTTATAGTGATAGTTCTGATTTAAAACTGCTACTATTCGTACAATCTACCATAAGGCGTTCTCAATTGACACACGATGTTGTTGGTTTGAGTCCTTAATTAGTTATACTAGGTACTAGTAAAGAATTTGCTAAGAGAAAGATTGGTTAAACATGGGTTTTACAAAATCAAATATAAAATAAGTGATGAATGCGCAACGAGCAGTTGAGGAACTCTAACCCCAAATATATAGAGAGATAGGAAACCTATATCTATTTAGAGTCCTGGTTACACTCGATTACTTGGTCCAACTCTATGAAAAATTCATATCAAACCGGTTCTCAGTAATTTGTTGCTGTACTCCGTAATTTATTGCTATATACTTGCGCCTATCTTCTACTCATCATCTATTTCATTCTTTATCTACTTCTAAAATTTAAATTCAAATACAATCTTTATCTTGTTCTAAAAGTTCAATTCAAATACAAGGTAGCAAAAGCTATTTCTTCTAATAGTTTTAAGCCAAGGTATAAAATTCAGTTTATTCAGAAAATTGTTTCATTGCCTCGATCAATATTGTCTTTTGTTTTTATATACCTGAATATATGTTTGTCAAATAGGCATTAGGTTTGGAATTTACTAGTTAATGGGCATCAGTAAGTTCTGTTAATTGAGGAAATTTTCCTCTTTACGGATCGGGTTTTGTAGGTGTACGATTTTGACAAATATAATATGATCGTTTTATTTTGATCACTCGAAGCCTCTTTTTGTTTTCTATTTTTTTTCTTCCCTTTTTGCAGGTAATCCTTCTTCTTTGTGGTTATGGTTAGTCTACTGACTAAGTCTATATCTAATCCTTGTATATTGTATGTATTCTGTATGGTCTTCTGTAAATTTTTATTTGATAAATAGATAAATCTTGATTGTTTAATTAAGTTAGTTTGAAGGTACCAGTTGTTGTGGAGTCATATACGTGGAACCAAACTCAACTTTATTAGCGTTTACTGAGTATACATATATAGTGCACGATCTGTGAAGGATACACCGCTGTTAGATTGTTCTTGTGTTGGTAATCTTGAGTTACGTTCTCTTATAGTCTTACTGAATCAGAATACAGGCAGCAATTTCTAACGCTTCTGGTTCTTATCTTTATTTTTATTTCCGAGATAACATGTTTTGTTACTTTTGTTTATTTCTTATTTCGTTTGTCATGATTTTTAATTTTATTAGAAATACTAATTCTCTGTGTTGTTGCATTAGTATAGGTATGTTCTCACTTTTTGTTGGTTCTGCTTGTCCTCTACATGATTGTTTTATGTGACGTCTGTATAGGTTCAGAATGGATAAATCATGGATGAGTAAAGATAGGGTATCACCAGAATACGCTGAGGGGGTTGGGGCCTTCTTTAAATATGCCACAGATAATGTTTCCGAAGCTGGAATAGATGACGGAGCCACTCCTGTTTCCATATTAGGTCCGTGCAGGTGGTGTATGAATGGTGGTAAACCACTAACACTGCATAAAGTGAGAATCCATCTGTATGTCAAGGGCATCAATCAAAAATACACGACATGGGATTCACACGGAGAAGAAACACCCTGTGATGATAATACCAGATCACATGCTTCACATAATGCTGATGTTCAATATGAGTTTGGAGATTATGAAGATAATGAACATTTACCGGATGATGCATCAGCAGCAGTTGCACTGGTTCAGGCTATACACGACGAGTTTATAGGAGATCCAGAGAATTATGAAAAATTGAAACAAGATGCGAAAAAACCACTTTATCCTAGCTGTAAATCCCATACAATGATGTCGGCATTGCTTAAGCTCTTTAACCTGAAAGAAAAAGGTGCATGGTCTGATAAGAGTTTCACAGAATTATTGAAAGAGTTAAAAAATATGCTCCCGCCGGACAATGAATTGCCTACGTCTTTGTACGAGGCTAAGAAAACTCTTATGGCATTAGGAGTAGAATATGAAAAAATACATGCATGTCCCAATGATTGTTTGCTTTACAGGAAGAAATACAAAGATGATAATTTTTGCAAGACCTGCGGAGTTTCAAGGTGGAATGAAAAGAAGGCGCCGTCAGACACAAGTAAAGGGGTGCCTGATAAAGTGATATGGTATTTTCCACCTATACCTAGATTTAGAAGGTTGTTTGGAAATCCAGAGACAGCAAAAGACCTGACATGGAATAATCTTAAAAGAGTTGCAGATGGTAAACTACGTCATCCTGTTGACTCCCCCGCATGGAAACAAGTTGACAGTAAATGGCCAGAGTTTGCCAGAGAACCCCGAAATTTGCGGTTAGGCCTTTATACTGACGGGTTCAATCCAAACAATAGCTCAATTGGTGGAAACTATAGTTTTTGGCCTGTCGTGTTAGTTACTTATAACCTTCCACCTAGCTTGTGTATGAAAACAAAATTCATTATGTTAACGATGTTGATATCATGTCCTAAACAGCCTCGAAACGACATTGATGTCTATTTGGCACCACTAATTGAAGATTTGAAGAAGCTATGGGAGAAAGGAGCTGAAGCTTATGATTCCTACAGAAAGGAGAAATTCAATTTCAGAGCCGTACTTTTATGGACGATAAGTGACTTTCCCGCCTATGGTAATCTTAGCGGTTGCCCTAAAGGAGGATATAATGCTTGTCCAATTTGTGATGACCGTACTTCTTCTATTAGGCTTAAATACTCCCAAAAGAATGTTTATACCAGTCATAGAAAGTTTCTTCCGAGAAAACACAAGTTTAGAATGGAAAGAGAGGCTTTTAATGGTCACCAGGAGCTAGACCCTGCTCCAAAACCTTATTCTGGTGAAGGAGTATTCAATCAGGTTGAAGCGATAGAGAATTTGTGGGGAAACAAAGTGAAAAGTAAACCAATCTACTGGAAGAAGAAATTAACAAGAATCCAGCAACGTCTTTAACTGTCGTGTTCCAAGTACAAATATTCTCAGACACAACAACATCGTGTTCAACACCATTACAAACCAAGAAATCAAGACCCAACAAACACTTCATCATCAGCAATTCATTTACACACACACCACTGAAACTCAAAAACAACAACTATTCAACACATACCCTATTACCACTACCTTTTCCAAGTAATTTCCAAACCTTTTGCAAGATTTAAAACCCAAACACCATAACAAAATATCCAACAATGACAAGAAAAAAACAAAGAGCAAGAAACTGTCCATTACCTTCAACTATAGCTTAAAGAAGTTGGGTGGTCAAGGGAATCACCAGAGGAGTTTTTTCACAAAAAATCTGCTAATCATTTTTAAGAATTTCAAACACCCAAAAAAATTAGCTCCTCCTGGTAACTTTGTGGCATCTACCACACGTCTTGATACCCTCCCTCCGTTCACCGTTCACTATCCTCGCTGCTTGATGGCGCTGGAGATGTACCACTGGAGTCTGACTCTTCATCTGAATAAGGAACCCAGGCACTCACACTTAACGGAAACTGCTCCCCTTCATTCATGGTTCGAGAGTACTTTTTGGGACTGGAAATCTCCTTTTCAAATCGAGCCCTTAGATGCTCAACGTCATACTCAAGTCGCTCAACATCCATATCCTCAATGTTATCCCCATAATCAAAATCCAAGTCGCTGGTCCCCATTTCTTCTCCACCCTCTCCATCAGCATCAAATCCACCAGATGAGTCATTATCTTCATTTGTTTCGCTCCCATAACGAGGTCCCTTGGCCTTCTTTTCAGCTTCCTCCTCCTGTTTTTCTTCCCATTCACTATCTTTCCTCTCCCGTATTTTCAAGTATTGAGGTACTCATTCATCATACATTCTTTTCTTTCGTTGTGCATCTCTTTGGATGCGATACTCCTCTTCCCTCTGGCGTTGTTGAACCATTTCACGACGATCCAAATTCTGCCTGAACATCAATCTTTAACTGTTGTAACTCTTCAGTTCCTAAAATAATATAAAAGTGTTTTTACCTGATTATAAAGATTTGATATGGATGGGATTATGGGAACAGTACTGCCGGAGTTTGCCATCACTCAATCTCTACCTAAACCTTTCCCTTTCCAGTAAAAATACTAATGAGTTTCTTAATCACCATCAAAACCCATTTTTTAAAGGCATAACTTCTACCATTAACTGTCATTTATGGAGGTTGGTTAATCGTCAAATAGCTTTGTTCTCTTCGCCCATGAAAATTCATGCGTTTACCCTTCCCCCTAATAACCATAATTATCATATTGACCCCTACTGTCAACACCTAACCATCTTCACTATCCCTCCACCTAACAGAATCACGATTAAGTGTTGCCTTGGTAGGACTTCTAACTTTGTGATTCTCATTTGGGGTCTAATTAGAACTATTTTATTTTTAATGCAGACTAGTTGGAGGCAGCATCAGATGAGAGGCACCATTGCGGCTTTGAGAACCTTTGGCAGAAGTCGTTCTAACCTTACCAAAGACAACCATACTCATTCCCACCCCCCACAACTCAAAAATTCCCCCCAAAATTCTATCATTATAACCATTATCTTTTCCCCCCTCCCAAATACATCCAAAACTGATAAATGCCCTGGATATTCCCTTTATATTTTGCAAATCCACATTCTTTATATCAAAAAGAATATCGATCCATTATTGGATTTGTCCATAAGTGGTCTCGTATCTCCATCTCTCACATAAATCACTGGGCTCCTAACCAACCTATTTCCCCCAGATATGAGAACGACATGCCTTGTCCTAATAGTCTTCCCCAGAAAAACATTTTTAATCGTGTTACAACTATATTAAATCAATCTTCTCCTGAATTTCCCCCAAATCATAGTCAAAAAGAGTCGCATTTCCTTTTTAAGGTTGGTAACTTTAACCAAACAAAAAAGTATTATGTCATCTCTCAACACTCTATATGGGGTCAATATCAGTTCAGTAAGTACCATGGTATCATCTCCCTTAAACTGTATTTTATCCTGACTATCCAGAAAATCAATTTCTATCAACATATAATCTTTCATATCCGTCTCTCCTTTATGATGAATTCATCCCAAACCCCTAAGCAAGATCAAGCTTTGAACAAAGATATCCAAAACCTTTCTTTACAAATGTCTGAGAAAATGACATTACCATCTTCCCTTGCTAATCCTGTATTCATAGATAAAAAAGTCATTCTTGCTGAAGCTGATTCTAACTGGAAATAGTGTATTGTGGGATATATCTTCTCTGAAACATTGATTCCTACTGCTTCTATCAGATACTATATCTATAACAATTGGCCTCTTGCTCAACACCCTAAAATATCTTCTTGGAATTGCCAAAGGAACAAAGGTCTTATTCGTTTTCTATCTGAAGAAGATTTCAATAGAATAAGATCTCAAAAACCTTGGTTTGTTTGCGGTTATCTGGTTGTGTTAAAAGTGCTTTCTACTGAAGGTTGGCCAATCAATAATCAACTCTCCTTTGATGAAGAAATTATGTAGTTCATCTTATGAAACATTCCAAACGAATGCACTGAGTTTAATGACCTCAAGATACTCACCATGGAGATGGGAAAATTAGTGGAAGCCCAAAATCCCTTTGGAAAGCACCCTCTCATGAAGAATGTGAAGGTCTACATCAAGATTTCTGTCCAAAAAGCCCTTTCAACTGGCATCCCCCTATTCACAAGTGTAAGAAGAGAACCCTTCTTGATTGAATGTAGACACATCAGAGTTCCAAGGTATTTCTACATCTCTTGTCGTGTTCTTGATCATAAGGACCAAAAATTCCCAGCTTGCACTACGGGAAAAACATCGATCAACTACTCCAGAAAAGAGTTGTCATACGATATACGACGACGGATATCCATGGGTTGCACAAGGGGGGGGGGGGGTTGTAGAAAGTCTTCAATTCTTTGCAACTCGTCAATAATAGTCGTAAACACGGTTGTCGTTCCATTGTATACAACGCTTTTTTCAGTTGTGAATGTCTTTCGAAAAAAATTATTTATGCCTAACACAACTCTTACTTGGGTTGTGAAAATAATTCATACACTACACTTGTTGGGGTTATAGAAAATTCGTTTGCAACTCTGGCTAGCGTTGTATGTGAATTCGTTGACAACTATGGTTATAGTTATATATGATTTCGTTGACAACTTTGGGAAGAGTTATATATGAATTCGTTGACAACTTTGGGAAGAGTTGTATGTGAATTCATTGACAACTTTGGTTATTGTTGTATGTGAATTCGTTGACAACTATGATTAGAGTTGTATATGAATTCCTTGACAACTAGGATTATGAGTTGTGGTACATATTCGATTTGGAAAAAAAATTAAATTTTGAGAATTTAAATACAAAATTAAATCTGTAGTACTTTAATAACCATTTATTTGAAAAGAAGATCAGATTTCCAATTATAATCGCTATTGTTTGTTACTACAGAAGATCAATTTTACAGACACCAAAAAAAAAATCTAATAACACTTCTGTTTTACTAAAACCCCTTCTACCTATTCTTTCTCAGCTTCAAATATCATCTATTAACCCTTGTAATCCTAGACTGCAAGCAGCCCTCGCGCAGCCTCAGCTATCCAACTTTCCTTTTGATCCTGTACATACGCATAAGTATAAACGATTAATAATTGAACTAGATAACCAGTCAGGAGAGCATTATATGCAAAACTGCAATTATATGTTTCACTGGATTACACTTAAGTAGAGTTGCATCGACAGATGCCTTTACAACAGCTAGGAAGATAGATAAGTAGTATCCTGCACATGATTGTAGTGACATGACTTATTGTATTATACTATCATGATGCATATATAGTGCAAATGAAAATTAAAAAATGATGCATAGATAGTAGGTGATACACAGACTATCGAAGACAATACAAATCTAGAATCTCACCTGTTAGCATTGGTTAGGTCATCCAGCTGAATGTTTCGTCAACCATATGAAAAATCAACAAAAAACAACATCAATACCATATCAAATTGATTACTAAAACATAAACAAAGACTAAAAAACACAATTTATATGAGGTTAGATAGATATCACATACCTATACCAACCGTTGATTTATCCAATTTCATCTTCTTGTGTTTCGAGAGAGGGAGTGAGAGAGGTTAAGTACCAGAAAGACTAAATGTTTATACTACAATCAATATCTTCCTCAGTCGCAACAAATTTTCCCCCAACTTATTAACCAAAAAACTCGGGCAACATCTGCATCATTCAACAAACTAAATCATTACCAAAAACCCTATTCTAATTAGCCACGAGAACAGCTAAGACCACTGATGGTAATGGTAAAAAGGTTACCAGAAAATCCCAACTTTTTGATTTTGATTCTTTGAGTTGCTAGGGAATTGGAAATAACCAACTTTGAATGAGTACCCCATACATACCATCCTTGATACAGAATGAGAAATTGAAACAGCTGCTTTATCACTAACTCGAGGATTGTTATGGCTACTGTAAACCCGGAGATTGTGAAGCAACTGAACTGGAAAAATCGACTCCACCATGATTCGTAGATATTTATCGGCTTCTTCGCACACAGATTTCTTGTCTTGTGATGCTTTTAACAAAAGTTGCAGCAACTATAATAACATTCAACAATCTTCAACTGCCCATCCAACTCATTATCTGTAGATCCTTGCATCTGTTTACTGCGAGCATTCATCAGCTTTGCCACATTATTCTTCCCTGTATCTCAGCCAGCACCAAACTGTCTACTGACTCTTTCCCTACACCATTAAACCAGAAGAAAACAAGATCATTAAATAAGTAGATAATAACTTAAGCTGACATCACACACACTGTGAAAAGTTTCACTTCAATAGTTTCATACCAGGAAATTGTCACTCAAAAAAGAACATCATGGTCACAATTCACTAGCACAGTATGTGAAAGAGGAAAAAACATCTCACCTCATTGACAATATTGCTCAAAGTAAAGACACCCAGAACACCCACAACATTCCAAACCAGATAAGATTTTCTCTCCTTCAAGAGTTTACAAGTATCAATAACGAACCTACATACACAAAAAAACCACACCTAATCAGAACTAAGTCAGTATTGTACGAAATTAAATAATCCCACACCTTACATAGAAAAGGTAAAATTAGAAACCAATTTAGTTTAATAAGAACAACCAACCTCTTCTTCTTCTTCTCCTTGCGAATTTTGCTATTAGATGTTTGGTTTATGTAATTCCACCCCTGGTTCCCATTTATGTCAATCCTATGTATCCAATCTTTCCCATGCACTATGCTTCCTCAAACTTACTAGTTTCAGTCAATTGCAAACTTCCAATTTGTATTCTACACTCCATAACCTATCACAGATTCAATTCAGTCCATAAATGAAACTCATACCCATTCTCTGAAGCTCTCAACATCGCAAGTTCAACATTTAAAATATCCATCTCAACTGCAAATCAACAGCATCAACTCTGAAATTCAACAGTGTCAACCTAGCCATTTCAAATCAATGGGATGATTTGTCTGCTGTGTATGGTATCGGTTATGAAGGTAGGCTCATATAGAGTTTGCACATGGTACTCCATCAGCTAGAATTGTGAGAAAATGAATCTTATCTTCCCATCCTGGCACATTGCAAATGTCTTCCTCAATTAACCACCGCGGCAAGGTAGCTGGATGATAAGATGTGAACCCTTTGTCTTTAGATACCAACTAACAATCGCTCCTCCGTCATGAAAAACTACAAACACCTGCAATACCAACAACAAAAATCAAAAATTTCTTCAAAATTCTATAAAAAAACAATTCAGTTCATTCGCATTTCCTGTGGTGGACCATGATTGCATTAATATGCTAATTCCATATAATTCAAACCCCTAAATTTATAAAACCTTAGAATTTCAGAGGACACAAATCAAACGGAAATTTTCATACCTAATCATAGAAAGAGAAGAACAATTGATTTGAATCTTCATCTCCTTCATTTATGTTTTGAAATTGCTTGAAACGTAGCTGAACATTCAGCTGCAGGAATGAATTTGAGTTGTGTAGAAGAGCGAGAGAGAGTTCAGGAAGAAATGTCGAAGAGGAAAGGTGGTGTTTCTGTTTCTGAGGAAGGGGTCATTTTAAAATTTTAGTTTTGATCTAATTCCACCATCTCCGTATCGGGTATCAAATTCATTACTACAAAGACCCATTAATATCATCAATTCCTTCTCAAACTTTCAAATAGCCATCCATCTCATCAAAACCAACAACAAACAAAAAACCTAGATTTTCTATTGTTGATGGAAACCAACATATCTTCAAATCTTCACCGTCAAATCGAATCACACAAACCCTAGCTTCTATTCAGAGTAATCATTCTCTTCTTCTTGATCTGTAGCAGTAGCAATGACAAAATCTCCACCTGATTCATTCATCACTCGTTTCTCATCTTCTTAACAGCAGATGCAGCAACGATTTACATCTCGGCTTGATTTCAATCTCAAAACCAGAAATTAAGGTTAGATTTTTGAAAAAGAATTTGAACGGAGGAGGAAAATGAGGGTTAGATTTACATCTCGTCTAGTTTCTCTAGGAAAAAAAAAAAATTGGTAGATTTACATCTCCGCTTGTTTCTCTGAAAAAAAAGAATTGGTAGAGTTAGAGAAGATAAGAGATGGGAGGAGGAAAATGAGTGATGAGAAGTGAGCGAAAGAAGAAGATAAGTGAGAGAAAAAAAAAATCGTTTTATCTAAAAGAATTTTAACGGATAAGATGTGGTAGGATGGTGTCACACGGATCAAGGTATATATTTGGACGGTGTAGATTTAAGTTAAAAGTGTCATACGGATCAAGGTATCACTACACCATATTTTGCGTTTTGTGACACATTATTTCAGTCACGAAATGGAGTTGTGACGCTCACGGACTGTTTCAACCAGGTGTGTAACAAATTTTCGTAACCAACATGTTGCCGTCACTAATGTGAGGTTGTGACATATTTAGTGACACTCAATCGTCTGTCACGAAATTTACATTTTGTGACAAGAGATAGACAGTTACGAATTTTTTTTTTTACGGTTACAAATACATTGACTTAGTCTACGTTGACCGACTACAATGTGCTGGTAAAATTTTAGTAAGCAAGATTTTTCCGTCACTAAATTTTTACCAATGTCACTAATTTTTGACCAGGTCAACGTTGACTGACTCCTACTATCCTGGTAAAAAATTAGTGACACTTTTGTGCCGTTACGAATCCTTTTGTTACAAAAAAAAATCAGTCTTTATTGACCTGGTCAATATTAATGTTTCTATCCCTTTCATTTTACCCTGCAGGTACCCTATCCCCTGGAATTGTTACAATACAATCCAATTCCAACATTCCAACATTTCACATTTCACATAAGAAGTCATTCAATATAATTTAACATTCATTCCAACATTCAAAAGAAGTCATTCAACCAATTTCTGTTGTGTTCATGAGCCATAACTGCTAAGTATACATAAATGCTACATGATATTTGGGTTCATGTTGAGTTTAAATTATAATGCTGGCAAGAAAAAGGGCTAAGTATACATAAATGCTACATGAGCCATAACTGCTAAGTATACATAAATGCCGAAAATTAAATACAAGAATTGACGCAAAACTAAATTCAAACCCATCTTCTTAGGCACTACTTGTAGTGCAGTGTGAAAACCAAGATGAGTATTGTGTACACATACCATGTAATAATTTATGTAACTTCTGCTTTTTGCAAGAAAAAGGGCGACTGGAAAGGCGATATCCTTGGCAGACCTTGAACATTATAATGTTGGCAATGATGGTGAATGTAGTGAACATGACATAATAGACGGGAGATATGACAGCAGTGTTGAATGTGTCTAATATCTGCAAACATAGTCATAACAGTATATTACATACATATTGTTGGGAAAACTTGATCATAAGAATTCTAAATTTATTTCAACGTGAACTTTGTATTTCCTGGAAATTAGATTGCATGAAACTGAAAGCCTAGGTGCGTGCTTTAAGTGACCAATGAACCTTACGGGGTAGATTCATTTAGAAATTTAGCTAGACATCATATTTCTCCTCCGAACTTCTTATCTTAATAGAACTGTAAATACAACTAACTCCAACTCTTCAGAAAAAGTAGAATTTGACTCTTATATGCTATATCTACGGAGTGGACTGAGTTACCTTGTTCAAATAATTTAACTGCAAGAGGCAGGACACAAAATCCACCACAGTGAAAACCCATGTTTGGAAGTTATATAAACTGATTCAATCCTGAAAATGTTAGCTTTAAAGCAATTCCTAGTACTTTAACGCTCATAACCTACACATAGATGAGCCAAAAGAGAATGCTGAAATATAAGAGCTTAGTGGATGGACAAATAATAAGAAATTGAGCAAGACTCAAGCTTACCGTAATCGAACCTATTAGTGAGCATATTCTAATGTACACCATAATATTCTTTTCACCATATTTTGGTACAAGAAGAAAAATGAGGACACAAACCACTACCACAACAATGAAAGCGTAAACAATAAAACCTGTAACGGCAACAAGTTCATATCAGTTTCATCTACTTAGCATAAAAATAAAAAGGGGAATTTGTATTAGGAAAGGAATAAAAGCCACTATATAGTCTAAGTACCATGGCAATAAGAGCGAATGTATATCTAGAGATCCAATAATGACAATTTAACTGACTTAGGTCTAAGTCTAGATGTTGGTTCTACAAAGATATCTAAAGTCTCAGTAAATTCAGTCACCTGGCTCAGTAGCGAGGTGCCACACTTCCTTCACTGATTGCATCGCCTTTTCTTGTGGAGCATGAAGAACAATGCTGGTTGACCCCACCACACAAAGAACACACCCAAGCATACCAAAAATGTGGAGTTTCTCCTCCAAAATAAAATGAACTAGTACTGCAATGCACGAAAGAAATTTTAAGGGGGGGACTTGACAAGAGAACGAGCACAATAAATAAATTTGGAGGTTATCATTGTACTCCTCATGTGTCATACCTGACGATAATACTATGATCTCCCAAGGGAGTCACGAGAATTGCTAGAGCAAATGCATACGCGGCAAAATTAGCTATTTCACCAACACTCACTAGCAAAAAGAAAATAAAAATAGAAGTCAGTGATACAGAACGAGAGAGTTCAATGAAAAGCAAACAATCAAAAACATATTGTTCAGCATTGGACCATAAAAATTTGTAGTTCTTGTGGACTTGATTTGATTCATTCGTCCATATTTAATCACGAGTTTATATCATGTAATTCTATTTGACTTTCCGCAAACTATCAAAAACAAGCACAATGTACTAACTACAACACAATCAAACATTCAAAACCTGAAAGGGAATATAGGTAGACTTACTGGCGACCATTCAAATTCACCACATAGGTTCTAATAAATACGAATGTCCCCCAGCACCTACGAAACCCGAAATTCATTTGTAACATGTTGCAGAAAAACATTAGGGAGATTAAAATAAACCCTGATTAGAGATATCATTGACGGTCTAATATGCAACTTGAACATCCCCATTGAACTAGGTAGATGGTTCCAGGCCGCAACAAACAGCCAAAACATATAAATGCAATGACAGAGGCAACCATTTTAATGGAATGCAGCTTTTGACCACTTCCGACCACATCGTTCTCTTATTTCATATACACCACACAAGCATACACACTGTATAATGTAACTAAAACACAAATGTCAGGGTTTTGCAAAGACATACCGTGTTTTTTCTAAGAGTGAGCTTAAAAACTCAAGCCCCCTTCATCTGCTTTATCAATCCTACCCCTTTCATCATTCAAAAGAACAAACACCACAACCTGGAACACAAGCAGCAAACAAAATTGGTTCCAAATTCCATACCCATTAAACAAAAACTTTATTAACATTCATTAAGAATAGAAACCATGCTCAATGCTTGATAAACATTCATTAAGAAGAGAATCTCATCGATTGGATTGGAAATAATGATAAACTAACCCTAATTCAATCTCCCTAAAACAAATTAAGAATTCATGTAATCATGGTAATTACGACCTACCCAGATTATGAATTGAAATAATGAAATCAATCAACAAATCAAATAATGGAATTAGGGTAGAAGAAAGTTTTAAAAACGAAAACCAGTAAGGAGGATCCATACCTCTCAGTCGCAACACTAATTGACAGCCTTAAATCATCCCAGAGATTTTTACCTGCAATTCTTATTTTGGACAGAAAAAGAAAGAGTAGAAGAGTGAAAATGAAAGTGAACCGGAAACTGAGAATTCACCCATTCTCTGCAGCTTCATATTCATCTTTTTCCTTCTCAATCCCAGACATCCACCATCTGAAATCTCCATTATCTTCTCAATTCCACTGAAATCCTTCTCAGTATTCACCTGACCTAGTTCACCACCAACACATCATATCATTAACCATTCACATCACTTGCAATAACCCGCCATATCAATCCAACAGAAGCACCAGTCTCTCCAATTCCCAATTTCAACAACACAACACCATTTTCATCTCAACCTTGATCTTCTCGATCTGAACCTTCGCGGCATAGACAACTCTTTCATCTTTTACTTCAACATCAATCACAAGAACCCATTAACCTTTACAGTTTCACCTAAATCGTCACCAGAACCAACTTAGAAAGATTCAAACAGAACCCATCTCCTCCACGACATCAGATTCAGTCGATTTCAAAACCCTAACATCCTTCTACGATTCAATCGACAGAACAGGTCTTCTTCTTAATCTTCTGTAAATTCAGTTAACAAAACATAAATTATATCAAACAAATCGTTTTACAGATTAAAGAATGGAAACAATAAAACAGATCGATTAAAACTTACACAGATCGATAATTGAAAGGTATTGACAAGATTTCTGTGATGTTTCTCGGCAAAATCCATCGATGAAGAGCAGATTTATGTGAAAAAACTAAACCCTAGTTTTATCGCCAGAGCAGTAGAAGAGTGAAGAGAGAAGAATACCGAAGAGATAATATTTCCTTTTACCCGCTGAGAGAGTAAATAGATATGGTGTAAACGTGTGACTCACACGCGGCTAACATGTTACCGAGTGTTACTCTGCACACGCTCATTTCGCACGAATTTTTAGCCAGCAGTCACTAATCGTGACACGTTGATGTGTGTCACTAAATTATCACATATTCGTAACCGAAATATGGCTTTCACTAAAATTTGGTGACAGAAATTTCCGGTCACAAATTCGTGATGGCATAATGTTGGTTACGAATTTTTGTCACTAATCACTGAATATGGTGTAGTGTATTTGTGCTTTGTCTTTGTGTTAATACGAACTCATGTTTTCGGTTTAATTATCAATCTTCGACATGAAAAAAATTCCAAATTTTTTTTTAATAAATTTAGGATATTGCTATCGACATTTTGATAAAAATAAATCCAAAAATGTATAAGAATGAATTGGGAAAATGAAAAATGAATTCGATAATTGGTGTGTTTCTTTGTGCTTCCGGTTTGAATTTCGACTAGTCGCATAAGTCATGAAGTAATTTTGAAAAGTTATACAGCTCATTAAGTAGCATGATACATCATCGAAATCGATAAATATGAAGCTCAGTGTTGATACGAACTTCAAATATGGTATAAGGGCATAGAAAATGTGAACCAAGAAGCTCCGAGAGGGTTTTGACATCAAACTTAGCATGATACATCATCGAAATCGATAAATATGAAGCTCAGTGTAGATTAAAACTTCAAATATGGTATAACGGCATACAAACTGTGAACCAAGAATCTCCGGGAGAGTTCTGACTTCAAACTTAGCATGATACATCATCGAAATCGATAAGTATGAGCTAAAATCGATAAATATGAAGCTCAGTGTTGATTCCAACTTCAAATTTGGCATAACGACAAACAAACTATGAACCAAGAATCTCCGAGAGGGTTCAGCCTTCAAACTTACCAGGATACATCATCGAAATCGATAAATATGAAGCTCAGTGTTGATTCCAACTTCATATGTGGTATAACGACAAATAAACTATGAACCAAGAAGCTCCGGGAGAGTTCTGACTTCAAACTTAGCAGGATACATCATCGAAATCGATAAATATGAAGCTCGGTGTTGATTCCAACTTCAAATGTGGTATAACGACAAATAAACTATGAACCAAGAAGCTCTGAGATGGTTCAACCTTCAAAGAACGATGAATCCATCCATTTACAGGTAAGATTCCTTTGGAATATTCCCCTATATATTAAGCAAACCATATTCTGGCATATTGTATGCAAACCCTGGATCCGAGATCGAAACCTGGTAGTGAGTGGACTACTATAAGTCGGAAACTTCGAAAGATCGATGAATCCATCCATTTACAGGTAAGATTCCTTCAGAATATTCTCCAAAACCTTGAACAAACACTATTTTGGCATATTGTATGCGAACTCTGGCTCCGAGATCGAAACATGGCCGTAGGTGGACTATTATAAGTCGGAAACTTCGTAAGAACGATGAATCCATCCATTTAAAGGTAATATTCCTTTGGAACATTCCCGGAAACATTAAACCAACCTTATTCTGGCATATTGTATGAAAACCCTGGCTCTGAGATCGAAACCTGGCTGTCAGTGGACTACTATAAGTTGAAAACTTCGTAAGAACGATGAATCCATCCATTTACAGATAAGATTCCTTCGGAATATTCCCCGAAACATTAAACAAACACTATTCTGGCATATTGTATGCGAACTTTGGCTCCGAGATCGAAACTTGGCCGTGAGTGGACTACTATAAGTCGGAAACTTCGTAAGATCGATGAATCCATCCATTTACAGGTAATATTCCTTCGTAATATTCCCTGAAACCTGAAACAAACACTATTCTGGCATATTGTATGCAAACTCTGGCTCCGAGATCGAAACCTGGCCTTGAGTGGACTAATATAAGTTGAAAACTTCGTAAGAACGATGAATCCATCCATATACAGATAAGATTCCTTCGGAATATTCCCCGAAACATTAAACAATCACTATTCTGGCATATTATATGCATACCCTGGCTCCGAGATCGAAATTTGGCCGTGAGTGGACTACTATATTTCGGAAACTTCGTAAGAACGATGAATCCATCCAATTACAGATAAGATTCCTTCGGAATATTCCCGGAAACATTAAACCAACCTTATTCTGGCATATTGTATGCAAACTCTGGCTCCGAGATCGAAACCTGGCCTTGAGTGGACTACTATAAGTTGAAAACTTCGTAAGAACGATGAATCCATCCATATACAGATAAGATTCCTTCGGAATATTCCCGGAAACATTAAACAAACCTTATTCTGGCATATTGTATGCGAACTCTGGCTCCGAGATCGAAACCTGGCCGTGAGTGGACTACTATAAGTTGAAAACTTCGTAAGAACGATGAATCCATCCATTTACACGTAAGATTCCTTCGGAATATTCCCCGAAACATTAAACAAACACTATTCTGGCATATTGTATTCGAACTCTGGCTGCGAGATCGAAACTTGGCCGTGAGTGGACTACTATAAGTCGGAAACTTCGTAAGATCGATGAATCCATCCATTTACAGGTAAGATTCCTTCGTAATATTCCCTGAAACCTGAAACAAACTATATTCTGTCATATTGTATGCATACCCTGGCTCCGAGATCGAAATCTGGCCGTGAGTGGACTACTATAAGTCGGAAACTTCGTAAGAACGATGAATACATCCATTTAAAGGTAAGATTCCTTTGGAATATTCCGGGAACATTAAACCAACCTTATTCTGGCATATTTTATGCAAACCCTGGCTCCGAGATCGAAACCTGGCCGTCAGTGGACTACTATAAGTCGGAAACTTCGTAAGAACGATGAATCCATCCATTTACAGATAATATTCCTTTGGAATATTCCCCGAAACATTAAACAAACACTATTCTGGTATATTGTATGCGAACTCTGGCTCCGAGATCGAAACTTGGCCGTGAGTGGACTACTATAAGTTGGAAACTTCGTAAGATCGATGAATCCATCCATTTACAGGTAATATTCCTTCATAATATTCCCTGAAACCTGAAACAAACCCTATTCTGGCATATTATATGCATACCCTGGCTCCGAGATCGAAATTTGTCCTGAGTGGACTACTATATGTCGGAAACTTCGTAAGAACGATGAATCTATCCATTTACAGATAAGATTCCTTCGGAATATTCCCCTAAACATTAAACAAACACTATTCTGGCATATTGTATGCAAAATCTGGCTCCGAGATCGAAACCTGGCCTTGAGTGGACTACTATAAGTTGAAAACTACGTAAGAACGATGAATCCTTCCATATACAGATAATATTCCTTCGGAATATTCCCCGAAACATTAAACAAACACTATTCTGGCATATTGTATGCGAACTCTGGCTCCGAGATCGAAACTTGGCCGTGAGTGGACTACTATAAGTCGGAAACTTTGTAAGAACGATGAATCCATCCATTTAAGATTCCTTTGGAATATTCCCTGAAACCTGAAACAAACCCTATTCTGGCATATTATATGCATACCCTAGATCCGAGATCGAAATCTGGCCGTGAGTGGACTACTATAAGTCGGAAACTTCGTAAGAACGATGAATCCATCCATTTACAGATAAGATTCCTTTGGAATATTCCCCGAAACATTAAACAAACACTATTCTGGCATATTGTATGCGAACTCTGGCTCCGAGATCGAAACTTGGCCATGAGTGGACTACTATAAGTTGGAAACTTCGCAAGATAGTTGAATCCATCCATTTACAGGTAAGATTCCTTCGTAATATTCCCTGAAACCTGAAACAAACCCTATTCTGGCATATTATATGCATACCCTGGCTCCGAGATCGAAATCTGGCCGTGAGTGGACTACTATATGTCGGAAACTTCGTAAGAACGATGAATCTATCCATTTACAGATAAGATTCCTTCGTAATATTCCTCAAAACATTAAACAAACACTATTCTGGCATATTGTATGCAAACTCTGTCTCCGAGATCGAAACCTGGCCTTGAGTGGACTACTATAAGTTGAAAACTTCGTAAGAACGATGAATCCATCCATTTACAGGTAAGATTCCTTCAGAATATTCCCCGAAACCTTAAACGCACACAAATTCATCAAATTCAAGAAAGAAACTGGCTCCAAGATCGAAACCTGGCCATGAGCGGACTACTATAAGTCTAAAAGTTCGCAAAGACGACGAATATAACCATTTACGGGTAATATTCCATGGGAATATTCTAAGAAACCTTAAACACACACAAATTCGTCAACTTTGAGAAAGAAATTGACTCCGAGATCGAAACCTGGCCAGGAGCGGACTACTATAAATCTGAAAGTTTGTGGATTAGCAGAAGTGAGAAGAATTTAGCAGAAGTTTTTATACCTCTACGACAACTCTTATAAAGGTTGTCAATAGCGTTGACAATTATTTTTAGCAGAAGTGAGAATTTTTTTGCTGAATTGAATAAAATTTAGCAGAAGTGAGAAAAATTTATCACAAGTTGGAATTTATTTTGCAGAAGTGAGAAAAATTTATCAGAAGTTTTTATACCTCTACGACGACTCTTAAAAGGGTTGTAGAAGGTCTATTTATCCTTTTCTTCTTATCTTTTCCATCTCCCATCATAACCATCCATTTTTTTTCCATAACATTTTTTTTAAAAGTAAACTTAAAATATAAGCAGATATGTAAATGTGGAAGGATGGTTGGAATCCTAGTCTTAGACATAGGAGGTTGAGGTTCGATTCACCTTATCCTCGTTGTTTTTCAAACTCAATTTTTTCATTTTACAACCCTTGTAAAGGTTGTGAATATTGATCGGATAAAAAAAACACAAATCTACCAATATTGAGAAACCGAAAGGATGGTTGATGACTTGTACTAACACACATTAGGCTTGGGTTCGAATCTCCCAAAGAACATTTTTCAAAATCAATTTTTTTTATATCTTCAACAACCCTTATGCGTGTTGTTATACAGTTATTCACTACCTTTAAGATATGAGTTGTAAAATCTAAAGGTGGTCACTTCTCTCTGCAACCCTTTTCAAAAAAAATTTGTGGTTTTTAATTCTCGTCACTACTCTTTGGACCTCTTTGGTCCTAAGAGTTGGACGATTTTAACTTTGACAACTTTTTCATTGGAAAAAGTTGTAAAACATGCTATCTTTTACAACTTTTAATTTACGAGTTGTCAATCTACAGTTGTAGATTACGAATTTTCCCGTAGTGTTGGAAGCAGAAACAAAATAAAATCACATAACTCAAGGCTTCCTGCAGTAACTATACTCTACCAATAATTTCCAAGTTAATATTGTCACCAATTACTGCTCAAATGGAATCCACTCATGTTGATGAAGCTGATACTTCTTCTACATCTTCGGTTATCATCCCAAATACTCAGGTATTACCTTCAGACTATAAAGTTAATGCTAAGGGTAAAGTTCAGGATGTGGATCAACAAATGGGTAATTCTATCCAAAAAAGTTTCTCTAATGTGTTCCAAATGGGCCCATTCATTAACAGATCATCAACTCTGAATTTTTTTGATGTTGGACCTATTCAACAACATACAACTCCGGTAGAAATGGCTTACCATTGATTTTCAAACAAACTACTACTCAACACGTCTCTGTAGCTGCTTTTATTACTGGTGCTGAGTTGAACCAAAATTGCCCGATTCAAACCACCAATTCGTCAAGGCGTTTTAAAACGGCAACTTTCCCAAATCCCAGCTCTATTTTCACTAGAGGAGCTGCTGATAATTCTGATCAAGAAGATTTAGCTAACCTCAAAAGGAAGATCAACCCAGAGCCGAGTTACGTAAACGTACCCGAGCTAATTCCATCTCTATTAACCCCGTAGCAACAGCTGAAGAAAATCCTCAACTTGAGCCCAATGATGCTCAACTCTGTCCCCCAATCACCAATTTGGGAGATCTACCAGACATAGATCTCTCCGCATGTTCTTTCAATACCCAACCTCTCTTCAATTCCTTTGGTAATTACAATGTTCCTACTTCTGGTTCTCCAAGAAACACTGATGTCTGCAATAATTCTCACCTTCATTCTGCTACCTCTAGTCTGGATTCATCCCAAATAGCTTCTCAAATTGGTGGAATTACTAATGCTTCCCTCAATGGTCGATCTGATCAAACCACTCGCGTAAACCTTCCTCAAATTTCTCCCATATCTGTGTGTGAACCTACCACCATGAATCCTTTCCCTGTTAAGAATGTGAATTGTATTGCTTGGAACCTTAAGGGGTTTGGAAAAAAATCTTCCAACAAGGAGCTTAGTCTATTGTGCAAAAATATCAATCCTGATATTATTTTCTTATCTAAAACAAAAATGAATAAAGATATGGTAGCTAGGAAACTTAGAAATATGGGGTATCCTTGCACTTTCAATGTGCCCAGTATTGGTAGAAGTGGAGGTCTTGCTCTTGCTTGGAAAAAAAAAATCCACCTAAATGTCACATCTTCTATTCAAAGGGGCGTCTATGTTACTTCTACTGACATCATCCATTCTAAAACTTGTCACATTCATTTTATGTATGGTGAACCTAATAGTAATCTGAGGCAAGATTTTTGGGAAGAATAATTAATGCAACCTAGTTATAGCTCAACTTGATGAAACTATGTTATTCATTGGAGATTTTAATGCCCTTTTAAGCAATGAAGACAAAAATGGTGGCTTAGAAGTTGATGACCCTGATTTTGAAAATATTAGACAATTTTGTTCTGTTTTTAACTTGCATGACCATGGATTTTCTGGTCAAAGGTTTACTTGGTCTAACATGCATCAAGGGCCTGATTTAATCCTTGAAAGGCTAGATAGATATCTTATCAACCAAACTGCAGAAGATCTATGTCCTAAACTATGTGTCAATAACCTCCCTAGGGATTCTTCTGATCATTATCCAATGCATATTGGTTTCAACTATGAGGATGTCTGTATGCCTAGAACTTTTCATTTCATGGCTATGTGGATAGAGTATCCTACCTGTAAAGATATTATAGCCAACTCTTGGTATGTTAATGTGGTAGGATCTCCTGCCCATAAGCTTAAAGCCAAACTTTTAAATACTAAGAAAGGCCTGAGAGAGTGGATTAAGTCCTCCTTTGGAAATATTCAAACTAATATCTTTAATGCTAATAAGTAGTTAGTTGATATCCAGATTAATCACCCTACTGATACTAGTAATACTTCCAGACTCAAAGCCAGGTTGGAATATCTATACAATCTAGAGGAGTTATATTGGAAGGACAGATCTAGAGAAGTCTGGCTCTTGGAAGGTGACAGAAATTCACCATATTTTCACAGAGTAACTCTCTTTAGAAGAAAAAGAAATTTCATTAGTTGGATAAAGAACTTCCAAAATGATATCATAACTAATAGAGACAGTTTGGAAATTCTTTCATAGATTATTTCAAAACTCTTTACTCTTCTCAACCAAAATTTTTCCAAGATGATATCCTAGCTGATTACCCTATTAAGTTTTCTAAAGAAGATAATGCTTCCCTAAATCTTCCTCTCACCCAAGAGGAGATTAAGAATGTTGTTTTCCAAATGGGGGGAAAAAAGGATCCAGGACCAGATGGCTTTACAGGTCTGTTCTACCAAAAGCATTGGGACATTGTGGGAGATGGTGTTGTTGATATGACTCAGACTTGCTTTAGAACTGGTAAAACTGCTAAAGTGTTTAATCATACCAACATTGCTCTCATTCCTAAGGTCCCTTTAGCTGAGTTGGTTACCCAGTATAGACCAATTGGTCTTTGCAATTTTATCTATAAAATCTTGTCTAAAACTTTGGCTAACAGACTTAAGCCTTTCACGGACAAAGTCACTTCTCGAAACCAAAGTGCCTTTATACCAAAAAGAAGCATCTATGATAATATATTACTAGGTAATGAGGCTATTTATTCTGTTAACCATTGTGATAAGGTTGAAGGAATTGTTGCCATCAAACTTGACATGTCTAAGGCCTATGACAAGCTAGAGTGGGATTTTCTGGAGAAAGTCTTAACAAAGATGGGTATGTCAGAACATTGGGTTAAATTAATAAACCAATGTATCTCTATTGTCTCTTATTATGTCCTCCTAAATGGTAGTCCTACTGGTTTTTTCAAACCTGAAAGAGGCCTGAGACAGAGATACCCTCTATCTCCATATCTCTACATCCTTTGCTCTAAAGCTCTAGCTTCTTACATAGATACCCTTCAGAGTAAAGGTGTGTTAGAAGGTATTAAGGTTTGTAAAAATTCTCCAGAGATGACACACCTTTTATTTGCTTATGATTCTTTGTTATTTTCTAAAGCTAATGGAAAAAAATTTAATGTCATCAAGGACTATCTTCAAAAATATTGTTTAGCTTCTGGGCAAGAAATAAATTTTGAGAAATATGGTATTTTGTTTAGTAGGAAAGCTATTCTGGCTAATATCCTAGATATTCAGAGCAGATATCTGGGAGAAAAATACCTTGGTACTCCAACTGTTTTCCAACCGTATAAAATCCAAACCCACATGGGAATTCTCCAAGCTGTGGATGCCAGGATTTCTATCTGGATCCACAAGCAATTCCCCTATTCCAGATGGGATCTTTCCTTATCCCTAAACATCTGTGTAAGAAAATGGATTCTCATCTCTGCAAATTCTGGTGGGGGGAGACTCTGAACCATAAAGACAGAAAACTTCACCTACTAGGCTAGGATATCTTATGTTCCCCTAAAAGTGAAGGTGGTCTGGGAAGAGTTGAACAATCTTGCTACTATAAGTTTGAAAGTTTGTAGATTAGCAGAAGTGAGAAGAATTTAGAAGAAGTGTTTATACCTCTACGACAACTCTTATAAAGGTTGTCAATAGCGTTGACAATTATTTTTAGCAGAAGTGAGAATTTTTTTGCTGAATTGAATAAAATTTAGCAGAAGTGAGAAAAATTTAGCACAAGTTGGAATTTTTTTTGCAGAAGTGAGAAAAATTTAGCAGAAGTTTTTTTACCTCTACGACGACTCTTAAAAGGGTTGTAGAAGGTCTATTTATCCTTTTCTTCTTATCTTTTCCATCTCCCATCATAACCATCCATTTTTTTTCCTTAACATTTTTTTTAAAAGTAAACGTAAAATATAAGCAGATATGTAAATGTGGAAGGATGGTTGGAATCCAAGTCTTAGACATAGGAGGTTCAAGTTCGATTCACCTTAGCCTCGTTGTTTTTCAAAGTCATTTTTTTCATTTTACAACCCTTGTAAAGGTTGTGAATATTGATCGGATAAAAAAAACACAAATCTACCAATATTGAGAAACCGAAAGGATGGTTGATCACTTGTACTAACACACATTAGGCTTGGGTTCGAATCTCCCAAAGAACATTTTTCAAAATCAATTTTTTTTATATCTTCAACAACCCTTATGCGTGTTGTTATACAGTTATTCACTACCTTTAAGATATGAGTTGTAAAATCTAAAGGTGGTCACTTCTCTCTGCAACCCTTTTCAAACAAAAGTTGTGGTTTTTAATTCTCTTCACTACTCTTTGGACCTCTTTGGTCCTAAGAGTTGGACGGTTTTTACTTTGACAACTTTTTCATTGGAAAAAGTTGTAAAACATGCTATCTTTTACAACTTTTAATTTATGAGTTGTCAATCTACAGTTGTAGATTACTAATTTTCCCGTAGTGTTGGAAGCAGAAACAAAATAAAATCACATAACTCAAGGCTTCCTGCAGTAACTATACTCTACCAATAGTTTCCAAGTTAATATTGTCACCAATTACTGCTCAAATGGAATCCACTCATGGTGATGAAGCTGATACTTCTTCTACATCTTCGGTTATCATCCCAGATACTCAGGTCTTACCTTCATACTATAAAGTTAATGCTAAGGGTAAAGCTGAGGATGCGGATCAACAAATGGGTAATTCTATCCAAAAAAGTTTCTATAATGTGTTCCAAATGGGCCCATTCATTAACAGATCATCAACTCTGAATTTTTTTGATATTGGACCCATTCAACAACATACAACTCTGGTAGAAATGGCTTACCATTGATTTTAAAACAAACTACTACTCAACACGTCTTTGTATGCTTTTATTATTGGTGCTGAGTTGAACCAAAATGGCCCGATTCGAACCACCAACTCGTCAAGGCGTTTTAAAACAGCAACTTTCCCAAATCCCAACTCTATTTTCACTAGAGGAGCTGCTGATAATTCTGATCAAGAAGCTTTAGCTAACCTCAAAAGTAAGATCAACCCAGATCCGAGTTACGTAAACGTACCCGAGCTAATTCCATCTCTATTAACCCCGTAGGAACAGCTGAAGAAAATCCTCAACTTGATCCCAATGATGCTCAACTCTGTCCCCCAATCACCAATTTTGGAGATCTACCAGACATAGATCTCTCTGCATGTTCTTTCAATACCCAACCTCTCTTTAATTCCTTTGGTAATTACAATGTTCCTACTTCTGGTTCTCCAAGCAACACTGATGTCTGCAATAATTCTCACCTCCATTTTGCTACCTCTAGTCTGGATTCATCCCAAATGGCTTCTCAAATTGGTGGCATTATTAATGCTTCCCTCAATGGTCGATCTGATCAAACCACTCACGTAAACCTTCCTCAAATTTCTCCCATATCTGTGTGTGAACCTACCACCATGAATCCTTTCCCTGTTAATAATGTGAATTGTATTGCTTGGAACCTTAGGGGGTTTGGAAAAAAATCTTCCAACAAGGAGCTTAGTATATTGTGCAAAAATATCAATCCTGATATTATTTTCTTATCTAAAACAAAAATGAATAAAGATATGGAAGCTAGGAAACTTAGAAATATGGGGTATCCTTGCACTTTCAATGTGCCCAGTATTGGTAGAAGTGGAGGTCTTGCTCTTGCTTGGAAAAAAAAATCCACCTAAATGTCACATCTTCTATTCAAAGGGGCGTTTATGTTACTTCTACTGACATCATCCATTCTAAAACTTGTCACATTCATTTTATGTATGGTGAACCTAATAGTAATCTGAGGCAAGATTTTTGGGAAAAATAATTAATGCAACCTAGTTATAGATCAACTTGATGAACCTGTGTTTTTCATTGGAGATTTTAATGCCCTTTTAAGCAATGAAGACAAAAATGGTGGCTTAGAAGTTGATGACCCTGATTTTGAAAATCTTAGACAATTTTGTTCTGTTTTTAACTTGCATGACCATGGATTTTCTGGTCCAAGGTTTACTTGGTCTAACATGCATCAAGGGCCTGATTTAATCCTTGAAAGGCTAGATAGATATCTTATCAACCAAACTGCTGAAGATCTATGTCCTAAAATATGTGTCAATAACCTCCCTAGGGATTCTTCTGATCATTATCCCATGCATATTGGTTTCAACTATGAGGATGTCTGTATGAGTAGACCTTTTCATTTCATGGATATGTGGATAGAGTATCCTACCTGTAAAGATATTATAGCCAACTCTTGGTATGTTAATGTGGTAGGATCTCTTGCCTATAAGCTTAAAGCCAAACTTTTAAATACAAAGAAAGGCCAGAGAGAGTGGAATAAGTCCTCCTTTGGAAATATTCAAACTAATATCTCTAATGCTAATAAGGAGTTAGTTGATATCCAGATTAATCACCCTAATGATACTACTAATACTTCCATACTCAAAGCCAGGTTGGAATATCTATACAATCTGGAGGAGTTATATTGGAAGGACAGATCTAGAGAAGTCTGGCTCTTGGAAGGTGACAGAAATTCACCATATTTTCACAAAGTAACTCTCTTTAGAAGAAAAAGAAATTTCATTAGTTGGATAAAGAACTCCCAAAATGATATCATAACTGATAGAGACAGTTTGGAAATTCTTTCATAGATTATTTCAAAACTCTTTACTCTTCTCAACCAAAATCTTTCCAAGATGATATCCTAGCTGATTACCCTATTAAGTTTTCTAAAGAAGATAATGCTTCCCTAAATCTTCCTCTCACCCCATAGGAGATTAAGAATGTTGTTTTCCAAATGGGGGGAAAAAAGTCTCCAGGACCAGATGGCTTTACAGGTCGGTTCTACCAAAATCATTGGGACATTGTGGGAGATGGTGTTGTTGATATGACTCAGACTTGCTTTAGAACTGGTAACACCGCTAAAGTGTTTAATCATACCAACATTTCTCTCATTCCTAAGGTCCCTTTAGCTGATTTGGTTACCCAGTATAGACCAATTGGTCTTTGCATTTTTATCTATAAAATCTTGTCTAAAACTTTGGCTAACAGACTTAAGCCTTTCATGGACAAAGTCACTTCTCGAAACCAAAGTGCCTTTGTACCAAAAAGAAGTATCTATGATAATATCTTACTAGATAATGAGGCTATTTATGCTGTTAACCATTGTGATAAGGTTGAAGGAATTGTTTCCATCAAACTTGACCTGTCTAAGGCCTATGACAAGCTAGAGTGGGATTTTCTGGAGAAAGTATTAACAAAGATGGGTATGTCAGAACATTGGGTTAAATTAATAAACCAATGTATCTCTACTGTCTCTTATTCTGTCCTCCTAAATGGTAGTCCTACTGTTTTTTTCAAACCTTAAAGAGGCCTGAGACAGGGAGACCCTCTATCTCCATATCTCTACATCCTTTGCTCTAAAGCTCTATCTTCTTACATAGATACCCTTCAGAGTAAAGGTGTGTTAGAAAGTATTAAGGTTTGCAAAAATTCTCCAGAGATGACACACCTTTTATTTGCTTATGATTCTTTGTTATTTTCTAAAGCTAATGGAAAAAAATTTAATGTCATCAAGGACTATCTTCAAAAATATTGTTTAGCTTCTGGGCAAGAAATAAATTTTGAGAAATATGGTATTTTGTTTAGTAGGAAAGCTATTCTGGATAATATCCTAGATATTCAGAGCAGATATCTGGGATAAAAATACCTTGGTACTCCAACTGTTTTCCAACCGTATAAAATCCAAACCCACATGGGAACTCTCCAAGATGTGGATGCCAGGATTTCTATCTGGATCCACAAGCAATTCCCCTATTCCAGATGGGATCCTTATCCCTAAATATCTGTGTAGGAAAATGGATTCTCATCTCTGCAAATTCTGGTGGGGGGAGACCCTGAACCATAAAGACAGAAAACTTCACCTACTAGGCTAGGATATCTTATGTTCCCCTAAAAGTGAAGGTGGTCTGGGCAGAGTTGAACAATCTTGCTATGCTATGCTAGGAATGCCTAGAGAATTCTGGAACATCCTAATTTTCTCTTGGATAATGTGTTGAAAACTAAATATTTCCCTAACACTGATTTTCTAAATGCTAAATGCTCAGCTAATTGCTCTTGGACCTGGAAATTCCTTCATGACATAAAGGAACTTATTAAACCCTTTGTTTCTTGTATTGTTGGGGATGGTCAATTTATTGACCCATGGTGTGACAAGTGGATCCCCAGCATGGGATCATCCATACCCAACCCACTTGTTCCTCTTGATCCAAGTATCAAAGTTTCTTACTTTATTGATCCCATATCTAGGTCTTGGGATGTCTTAAGACTCACCACCCATTTTGATGATGCTTTTTTCTAGAAGATCATCATTATTCCCTTAAGAAAGCTTTGCACTCCTGATAGGATGTCTTGGGAACTTTCTAAGACTGACAAATTTTCTTCAAAGTCTGCCTACTTTGGGATTAGAGGCCCTGGGCCTTCCCCTTGTAAAAATCTATGGAAGTGTATTTGGAAAGTGAAAGTTCCTTACATAAGTCAAGTTTTTCTCTGGAGAGCTACTAGAAATGCTTTACCTAGTAGGGTTTTCCTCCAAACTAGAATGCCCATGATCTGTGTTGATTGTACTAGATGTTATGATCCTCTTGAAACTATTATGCATGCTCTGGTTAATTGCTCTTTTGCTTGCATGGTTTGGTTTTTCTATGATTTCAATATCAATACCCAGTTTTTTCACAATAAATCTTTTATAGATTGACTGCTTTTTTGGATTGTTGATCATCTTTCTAAGATGACTGATGAAAACCAATATCTCTTTGTGGATATTCTTTGGTCCCTATGTACTAGTAGAAATAACCTTGTTTCCAGAATACTAAATAAAATTTTTATACTGTTATATCTAGAGCTAAAGCCATGGTTCTTACTAGGAAGTCTAATCATTCAAGTGTGCATACTGTATCTAGTCCTTCTGTCAGTTTGTGTGATCACTGGATGCCACCTCCCTTTGGCTGGATTAAATGTAACACTGATGGTGCTTTTGATATCTTAACTGGAGCAAATGGTGAAGGATATGTGATGCGTGACTTCAATAAGAACTCTACCTTTTGTGCCTCCCTGGTCTTTGATGTTTCCTATGCTGAAGAAGCTGAAGCTAGAGACATATGGGAAGTTCTAAAGAAAGCTGTGGAACAAAAGCTAACCCACATCATTGTTGAAAGCGATGCTAAATCTCTCATCGACAAGTTTTCAGCTGGAAATTTTGAGGGAGATGCTAGGACGGATTCCATCTTTAAAGACATATTTTTATTTTCTTCTAAACTTCTTGCTTGTATTTTCAGTTTCCAACCTAGGACTTGTAATTATGTTGCTCATGAGCTTGCTATTTGGGCTAAACAAAACAACCTCTCCATGTACTGGTCTACACCCCCTGTTTGGATCCTTCCTACAGTTGAGGATGACCATTATCTCTTTAGAGAGACTTTTCTTATAAAAAAAAAAAAAAAGAAGAAAGAAGAAAAAAAAGGGAAAGTTTCTGCTATTTATTGGATCATTGGATCTGGTTAGGGTTTTGGCTTGCTCCATTTCTCAAAGGGATGATGGAGGCACAAATAATACTTGTGGTTATAAAGGGTTACTGATTAGGGTTCAGTTGTTATCGTTGATTTCAAATCTTTGTATATCATCTAACGGCTCATCCATGTGATGTAGAATAACAGTGTTTAATTCCTCATGCCATATCGGCACGGTCATATAACTTCCTGGTATTATCTCCCTGGATTTGTTTATGGCCCCAAATATTGGTTTTAACTGAATTCATTTGAAGAGTACAGAAACCTGCATCCCAATATTCAAGTGAAATGGAATTCGCAGGATCTGCAGCAAAGCAATACATCTTGCCACAACTTGAATTAGAAGGAACAAAATTTTATTAGGATGCGCGGAAAGAAAGAAAAATAATCTTGCGAGGCAGCTGGGCTGTGTATGCATTTGGACATACATGCTCTCAACTGGCTCTGCCACTGTCTTTGTCTAGGCGCTCCTTTGTTATTCAACTACTTCAGTCTATTGGTGCTCCTAGTGATCATATTTTTGAAGGCCCTGATTCGAGATGTTGGCTTAATGGTAAATATTTCTTGGTTGCTACAACTTATGACTCTTTTGACAGTGATGGGTTTATTGTATTTCCTTATAAGAAAGTATGGAATTCATTGATTCCTCTGAAAGTATCTTTTCTGGTCTGGACCTTGTGTTATGAAGGTGTTCCTACAAGGTATTTTCTTTACAGAGTTGGGAAGGTATAGTCCCCACTTTGCTTATTTTGTGTTAAAGAGCAAGAAACAAATTCTCACATTTTTCTCCACTGCAACTTCACATCTCAACTTTGGAATTACTTCTTTAATAGCTTTGGTATTGACTGGGTTTTCATGGAGTTAGTTAAGGCTACAATTTGGAATTTGAAATCATCAAAATCTGTCCCAAAAGCAGAAAATATGGCCAATTCTTCCCTTTGCAATTTGGTGGATTATATGGCAAGAAAGAAACAATAGATGCTTCTCAAATAGGTCCAGAAACTGTAAACAACTAATCATGGATATCAAATGCAATATGTTTCATTAGGCTCTTGACACTAAGCTTTTTGAAGGATTTTCGCTTTCTACTTTGATTTGTAATTGGGATATAAACAATTTTTTTTTTTTGTTCCTCCCTTTGTAACTCTGTCAATTTGAGTGACCCCATTTTTTCAATATATTTTGTCTTTTTCAGTCAAAAAAAATCATTAAAAAAAAGTGAAAATTTCAAAATTATGAATAAAACATAAAACCTCTTTATTACTTCAAATCTTACATTTTTGAATCGAGTATTTTCGCAATTGTTTTTACAGAAATTTTAGTTAACTGATTGAAATCATAATCTTGTTTCTTTAATAGACTAAAATCAACACCACTTTCTATAAACCCAATTTTACAAGTATCTGCTTCAGTCATGGCAGCACTCACACGTACGAGGGAAGTATCATAATATTTACTATTAAATGATTCCACGGCTTGTTGAAAACGTGCTGCAGCAGTAGAGTAAAACTCCATACAATTCTCTAGATATATCTTGGCTCTCGGTTCTTCTTTTCCATCCTTTAAAATTTCCTCAATATAAGTATGAATGTAAGTTGCGTTGTTCGAACATAACTCCATTGATATTACAGCAAGTCCGAAAATATCAGAAGTTTTGCTCACAGGGCTTGCTTCAAGAGATGAAACACAAAAATCATAATTTAGATGGGGATCAATTATTGATTCATTCTTACAGAACTTTCTGATTATATCTCCATTCACAGTAACTCCTCCATAAAAGTTTAGAATAAGAAAAACATAAAGGATTAATGAAAAGAGGGAATGGAATGAGATTGGTTGATACATCACTTTTGTTTGGATTTTAATAAAATAAGGCAATGATCTTTATTTAGAGACCCTTAGTATATATAGATTCATGTTATTGCTACGGGATTTCTATGGTATTTATAGGGTAAGTTAGGAAGTAATTAATTTATATGATATTTTTGAAATTAATATTATTCGGTATTAATGAGATTATCTTTGTAAAGAAAAATAAAGTAAAAATCGGGAAGTAATTAATTTTTAAGATTTTTATCATTAATGCTATTCGGTATTAATGAGGTCATCTTAAGAAATAAAAATAAAGTAAATCGTAAAGGAATTACCTACTTTTTTTGGAAATTAATTTGGTATTACTCGTATATATCTTATTAGATACGGGACGTTAGTTCCAAGATTTACCTATATTTTGGAGATCTATTATAAACTTGGACCCTTTTTACGAGAGTGTACCCTCCTCGTACACAATCAAAGTAAGAAATAAATCGACATTAAATTCACCAATATTTTTTCCCTACGGTTTTCTTTGAATCATGACTCTTTCATCTTGAACCTATTGGTTGTTAATAAAAAACAAATCGTTTTTTATGTATTGGTATCAGAGCAAGTTCTTTCCTACCTAACCTCCGCGATTACCGTTATCACCGACCATTGTTGCATCGCCAACACCACGATTAGCGTATTCATCATAAGTGTAACGCTTTATCAAGTTTCAACATCACGGTATTGGTTCAACTATAGGAAGCAGCAAGTTTCATAGTGCGATCACTGATCTCCCAACAAAGCACCATATGACTTCCACCACTTACGCCCATCAATACCTCCCGCTCATACTTCCCAATCCTTGTTCAACATCTCATCTCAGACATCCAGACACCATCCAGCTTCACCAAAGGTCAGTTACCTAAAACATCCCTAGCCCACCCGTTACAATCTAGGTTTCAATTAATTACAGGCCTAGAAATCTCAAGAGTATTAGTTTGGCTACAATTGTACCTGTTTTAGCCCCACGTTAAGCCCAATCATCCAGTATCTTTGCCAGCATGTATGAACAATCCTGGAAAATGCTGTTATGCTAGCTATTTGATGGCAGAGAACCCGAAAGTTGGTTATTTCAAGTACAAGTAGATTTTTTTCACGTAGTATGCACCGGGAGGAATCATTTGTCTTTTTAATTTGGTGTGGCTCCGCTTCGCTTCACCCGTTTCTTAATATTTTTGATTTAGCATGGCTTGGTCCTCACCCGTTGTTTAAGATTTTTGATTTGGTATGGCTTGGTCATTTAAGATTTTTGATTTCATGTGGCTCTTCTTCGCCTCGCCCGTCGCTTAAGATTTTCGATTTGGAATAGCTCGGCTTCGCCTTTCCAGTCGCATAAAATTTCTTATTTGGTGTGGTCAGGCGACAGATGCATTTTTCATTTAGTGTTGCACAGCTTCACATTTACCCGTCTTGACGCAAAGATAGTCTCATATTATTTTACATAACCTTGCAATAAGATTATGTGACAGAATACAAATACCAAAATCATGATTCGTGTATTACATAATCTTTTGGATTATTTTTATATAATTAAGTTTCATTTTCTTACATACTACTCCCTCCGTCCATCTTTACTTGCTTAAATTTAGTTTTTTTTAACAAATTTGTACCAAATTTTTTTATATATTTTCCACTAATTTTTTTTTCTAATTATCAATAAAGAAAGAAAAAGTACAATGTCAAAATTTGTATACGAAACAAGTAATTTGGAAGACTGATGGTGTATATGGAAGTAATTTGAACTTCTTTCAAGTTTTTACAAAATCCAATTTAGGCAAGTAAACTTGGACGGAAGTAGTATTTTTTTGTCCACAAATTAATAAACCAAATGTTATCGACTTCGAACATCTTCTCCCATAAGGATCCTGCTGATTCCAAACTGTTTATTCCCATCACCAAAATGGGATGTAAATATTCTTTCATATCTAACTTTGAACCTGTTGATTCCAATCTGAACTTCAAGAAAAAAAAAGGCCAAAAAAGCTTTCTTCTACAGCTATACCTCTTTGTGATTCGCAATAGTTATCTGTTTTAGCTTGTAAAGTTGACAACGCAATTTGAAAAAAAATAATAAAAAATAAGCAATAAGTTGATGCAAATAGCAAACTACAGCTGATAAAGGATGGTATGAGCCATGGGGACAAACATTATATTTTCCTTCTTTATAAATTAGTTGAAATGTTGTTAGTTGGGCTCTAGAAAAAAGCGAAATTATAATCGGAAAATGGGTCATTTAACCAAATATTTTTAAAACATGGTTCAAATGGACGAGTAAAAATTAGTGTGAGTGAAATGGACACCAAAAAAAATAGTAAGAATGAAACTGGATGCATCCTGATGTAAATTAAAAATAAGAATAAGTATTTGAAAATGGGTAGGATGAAACTGTTTACATCCTGGCTATTTTTACATTTTTGTCCATTTAAACAATATCAAAATTTAAATGTCCTTTTCACCCAGGAATTGTTGATTTATAGGTTCAGACGAAGATACTGAACTTCGAACATACAGAATAACTCATTTGAATTAGTTGTAAGTTCAATGAGAACTTCAATATATACATTTATCTGGATAAAAGAAACCACCTATTGCAAAATAAGACATGATATAGTATGAGTCGGTTGTCTGGTATACCTAAAAAGCTCGTAAGCCATCATCTATCTCAAGCACTACTACATTCTATATCGAAGACAAACATGACATTTATCTGCCTCCATTGTTAGTATCTTCCTAGAAAAAGCTTGAATTATTAAAAAAAAATGGTTACCACTAGAGGTGTAAAACGTGCTGGCACACGAAGTCGCGTGCTTCACGTGCCATGTGTCGTGATGTGATGTGCCAATGATTTAAACATGTTGTGTCGAGCTGTGCTTTACTAGTCAAAAGCTATACACAGCACATCCCACGGGCACAACACACGAATAGACGTGTCATGCTGTGTCGTGCTGGCACACGTGCTATAAACAATTTGAAATCACTTAATGTATACATTAAGTCGGACACTATCACAGGAATTTAATTAGACAACATATCATTTGAAATTATTTGAAGTAAAATTAACAAGTTTATTCATTAAAAAGAAATAGCCCATCAAATATAAAATTGGATTATTGTCATGTAAATTAATGTTCTAGTTAAATATAGGTGACGACATTATAACAATGATATTGAAATATATTATCCAAATATTAAGGTATTATATGTGTTATTATAACTAAGCCATCATAAAATGTTAAAAACTAACTAGAATAGTGACACTTTTGTGAAATATACAAAAAATGTGATGTATTATGCCTTGTTATATGGTGTATTTGTACATGTTATGACGTGTTTTCTTAACGTGATGTGTTGGGCTGGGCCATGTGCTTATCCGTGTCGCGTGCTGTGCTACTGTGCCAATTAATCAAACTCAGCACATCCCATTTAACTAACGTGTTGTGCCTAATCAAGCTAAATCACGTCTTTGGTCAATAATGTGCTTGTGCTGGCACATCCCAATTTACACCTCTAGTTACCACCTGCACTATCAAAAATTGTAGAAGATAGAAAGCTGTTTTTGTTACCTATAAGGGAGTTTACCCATTGATCCAAGGATTCATTTTTTCCTCTAAAATACCTATAGAGGCAGAAAATGCATAAATCGGTGACCTACACTAACTAATAATTAGTCAAAGTTTAGACGCATCTCGACAGAGATAGAGGTCATAATTGTGTTTATCACATCTAATTTTGTTGTTTAAAATAGTGATCATGTTAACCAAGATGCACAAAATAACAAACAAAAACTGTATAGATAACTAGGTATCATTGGGGCCTTACGGCCCCGGCTCAACCTCCCATGTTGGCATTAGTTTACATAATTTATTTATTTCCTATTCTAGGGTACTCATAATTTTATAACATTAGTAAACACTTTATAATATTAGTACTAATCGAATCAGTCTGCATTTGGGCACTCATTTCTAGCAAAAAAAAAGAAACAATCACTTGATTTAATTTCATCAATAATCTAATAATTGTTATCATTATTGGAACATTTGTAAGCGAGTTTCGAGGTTAGTGGCCCGTTTTGGACATGCCTGCATCGAAGCATAAAAACAACCCAATTCAGCCGAAAGATTCATGCTTATGATGATAAATAACGTATAATTTTAAAAGTAACAATAACATTGTCCTTTCCTACACTGGTGACAAATGTCATGTTTAACTTATTTGGTCCTAAGATTCAACTTCAATAGCACCAGTAGTTATACCACCTATGAAACATCTAAAAAGTTAGCAGAAGACCCAAAAGATTAAGCTGCATATCTTTGATCTTGAAATAATGCAAGGAAGCTACATTCTTAGAGAAAACTTCCGATCAAAGATCTACATAAGAGAAGTATGTTAAGATTCTGTAAACACCTGCATGATCAAACTCACGTTTCCTGAGTGATTGATTCTTTAAAGACATCTAAAACCCTAGGATTTTTAAGCCCTTGATAATCAGATATACTAAAAACGAATGAAAATATCGAAGTAAAAAGTATCAAACCTTATCCGGAGTGAAGTCCAATCTTATGATCAACAATACGGTCGGTGATGAACAAACAACATCTCATAATTTCCTGAGATGAATAAGATAAGAGCGTGAGGGAGAAGTCAAACCAAAACAAAATTAAACAAACGAAACCGTGATTGATTCAATATAAACCTCGGATTATAGGTTTAGGGATCGTAGAAAGACCAAAGATAGAAGAAATTGGGATGGATTAGTCGAGTAAACAACCGAGAAGATATATCATTAGTATAAAACAGGGTTTGGACAAGTTGGCCTGTGTTAGTGGCGGCCAGGATTTGTCTGTACAATGATAAATCTACGGCTATAGTTCTCTTGACCACACCCTCATCTCGCACGTGTAAGTGATGGCCAAGATTTCATATCCCAATTGATAAATCTATGGTTGTAATTTGTCCCATAAAACTAACATTTAATGACCCATTAATGGAAATCTAATATAATAAATATAGTAAATGATTAATATAATAAATTCCTAACTAATTAGTGTTCCACACTAATTGATATTAAATGATTTATTAATTTCTCATAATAATGTTTGTTCACTAATTGCTCATTATAAATAATCTATTAATTTTTTCCATTATAAAATTTCTCTTAGTTAAATTAATAAATTTTTATTTCTTATATTAATAAATAATTTTGATAAAAACAGAAAAAATATCAATAGATATTAGTTGCGATAGTAGGTTGTGGAAGCGGTGGCGAAGGTCGAATGAATCACTAATCAATAATATCAGTAGATATTAGTTACGACATGGGTTAAGCCCTATAAACACATAAATAACCACTAATCTCAGGAACAAGTACAAGAGACTTGGATCTTCCGGTAACTCATATAATGGAACACTTTATGTTTTGTTTATGCAATCCCACTAAGCAAAATCAATACTAATACTTTGTTACTTCACTTTCTTATTATTATCATCAAGAATATAAATCACAGTTTGGATAACTTTGCTTATGTAAGTGGCGGTTCAAATTTCTCCTCACAAGAGATAAATCTAGGGAGGTAATCGTTTTTCATAGGTGATGGTTGTGATTGAGATTAGAAATGCATCTAATGGACAAAAGTTATCATGTCATTAAGGTTCCATAATTCTTCATAATAAATAGTCTATTAATTAAATATCAAACTAAAAAAGATAACATATAAATTATTCTATTAATGATGATAATAAAAGTATATTTTTATTAGATAATACTTAGAATTAGTTTGGTATTGCTGCGATCTTTACAAAAGTGCTTTTCCGATGTACGTTATTGTGCGGAGCTATGTAAAAAAAAATATATGGTTGCCGAAGTAAGTTACTGTGTCGAGCTTTGTTAAAAAAAAAAACAATTGAATAGTTGCAAATTATAAACTAAAGCTAAAACTATTTTAAAAAACAAACATATCTCTGAAAATATCATGTTCAACTATAGTTAGTGAGAAAATGACAAAAGCAGCCATATTTGTGAAAATTGTTTATTCTATTTTATAGTGAGTAAAGTAAGTAAATTTTCTACTATTAGAGTACGTACACATGTAATATTAAATTTACTAATTAGTATTATTACTAAAAAGTATTATTTTTCTAAACCACTTTTTAAAATCCATAATCTCTTAATATTTATCATTGAAAATCAAAGTATATTTTAGTGATACGATATAACATAAAATGTAGTTTGAAAATAAAAAATAATTATCTTTAAAGAATATAAAATATAAAAAATAAAAATTGGTGATCATATATAGATTCAAGGATAATTTTTGTCAGTTATAAACAAAATGGGATATAATTGGAAAATAAAATATGAAGCTAGGGTGAACTATAGCTTATTCTTTTGAAGCTTTTAAAAGCTCCTTCTCCCCACTTTACATATTGATAAATTTTGGAAGTATACACTTTATGAAATCATTAATAAACACTAAGATGAAAAAATATTGCTATCAGCATGTTTTCAAAATACTTTTTTTGAATGAAAAAAAGCAGCACCAAACTTAGTTAAATTGGCTAACAATTATATAAGTGGACCATAATGACGGTGGCAAGTATTGGTGCCCAGTGAGTAATTTCGCATCGCCTCACGTATTTCTTGATAAATGGTTTAACGTTATTTTTATTCAATGATGATGGATATCAGAGTTTATTGTTAGTAGAGCTTACTGTCCCTATC
>JAJJWX010002445.1:0-477500 GCA_023529315.1 Papaver bracteatum | reverse complement strand
TATAGATTAATAGTTGGTCACCACTTTAATCATTTCAAAATGTATACTTACTACGAAGTCATAGCGATAAGTGCAGTTGTATGCTATTTTTCATTTTTTTTGAGACGAAACACACCTTCATAGAGCACAAAACGGGATATGCGCGACAATACTCAAATGGAAAGTGCCCTGTTATTACAACGAGATAGGGAAATCTTGGCACGTGTTTAGATGGAGAAAGTATGACGATATGGCACGGAGGATATTTAATTATTAGGCCTCTTCATATGCACATGCAAAAACATGATATTTGTCATATATGCACCCACTATGGGTATGCCAAACTGCCAAACTCATATGCCAATATGTTATTTCTGGCATATAGGCATACACGCCAGAGTTTCCAGCGAGCGATAGAGTCTCGGTCTCTCGATGGTCAACAAATCGCTCGTTAGTATTCAAATCTCCAGCGACAGTCAAGCTATCGCTCGCTATTATGATAATCGCTAATCAGATCTTCATCTAACGGCTACAATTTCTCCCCTCTATAAATACCTAATTTCAATCCCATTTTAACTCACACCAGAATTTCTAAATCTCTCTATAATTTCTCCATCTCCAATTCTTTTCTGATCTTCTAATTCCTCATAGAGCATGGCAGATAATGCGGGCATGGCTGATTTCATAGCAAACCAACATGCTGCGGAAATTGAAAGAGTTCGAATTAGGAGGAGAGTACCTAAATTTTCAATTGCGGAAGATGAATGTATTTGCAGAAGTTATGTTCATTATATTGAGACTTTATTCGCAAAAGAATCTTGTCAAGTTATTTTTTGGGATAGGATTTTGAGGAGATTTAAAGAACAAACAATGAACCCCAACAATCGTGATGTTAAAAGGTTGAGTGATCGCTTCACTATAATCAGTCGTCAAGTTACTAAGTATCTTGCTTTACTTCAGCAAGAAGGTCCAAATCTAAGGAGTGGTGAAACCTATTCGGAACTTAAACAAAGGTGTCGTGTGTTATATCGTCGCACTTACGAACAAGACTTCGAATATGGAAGTTGTTTCGAGATTTTAAGTTGCTTTCCCAGATTTTGTCCAATTTATAAGTGGTAAAAGTTATTTGTCAAGTCCTAAAATTTCTTAATTGTCCACTTATTTGTCAAGTCCTAAAAGTTTTAATATTTTCACTCTAATTAAAATTCAAGATTGGATTACGAATAGAATTAAGCTTAATTTTCAACAATACTCAAATTTTCAAATTCAAATTTCAAACTTCAAATTCAAATTTCTTAATAGTAATTTTTACAAGACAAAAAAACTAGATAATATAAGTTCCAAAATAAATATAACTAGACTTTAAAAATAAAAATTTGGGACAACGTTCTTCATCTTGTTAATCTTCTTCATTTCACAAAATTTCCAATCGATGCGTTCATAAACAGAGTCTCCTTTGTTAATCTTCTTCTTTGGCTTCAAATTTGTTTTGCCTTGATTTTCCTTGCCTTTAACCTTTCGTTGGCTTCTCTTAGTTGCGGTTTTGACTTGGTTGATATCCAAAACTTGGAGACTTCTTTGCTTCTTACATATTTCTTTAAATCTATCACAAATCTTCTCTTCTCAACGGCACCTTCAAGTACTACTCCAGAAAAATCAAGTTGCGTTGCCGAATCAAGTTGGCTTAATTGTGCCATTTGGAGAATATAGAAGAAATAAATTAGATTGAGAAAAGAGAATAGATTGGGAAGAAGAGAATTTTTCTTTGTAAAAAATTTTGTGTAAGTGTTGAGTTTGAAAGTTACGTATTTATAGCGATGAAAAAATAGCAAACTGGTGAGTAAGTGTTTGACAAATTGGGTGTAACGGTGTACTTGTTAAAGATGTTAACATCTCAGGGAAGAACAATTAGAAAAGTCATTAAATCCAAAATCAAAATCCCATTAAAAAATTACCAAGATTTCCAGATCAACATATGTATATTCTGTCATAAGATGGAAGATGGGAATAATGAGCAACCAAATGATAAGTAAGATCATGTAAATATTGACACAGGCGGCAGGCCCAACACTTCTCGAACCAAAAAACAGACGACATTCATTGCCATAATAAGAGCAATTTCATTTTCATGTATGAGTGATCATGGTAACAATATGTATGAGGAAACATGTATAACAGTACTTTTTGTCTGCTCCTAAACTTCTTTATATAAGGTTGGAAGATAAGAACTTAAGAACCTTAGTTTTTTTTGGTAGCCCTAATTTTGTTTTTCAAATCAATCTTCCATGTCCAGGTTCTCAACCGATTGATAGATTCAACTTCTCATATTTTATAAGAATCAGCAATTTTTTCAAATTGATTTATGTGACGTGGAAGAGAAAGAAATCCCCTCTTTTCTACATATAGGTGCCACATAGGAATCGTTGTTATTTTCAGCTGTCAATCTGATGTTCATATAGCATTTTCGTAAATTGACAGATATAGACACATATGATGAGGGACGGAGCTAACAGGGTACATGTGGTGTCTCCCGGACTTGACATGATTTTAATTTTGAGTAAAAACAGGATTGGGTTAAGGGTAGTTTTTATACCATACATGATACATGTGCGAATATGTAGGGTAAGACTAGGATTAAAATTTTAGTAAATGTCAAACGTTTTTGTTTGATTACAGGACTCAATTGACTCCGGCCCAGACTCCTTGCGAAGTGAGTGTGAAAGTGGCACCAATAACAATCGAACACTCTACCTTTTGTGAGGTGCGTTTCAAGCTCTTGGATGGAACTTTAGGCATCCCTACTTCTTTATCCGCCTCTACAACATGGGGTACGTTGGCGGTTGTACCAAAAACGAGCGAACCATCCTTACACGCCGTTGCTCTTCCTCACACGTGTGTGACTCTTCTACTCATGCCAAGTACAACACCGGATTTCTTTACTACTTTTTTATCCTATTTTATCTCACCTAAATATTATATTTTATCTTTATCTTTTAAAATATTTTATATCAAAAAGAAATATTAAATGGCCCTAGAAACCAGATATGTTTTTTCCACAGTGAAAAATGGAGTTTGTTCATCCACGGTGAAGAGAGTTTGGTCTTAGATGGTGAAGTCTTGGATTAGGATACGCGTAACACTTTGGAAACAAAATTCATTCAACAAAGATGCTGGGAGATATCAATTCAATAAGCTTATATAAGACGAGCAATATTGATTATCACCAAAATATGATGTATTCAATGCAACCATCATCATAGACTGATTAGCTTAATTAACAACATTTACAGATGAAGTAAATCTAAACCAAACATTTTGTAATAATAATTTCAAGATCTTAGAAACAGATCAGTTATCACCCTTGTGAATTGTAAAATTTCAAAGTTTAGGAAAACTAGCAGAGTCAGATCTAAACATGACCTTTAAAATTTTACCAACTAAATTTGTAATAATAATTTAATTAAGATCTTAAGAATATCGGAGCTTACATTTCAAAAAATTTCTTTTAGGACTGAAATTTCAAAGCTTACAATCACTATAGGAATTAGATCTGAATATCACCCTCAAAACTCTTTCGATCGAAATTTCTGCAGATCCACATTTAAACAATTGTAATACATCAACCTCACAAATTCATATCAAACTATTTCTGAAGAAGAGTCTGCAGTAGTCCTAGAAACCAAGATCTCACTTGTGAGAACCTGAGATAACCCTGCTTAGAAAAAAATCAAAACCATTATTTACAGATCTTACCAGCGAAGAACAGGACATACAGATCGGATACCTTTGCAACAACAGGGTACCATTGTTATCCTTAGTGAATCTGCAATTAGATGTTTTCCTCTAATCACTACTAGTAGTACTGATTTAATTTTCAATTACTACCATTGAAAATTGCACAAGAGATTGAAT
The DNA here is from genome assembly GCA_023529315.1 of Papaver bracteatum. Classification (NCBI taxonomy): domain Eukaryota; kingdom Viridiplantae; phylum Streptophyta; class Magnoliopsida; order Ranunculales; family Papaveraceae; genus Papaver; species Papaver bracteatum. Next base: position 473,609 of record JAJJWX010002445.1, on the reverse strand, counting down.
TGTTAAGTTACCATATGTGAATGTGTATGCCTAGGTTGCATTCAACAAATTAGTTCTGAGAGAAGATATCATTATGATTTTGAAAATATGTGACTCTCCTCTTATTATTTTTATCATAAGAACCCATTTGATTCTGGCAACGCCAGATTCTCATGTGACTGGTTTTCTCCACACCACCGCCTCACTCTCGCATACTAGTGGTACACTCTCTCCACTGTAACTCAATATCTACCGAAAAATTAGGGTTCGGTTAATTTATACGATGGAGTTTCGTCTGATTTTACTAGGATACCTTTGAATCAAAATGGATATTTAACTGCCGCCCGTTTGACAGGCCCGACCCTGTTATTAAAGTGTGAGGAGTGGATTCTGGAGCGAATGAGCATGAAACCCCCGTATCGTCTGTACTAGGGCTGCACAAGAACCGTATCGGTACCGTCCCGGAACCGCGGTCAAATGGGACACGTACAAATACCAAAAAATGGTACCGTGCCTAGAGTAGGTACAAGTAATGGTTCTGGGCTATTCCCGCCACGTCCCGTCCCGTAGTACCGAGGAACAAGTGATAACGTCTAATAATAGTTAGGATTTTTTAACACTTAATATTTTTTGTTCATTTCTATTTAGTTTTTGTTGATTTATTTAGATTTGAAACTGATTGTAATTTTTTGGTTTTTAATTTTAGGGTTATGGAATTTTTGGTGTGGTTCATAACTTCATTTGAACTTAGAACTTGGAATATTTTATGCTTTTCTTGTTTTTGTAATTTTACATACGCTACTGGTAAAGAACTGGTACCGTCCCATCCCTTACCGAGTTAAACAGGTACATGTCCTGTCCCGTCCCGTACTGCACAAGTACAGGTACAACACCCATAGGGAGGTACAAGTACTAAGCTAGGTAAAAACCCGTACCGTCCCGTCCCATGTGCATCCCTAGTCTGTACTAGGATAAAACGAGTTTAAACAAAATTTGAGAACTCCCATCGTGGGTATGGCATGCAGGATATTCATTACAATGCTTTTTCATTAAACAAAATATTTAACCTAATCAAAATCGACAGACATAAACACGAATGATTAGCGATGGAGCTACGCAAGTGCCTGTGATGTCTCTGGTCACATGATTTTGAATTTGAGTAAAATTAGAGTAAAAATGGGATTAAAATTTTAGTTAATGTCATGTTTGACATCCTTGACTCCCTTTAATGCTAGTTACCTAGGCGAAGCCAAAAGTTGTTTTTCTTTTCCCTCTCTGCGAACCAACTTAAAAGCATAACCAATGCTAATTAAAAGATTTACACAAAAGGGAAAGGCGGAGAGTATCATAGATTTTCCATCAAGAAAAGGGAAGACAACATCCAATCCAAAGAGCAAAAATATTTAACAAAAAACTACCCTGTGAATTAAAATATTTAATCAAGCAGCCCAAATGTTGAAGTTGTTAGTCGTGCTACTAGTCAAGCATGTTGGTCGAGTCTTTAGCATCAAATAAAGTCCTATAGTTAAGGACATTAGTTATTGATTTAGTCAGTTACCAGTAGCTCCACTACTGAGTCATGTTAGTTATGATCCTATTTTGTAGTTCTTGCAAGGCTATTTAAAGCCATTTTTGTTCTGTTTTCTTTTATCAAGTAATAAACCAAGCTTTGAATATTTCTGGTCTCTAGATTTGGTATACAGAGCCAGCACGAGCTGGTTAAGGAGAAAACAACAGTCTTTCTCCTGAGTGTGTAAGTTTTCAGAGTGTGAGGTGTGAGTGTGAGAACTGAGGAAGAAATAGTTGAGTGATTAGAGTGTTTTTGAGTGCATGTTAAGAATGGCAACAGAGAGCAATTGTGTGCAACCATCAATTCCAAAGTTTGATGGATTTTATGATCATTGGTCCATGTTGATGGAGAAATTTCTTAGATCAAAAAAATATTGGGGCATAGTACAAGATGGAATTCCATCTGCACCAGAAGAGAAATCTCCAGAAACTCAGGTGAAGGAGTACAATGATGCGAAACTGAAGGATTTGAAGGCAAAGAACTATTTGTTTCAGGCTATTGACAGAACTGTCCTACAGACCATTCTGGACACTGGATCTGGAAAAGAAATTTGGGATTCAATGAATAATAAGCATCAAGGCACGGATCGCATTCAACGTGCTCAATTACAAGATCTCAAGAGGGATTTTGAGGTGCTTGGCATGAAGGCAGGAGAATCAGTGAATAGTTATTTTGCTCGGACATTAACTATTGTCAACAAGATGTGACAGCACAAAGGCAAGATCAGTGAGGAGGATGTTGTTGAGAAAATTCTAAGGTCCATGAATCCAAACTTTGCATATGTAGTTTATTCAATTGAGGAATCAAATGATCTCAGTATTCTCTCAATTGATGAACTCCAGAGCAATTTGTTAGTTCATGAACAACGTATGAATGCTCATGTTGAGGAAGAACAAGCCTTGAAAGTTACATATGGTGAAGCTTCCAGAGGTAGAGGACGTGGTGGATTCCGTGGACGAGCAAGAGGCAATGGAAGGCGCAACTTTGATAAATCCACAATTGAGTGCTATGGGTGTCACTAACTGGGACATTTCGAGTATGAATGTCCAAATAAAGCTGGTGAAAAGGCACATTACGTTGACACAGAAGAGGATCTGTTGCTGATGTCTTACACAGGTAAAGCAGTGGACGATCATGATGAGGTATGCATGTGGTATCTCGATTCCGGATGCAACAATCATATGTGTGGAAATAAGGAGCTGTTCTCAAGCATGGATACAAACTTCAGAGAGACAGTAAAGTTGGATATTGTTATGTTGGTAAATGGTATAACTCAAGTCATTACAGGTGTGTTCTATGTTCCATATTTGACTAATAATCTGTTGAGCATTGGACAATTTTCTCAAAAAGATTTGAGAATAGTGATTAAAGATGGATGGTGTGAGATATATCATTGTCAGAGGGGTTTGATCACAGAAATTGAGATGTCATCAAATTGTATGTTCAAGCTATATGCAAACATAAAGCGAAAGGAGCAGATGTGTCTCTCTATCACTAAGGACGTTACTCAGTTGTGGCACCGACGATATGGTCATCTCAATCATAAAGTTCTGAGAATACTGCAACAGAAGGGGATGGTGAATGGTCTGCCTTCTCTTGGAGACATGACAAAGGTGTGTGAAGCTTATACATGCTGACATATGTGGACCAATCAAACCTGTATCCAACAGTGGGAAGAGGTACATCATTACTTTTATTGATGATTTTAGTCGAAAAACATGGATATATTTTCTTGTTCAAAAGACTGAAGCTTATGATACTTTTAAGATGTTAAAAAGTCGTGTTGAGAAAGAAAAAGGCATGTCAATTAAGTTTTTTCGTACTTACCGTGGAGGGGAATTCACTCTAAGTGAATTTAAAATTTTTTGCAGTGACAATGGAATCCAGAGACAACTCACAGCTGCATACACTACGGGAAAAAACAACGTTTACAACACAATCTAAGAGTTGTAGTACCCCTACGACAACTCCATTTCATGCATTATGGAAGGGGGTATTGTAGAAAGTCCAAGATTTTCTACAATACTTGACTAAGAGTTGTAAATGGTGTTGTGATTCATGGTTCGACAATATTTTGCCAAAGTTGTGATTCTCTTTCGATTTTTTTTGAAAGCCTAACACAACTCTTGCTTGTGTTGTAGGACTATCTTGAACAACATAAGTAGGATATCGTAGAAACATATGTAACAACAATTACTAGTATCATGAATAATATTTGCACAACCCTTGTATGAATTTTCGAACTATCTTGGACAACACAAACTTATGTTGTAAAGTAATTGTTCACAATATCTAACTTAAGTAGTTGAAAACTGGAAGACAACGTCTATTAGTATTGTGAATACTCCTCTCACTAAAGTTCCTTGAGTTGTATAACTATTTTTAACAACTCCTGCTGATGTTGCAAGATTTAATTTTACAATAATTGTCGTGGGTAGTAGAAATTTTGAACACAACACTTATTAGTATTGTGAATATTACAGTCAGTACACTTGTTAGCATTGTAGAAGATTTGTTTTTACAATCATTGTCGTGGGTAGTAGAAATTTTTAACACAACACTTATTAGAAGTTGTGTGCATAAAATTATTTGAAAAAAAAATTATAGCTAAAATTGAATTGCCGAAAGTATTTCACATTCATAATTTCATATTAACCTGCCAGTATAACACATTTACATTCATCCAAGACCTTCCACTCAAATTGCATTACCTAGCTAACTTCAAATCACCTTGAATGAAAGTGTGTTGCACAACGAAAGGAAAGAAAATGATAGCATCAGGACCACAACGAACTGAAACTAAGTCTTGGAAAAAACGCCACAGACCAACCCATCTTGTCATGACCTATACCAATAATCTTTTCCAATTCCTACAACACATATCCATGGCAGAGCATTTAGCTTCTTCTTTCAATTCGGAATCAAACCAGTTTCTTGTCCTTTCTCAACTGAGCATGACTTGGCCTTTTGCATCCTCCACATTCATTTACCTAAGCGTACATTTCATCTTCAATTTCAGCATCTCAGGCCATTTGGAACTTTCATTCCCAACTATAGCTCTAGCACCATGTACCATCCCTGCATATAGTCTTGGAATAATCAGAAAACAATTGATACCTAGGTACAGATGCAATGATGTTCATGAATTAAACTATGCAATATACATGGCATAAGCACTTTAACCTACAAATTCATCATTCACCCTAATAATGAATTTAGCTAGACATAGTTTTGTTCAAAGCCATAGAAAATGATATAAAGATGAATAATCTCAACATATGAAAATCAATCAAATAAAATGAAGTTAAACCTAATTTCTTCCCTGAAAACGGAGTATCCAAATACAGGCCTTGTCCAAGGTCCGTCCACAACATTCAACTTTCCTATAACCAACTGAGCAACACCTCCACTGCATTGTCCCTCTAGCCACTACAACAATTGTTTCCACCCATAGACAACAACCACACCATTTTAGTCGAACACCAAACTTCATTGTTATAAAAAATAATCACCTAAAGACCCAAAAACAGATCCACTCCATACATTGACTTCCACCATCTCTTCCTCCATTTAAATACAATAATCACCTTAAGACCCAAGAACAGATCCCTCCATCCATTGACTTTCACCATCTCTTCCTCCATGTACACGCGTCCATGGCAGCAACAACATCTACGCTACTTCCATCGACTGTAACCGATACCCCATCTATGTCTCGGGACTTCAATGATACTCAACCTCAGGCCACAACAAAACCCAATAGTCACTTGTTCTTGTCCTTTCAAGATTTATAATCCTCCCAACCTCGGAAGGGATTTGTCCTATGAAATGATTTGACGAGAGATTTCTGCATATTAAAGTAGCCCTTTAGACTTATAAGGGGAACAAATATCCAAGCTCTTTAGTGTACAATTATGTTTTAAGAAACATAGTTAATAGTACATACAGTAGGCCAAGGGCTTGCATCAAACCGATCGCCTCTGGAATCTTCCCATTCAGCCGGTTACCTTGAAGTTGTCTAGTGAAAAACAGCCAATTACCCAGAGTTATTAATTATTAATTTTTTCAAAATAAATCATCTCTAGGACCTCAACTTTAAAAGTTGTATCAAATACATGATCCAAATAAGGAAAACAAGTAGAGACAGAATGCATACAAGAACCCCAATTGTTGCAAAAAGCCAATACTGGAAGGAATTTCCCTAACAATTTCATTGTCTGCTGCATCCCTGAAACCATATTGAAATATATCAAAAATGGAATTAAAAATACATGAGCTAAGTAAGGGAAACAAGTAGATAAATAATGCATACCAGAACCGCAAATGTTCTAACAAACCAATACCGGAAGGAATTTCCCCCGTGATCCAGTTGCCTCCAATATCCCTGAAGACATATTGTATCATTAACGTGAGTATGATAAATGTATCAAGAAACAATTGAAAAAGTGGAAGAGATAAAGCAACTTACAAGTACAAAAGACTTGTACAACTACCAATATTTTCCCGGATTGAGCCGCTTATATTATTGCCGGACACATCTCTGTTATAGGTAACATTTAAAATAAAAAACTGAGAAATGGTACAACATTCAGAAAACTAGCATGACAGATACTCCACAATACTTACAAGTACCACATGCTTGTTAATTTAAAAAACTTAGGAGGCAGTACGCCACTCAAATAGTTTCCATTTAAGTCTCTGCAACATAAATCAACAATATTGTTGAAGGGATAGAAAATTCAATTTAAGAAATAAAATGATACGAGTAGATACTAAAGAATACTCACAGATATTGCAGCCCTAGACAATTTCCTATTTCATCTGGAATTTGTCCACTTAAACGATTCCCTTCCAAAAATCTGCACAAATTTATAAGATAGATGACAACTATGAGTACAATACACAATAAAAACAATTAAAAGGAGAAAAGAAACATACTTACATAGATCTTAAATTCTTCAAATTTCCAATAGCAGGTGAAATTTCTCCCTCAAGATTCAAATTCGACCGTTTCCTTTTAAACAAAAAACGAATCAAATTCGTGTTATCATTCTAAAGCACTCAATTACTAATAAAAAACCTGAAAAGACTAGAAAAATGACTTACAGTGAAACTACGGAAACGGTATCTTCAATACAGTCAACACCTCTCCAAGAACAATAATCCTTGTTAAGTTCGAAAACATAATCAGAACCCCCATTTTGTGCTACAATCACCACAATTGTCTCAATTTACATCTGCAATTATATTTAATCAACTCCAATTTCAGATAATAAAACCCCCAAATTTGTTGTAAAATCAATATGATGTAGCCTTCCCTCTCGCCATCAAAACCCCATTTATGTGGATGTTTCAATCTCGCAAATACAGTGGAAGATAATAGTAGCACCACATACTAAAATCGTGAGTTTCATCTTCTTCTTCCTAATATGAAACCGAGTCTTGATCTCACCTACCTCGCCTTCATAACAAAGAAATCACCAACATCCATCTCATAACCGAGCACTATACATCCATGAATAGATGGCAGCAGCACTAATTCAAATCAAACCCAGAAATTCCCAATTACAGCAAAAATCTGGCAGCCAATACCCAAGTTCAATAAAATCAAAAACTAAATCAAAACCACTGCTTCTAAACAAGAACCCACATATCCGTTCTTAAACAGCATACAAAGACTAATTTTCACTGTAAATTCAATCCAAATCCGAAGACAAATCAAACCATTTTCACAATTCAACCAAAGCTCTCAAATATCTTAGCTGTTGATTTCAATTTGCATCTCCATGGAACAAATTTCATCTTCAATTACATCTCAGATTTGTAATACATCCACCATCGCATGCCATATTTCAGTTAAAATTCAAAAACCCCAATAGAAAACCCTGAATCTGAACCAATTTATTCTCTTCTGTTCATCTCCAACAAATTTTTCAACAAATTCCAAAAATTAAAGCTCTCAACCTGCAAGAATACCTCCTACAGAACCTTTAATTCCGAGTTGATGTAGCATAACCTTCACCTGATTTGTCAGAGATGAAGAAACTCTGAATTTTGAAACCCTAATTTTGCATCCATCTACTGAAACCCTTATTTCTTAATCTCTTCGTCTCTCTTTATGAATACTCATTAGAACTCTGCAGATCCATATGGAATAAGTACATAACAACAACACGCATTAGATCTGCAGAAGAAAAGAAAAGAGAAAAGAGGGAGAGTCGGAGTCGCAGGCGCAGGCTAAGGAAGAAAAGAGAGACGGAGAGGAAGAAATAGAAAATTGATAAGAATTGGAGTTCTTAGTGTTGAGGTGGGTTTCGTGATACGACCAAAAGAATGGACGAACAAGATTTAATTTGATCCACTCATACGGATTAAGAAAGATCTTGATGGTTGAGATTGCATTTGAGATGGTCATACGGATTGCAAAGAAAATATTTCTCTTTGTGTTAATACGAACACATTATTCGGTTCTATTATCTACCTTCGACACGAAAAAAAAATCCAAAAAAAATATTTATAAATTTATGGCATTGTTATCAATAATCTGATATTAAAAAATCCAAAAAATGTATAAGAAAGAATCGTGAAAATAAAAGTGAATTCGTTAATTGGTGTGTTTCTTTGTGCTTTCTCCTTGTGTTTTTGTGCTTTCTCTTTGTGCTTACGTTTTGGATTTCGACTAGCCACATAGGTTAAGAAGTAATTTTGAAAAGTCATACAGATCATGAAGTAGCTTTAGTTCACACTAGTAAACTCAGGTTAGCATGATACATCATCGAAATCGATAAATATGAATCTCAATGTCGATTCGTACTTCAAATGTGGTATAACGGCATACAAACTCTGAACTGGGAAGCTCCAGGAGGGTTCGAACTTCAAACTTAACATGATACATCATCTAAATCAATAAATATGAAGCTCAGTGTCGATTCGAACTTCAAATATGGTATTACGACATAAAAACTATGAACCAAGAAGCTTTGGGAGGGTTTTGACTTCAAATATAACATGATATATCATTGAAATCGATAAATATGAATCTCATAATGGATTAGAACTTCAAATATGATATAACATCATAGAAACTATGAACCAAGAAGCTCTGGGAGGGTTCTGACCTCAATCGTATCATGATATATCATTGAAATCGATAAATATGAAGCTCATAGTTGATTCGAACTTCAAATATGGTATAACGACAAACAAAATATGAACCAATAAGTTCTGGGAGGGTTCTGACTTAAAACTTAGCATGATACATCATAGAAATCGATAAACATGAAGCTCAACATCGATTTGAACTTCAAACTTGGTATAATGGCATATAATCTATGGACCACGAAGCTCTGAGACGGTTCTGACTTCAAACTTAGCATGATAAATCATCGAAATTGAAGAATATGAATCTTAGTGTCGATTCGAACTTCAAATGTGGTATAACAACATACAAACTATGAACCAAGAAGCTCGAAGAGGGTTCTGACTTCAAACTTAGCATGATACATCATCAAAATCGATAAGTATGAAGGTGAATGTCGATTCGAACTTCAAACTTGGTATAATAACATACAATCTATGAACCAAGAAGCTCTGAGAGGGTTATGACTTCAAACTTAACATGATACATCATCGAAATTGACTACTCTAAGTCAGAAACTTGGTAAGAACGACGAACCCATCCATTTACAGGTAAGATTCCTTCGAAATATTCTACGAATCCTTAAACAAACCTTATTTCTGCATATTGTGTGCAAATCAGGCTCAGAGATCGAAACCTGGCCGCGAGTTGACTACTATAAGTTAGAAATGTGGTAAGAACGAATAAACCATCCATTTACAGGTAAGATTCCTGCGAAATATTCTACGAAAACTTAAAAAAAAAAAACTATTTCTGCATATTGTATGCATACCAGGATCTGAGATCGAAAGCTGGCCGCGAGTTGACTACTCTAAGTCAAAAAATTGGTAAAAAAGATGAATCCATCCATTTATAGGTAAGATTCCTTCGGTATATTCTATGAAACATTAAACAAACCTTATTTCTGCATATTCTATGCATACCATGCACCGAGATCGAAACATTGCCGTGAGTTGACTACGTTAAGTCTGAAATTTGGTAAGAATGTCGAATCTATCCATGTACAGGTAAGATTCCTTCGAAATATTCTACGAAACCTCAAACAAACCTATTTTTGCATATTGTATCCATACCAGGCTCGAGATCAAACCTGGCGCGAGTTGACTACTATAAGTCAGACACTTGGTAAGAAACGAAGAAACCATCCATTTACTGGGTAAGATTCCTTCAAATATTCTACGAAACCTAAAAAAAAAAACCTATTTTTGCATATTGTATGCGTACCCGGGATCCGAGATCGAAACAAACGGCCATGAGTTGACTACTCTAAGTCAGAAACTTGGTAAGAACGACGAATTCATCCATTTACAGGTAAGTTTCCTTCGAGATATTCTACGAAACCTTAAAAAAAAAATTTATGTATATTGTATGCGCCAGGATCCGAGATCGAAACCGGTATGAGTTGACTACTCTAAGTCAGAAACTTGGTAAGAAACGAAGAAACCATCCATTTACTGTGTAAGATTCCTTCGAAATATTCTACTAAACCTTAAACAAACCTTATTTCTGCATATTGTATGCATACCAGGCTCAGAGATTGAAAATTGGCCCTGAGTGGACCATTATAAGCCGGAAACTTGGTAAGAACGATGAATCCATCCATTTACAGGTAAGATTCCTTCAAAATATTTTCGGAAACCTTAAATAAGCCATATTATGGCATATTGTATGCATACCCTGGCTCCGAGGAAGAAACCTGGCCGTGAGTGGACTACTATAAGTCGGAAAGCTTGGTAAGAACGATGAATCCATCCATTTACATGTAAGATTCCTTCATATTATTCCCCGAAACCTTAAATAAGCCCTATTCTGGCATATTGTATTCATAACCTGACTTCGAGATTGAAACCTGGCCCTTGGTGGACCATTATAAGAAGGAAACCTGGTAAGAACCGGAGAAGGAAACCTGACCCTATTTTAGCAGAAGTGAGAAAATATTAGCAGAACCGGAGACCAAAATATGTTTTAGGAGAAGTGAGAAAAATTTAGCGGAAGTGAATAAAATTTAGCCGAAGTGAGAAAAATTTAGCAGAAGTGTTTATACCTCTACGACAACTCTTATAAACCTTGTGAATAGTGATGACAAAAATATTTAGCCGAAGTATGAAAATTTTAGCAGAAGTGGGAAATTTTTTGCCGAAGTGAATAAAATTTAGCAGAAGTGAGAAAAATTTAGCAGAAGTGGGAAATTTTTGACAGAAGTGAATAAAATTTAGCACAAGTGAGAAAAATTTAGCAAAAGTGTTTATACCTCTACGACAACTCTTATAAAGGTTGTGAATAGTGATTCAAAAAAAACACAAAACGACCAATATTGTGAATCCGGAAGGCAGGTTGATGACTTGCACTGACACATAATAGACTTCGATACTGAACCTGGCTCAAAAATTTTTGTCGTAAAATTTGGCAGAAGTGAAAAATATTTAACTGAAGTACATAAAATTTTGCAGAAGTGAATAAAATTTAACCATCCATTACAAAAAATTTATAGAAGTGCATTGTCATTGTATAATGTATGTGATTTTTTACAGCGAAGGCTGATGTTTGCGGCTCAGATCAGAAAATGGCCAGACTACCTTTATCGGAAATACGTAAAGAAAATATTACAGACTATGAAAATGACCATATTACCCTTAGTGAAAATAAGTGCAATAAATATTATCGAAACTTTAATAATGACCAGACTACCCTTATAAAAATAAGTAATGTAAATATTACACTTTGAAAATGACCATATTACCCTTGATGGAATTAAGTGCAATAAATATTATGGAGACTGTGAAAATGACTAGACTACCCTTATTGGAAATAGGTAAGGTAAATATTATAAAATATGAAAATGATCATATTACCCTTAATAAAAATAAGTGCAATAAATATTATGGAGACTGTGAAAAATGACAAGACTACCCTTATCGGAAATAGGTAAAGTAAATATTTCAGAATGTGAAAATGACCATAATACCCTTGATGGAAAAAGTGCAATAAACATTATGGAGACTGTGAAAATGACCAGACTACCCTTATCGGAAATAAGTAATTTTCAGAGAAGGCTTCGCGCTGTTTGCGGCTTAGTCACATGAGCATTATTTTTTTAGCATTACATTTTATTTTACAACACTTATGAAGTGTTGTCATAAAGTTAGTGTATTAAAGAACCACAAACTTGACATAACCTGTGATAGTGTAGGATGGTTAGTGGTGTAGATTTCCATGCCCAAGGCTCAGGATCGAATCACCCCAACCTCATTTTTTCCAACATTATATATTTTTACTTCAACAACACTTATAAGTGTTGCTATAGGTTTCTATTTTTTTAAAATGAAAAAAAACCAAAACTGGTGAACTGAAAGGATGGTTGACGAGCTAGACTTCCATGCAGTGGGTTCATGTTCTAATTTCCCCTCTAACATATTTTTCATTATCATATTTTTCTATTCTTCAACAACACTTGTGACAGTTGTGATAGGCTAAGTCACTACACTTATAAAACAGAGTTGTTATAGCTAAATGTCGTCACAACACTTTTTCTTAAAGAGTTGTCGTTTGTTTTCTTAGCGCAACCCCTTGGTCCTAAGTGTTGGTAGTGATGATATACGACAACTCTTCCTTTAAAACCAGTTGTAAAACATAGGACTTTCTACAATGTTTAGAAAAGCGTTGTAAAACCCCAGTTGTAGATGTATATTTTTCCCATAGTGATATACCCCACAACAAAACGGTGTTGCAGAAAAGCGTTGTAAAACCCCAGTTGTAGATGTTTATGAATATGGTTCGTAGTTTGCTAGTTGAGAAGCAAATTCCAAATACCTTTTGGGCAGAAGCAGTTAATTGGGAGATCCATGTGCAGAATCGAAGTCCTACAGTTGCAGTGAAGAACAAAACTCCAGAGGAAGCTTGGAGTGGAATTAAACCATCAGTTCATTACTTTCGAGTCTTTGGCTGTGTCTCTCATGCTCATGTATCTGATAGTAGGAGCACTAAGCTAGACAACAAAAGCATGAAGTGTGTTCTTCTTGGTGTCAGTGAAGAGTCAAAGGCTTATCGACTATATGAACCAATATCTCAAAGAATCATTGTAAGCAGAGATGTTGTGTTTGAAGAAGATGCTAGTCTGCAGTGGGACAAAGAACATGAGCAAGCTATTCTGGTTGATCTAGAATGTGAAGAAGACGAAGAAGATGCAGTTGTTGCAGCTGATGAAGATATGAAAATTGGAGCGGTCAATTCACCAGCTGCTGTAGAAGAACAACCAGAACCTGATACACCACAAGTTAATTCAGCTACTCCTCAAAATGCTGCTTCAAGTTCCACTGACAGCACACCACCACAACAAGGCAGAGTAAGAAGACAACCTACTTGTATGGGGGAATATAAAAGTGGACAAGGACTCTCAGATGAAGTTGAAGATACATCATTCTTTGCAATGATGGCCACATCAACAGATCCAGTTCATTTTGAAGAGGATGTAAAAAGTGCGTCTTGGAGGACATCAATGGACGCTGAAATTGCTGCCATAGAAAAGAACAACACTTGGGAATTAACTAATTTACCTGATGGTGCAAAGATGGTGGGAGTAAAATGGATTTATAAGACAAAGCACAATAAGCATGGTGAAGTTGAGAAACTTAAAGCTCGACTGGTGGCAAAGGGTTATTCTCAAGAGTATGGTGTAGACTACACTGAAGTATTTGCTCCGGTAGCAATATTGGAGACAGTAAGATTGGTGATTTCACTTGCGGCCAGAAAGAGTGGAATATATATCAACTTGATGTAAAGTCAGCTTTTCTGCATGGTGATCTTAGTGAAGATGTGTTTGTTGCTCAACCTCCTGGCTACAAAGTACAAGGAGCAGAAGACAAGGTATACAAGTTGAAGAAGGCGTTATATGGACTCAAGCAAGCTCCACGAGCTTGGTACAGCCGCATAGAGTCTTATTTTTCCCAAGAAGGGTTTGTGAAATTCCCTTATGAACACACACTTTTCATAAAAGTGGGAGAGGTCGGTAAAATTTTGATTGTGTGTGTTTATGTTGATGATATGACATTCATTGGCAATGATGAAAGTTTGTTTGCTGAGTTTAAGAAATCAATGATGCAAGAGTTTGATATGACTGATCTCGGCAAGATTAGTTATTTTATTGGTATAGAAATGATGCAGAAAGATGATGGTTACTTCATCTTTCAAAAGAAATACATAGAAGAGATTCTGGAGAAGTTCAGTATGGCCAGTTGCAATTCAGTTCTTAATCCAATTGTTCCAGTTTCTCAACTTCACAAGGATGAGCAAGGAAAAAGAGTAGATAGATGTCAGTACAAACAACTCATTGGAAGTCTTATGTACTTAACAGCAACACGGCCAGATGTTATGTTTGTGGTAAGTCGATTGAGCAGATTTATGGATTGTCCTACTGAGATGCATTATAATGCAGCCAAAAGAGTTCTGCTTTATTTGAAAGGGACAATCGATCATGGAATTCTCTACAGTAAGGGAGGGACTGGAGAATTATAGAGCTATAATGACAGTGACTATGCAAGTGATGTGGATGATTGCAAGAGCACATCAGGTTATGTTTTCTGCAAGAGTTCTGGAGCTGTGTCTTGGTTATCTAAGAAGCAACCTATAGTAATATTATATACAACGGAGGCAGAGTTTGTTGCAGCTGCTGCGACTGCAACACAAGAAGTATGGCTACGGAGAATCTTGGAGTATTTGGACCAGACACAAATTAGTGAACGAACTGTCATCTTCTGTGATAACAGTTCAGCTATTTCCTTGTCAAGAAATCCTGTTCTACATGGACGTTGTAAGCACATAGATGTCAAGTTTCATTTTATTCGTGATCTTACAAATAATGGTGTCATCAAACTAGTTCATGTTCCTAGTCAAGATCAAGTTGCAGACATAATGACAAAGCCGCTGAAGCTGAATATCAGAGGCTTGATGGGAATGTGCTCAGAAGCAATGCTAAACTGAATTACAAGTTTTCAGTTTAAGGGAGGGAGTGTTGAAGTTGTTAGTCGTGCTACTAGTCAAGCATGTTGGTCGAGTCTTTAGCATCAAATAAAGTCCTATTGTTAAGGACATTAGTTATTGATTTAGTCAGTTACCAGTAGCTCCACTACTGAGTCATGTTAGTTATGAACCTATTTTGTAGTTCTTGCAAGGCTATTTAAATCCATATCTGTTCTGTTTTCTTTTATCAAGTAATAAACCAAGCTTTCAATATTTATGGTCCCTAGACCAAAGAGGAGTTTAGATGCAGGATCTTTGCAAGAAAAGAATGTGCGATTTCATGTATCATTAATAAATGGAACATTTTTCGCATGTAAATATAAGAGGTATGATACAAAACCAATAAGAGGTATGTCAAGATAATAAGCTGTAGAGTTACGCGGCTAGCGCCTCAGCCAAAACCGATAAGATAATCGACTTCCCAAAATCCTGAGAAAATATTTAACAAGGATACAAAAATGAGCCATAATTTGAAAATCTTCCCCAAGATCAAGTTAGATATATATGCAGAGATCCCAAGAAATATAGTGCAATAATCCTTAAACTTCTTGATGTAGCATAGATATGCGAAGCCTTAAGTTTCATTAATGATGAAGTACTACCATTTAGAACGGAGATTCTTAACCAAAAGTATAAATCGTTAACAGATTTACACAAATTAGAATAGAAAAAAGGTGAAGTATCACAAAGATTCCATCAAGAAAATCAAAACAGCATAAAGATAGATGTTAACAGAAAACCCCCTGCCAACTTATGGTATTTTATGTAACCATCATCACCTCACTAATTAAACTATAAACATTTACAGATGAAGTAGATTTAAACTAAAACAGTTTGTAATAATAATTTTAAGATCTCAGATGTGAATTTTAAGAGCATACATTTCAAAAGAATTTCTTTGTGGATTCAAATTTCAAAGTTCACAAATACTACCAGAATCAGATCTAAATACCACCCTCAAAATTCTTCCAACGAAAACCAATTATAAGATCTTCAATTTTCTTCAGATCTACAACTATGGCGCAAATTCACATCAACTGAGATACTTTTATAGCATAACAGTTGTAGGTATAAAAAACCAAGATCTCTTTTTGTGAACCAGGGACATACCTCACTACTTAGGAAGAGCATGGAAAAATATGAATATCTACCAAACACAATTTAGTTTTGAGAGGAGAAATCACTGTGATGATTTTGAAAAATCTGCGTCTCTCTTTTTGATCTCCAAGGTATGAGTAATGAATCCCACATAAAACCAAAACAACTTTCATCATAAAAACCCATCAGATTCATGTAACTCATTAGAATAACTCCGGTGACTTGTTTTTACTTCACCGCCGCCTCCCTCTCTCACACTTGTGGTAGTCTCCACTCTTAACTCATTATCTAGTGACTACTGAACACCTAGGGTTCGGTTGATTTTATACGGGAGTTTGTGTGATATTACAAGGAAACCCTTGAGCTAATCCAATGGATATTTGACGACATCCCAGTTAACAGGCACGGCCTTGTTGTTAAAATTTCTGAAGCCTACATTGAGACTGGATTATGGTGCAAATGTGGATGGAATTCATGTGGTGGGTTTCAACATGGAATCTCTTTGCTTCAAGGATCTTAGGTTCGGTTTAAAGGAAAACATGATTAGAGAATAGGGATAAGTAGAAGCTCCAGTTTGGATGTGTATGCATATGACGAATCCATAGCCAAGTGCACTTGTATGCTATTTTACTTTCGTTTTGGGGCCGCGCATCTACAAAGTGCACATAATGGGATCGAGACCGAGAAAAAGAAAGCAGTAGAAGCCGTCATGATAATAGATCACATTGCAAGATATTACAACAAATTTTCCTATTCTAATTGGCAGAAATTGCATTGTAATAGGTTCTCCGCAATGGCTGCTGAATATTAGCTCAGTGTAGTACTCAGAAACAGATGATGCGGAACTCTCTAACTTTTGCGCTAGGATTTTTGGTTTTGGTTTCTGCTTAAGTTTCAATAATCTGTAAGCCTTAAATTTGTTGGTGTACCAACAATATGTGAAGCCTTAAGTTTTTGTAATTGTGGAAGTGCTACTATTTAAAATGGAGATTCTTGACTAAAAGTACAAATTGAAATCGCTTACATATGAACACATATTACAAAAGGTGACAACATAGAGAAAAATAGATAGAAATTGTCAGACAGTTGGAGGATTCATTCATCTGTTCATATACCCTAAAAAAAACTTTACAGAATGCTCTCTCTCATCTATAGGACTCCATCTCTCTCCTCTTCACCCACTTATGAATTTAAATTTACACAATTGAGTATCACAGAGATTCCATCAAGAAAATGAAAACGTAGAGGTTCCAAAGAGAAAAATCGAGATGCATTTTAACACAAAAATTCCATGCCAAATTAATTAAGGATTTGTTTCTCAATAAGTTTGGCTGCAAGTCTTGAGAGGGGCAGAAGATGCTCTTAAGTTAATTTGGAGCATCTTCAGCCAAAGAGACCAAAAAACTGATATCTGAATACAAGGCCGAATCAAGCGACCCAAAAGGAGAATATTTACCTACATGGAATTTACAAGAGAAGATTGTACTGGAATCCACATCTCTTGGATTAATACAATGTATTGATGATCAATTATAGACAAATTAACGAAATTAAAAGATGAAGTAAATCTAAAGCTAAACAATTTCTAATAATAATTTTAAGATCTTAGAAAGATCGGAGCTTGCATTTCAAAAAAAAAAAGAATCTTTTGTGAACTGAAATTTGGAAACTTATTAATACTACCGGAATGAGATCTGAATATCACCCTCAAAACTCTTCCGAACAAAATTTCTGCTATGAGTCTGTATTAGGCCTAGAAATCTAGATCTCGTTTTTGAGTATCTGAGAAAACCGTGTTAGAAACCCAAACCATTATGTTACAAATCTTACCACTCAAAGGATATATCCCACAGATCAGAGTTCCAATGCCGAGAACAAGTTTGTTTTGAGAGGAGATATCATTGTGATGATTTTGAAAATATGTGTCCCTCTTTATTGTTTTCCATCTCCAAGGTATGTGTAAAAAAAGATGGGTTTGTTCAAAGTGTATGTTTAACTCTTTAACTCCGTCCCTATCATCCGTGTCAATGTTTGGGTTAAATTTGTTGTTTCATGAATAATCATTGTAACCAATATCCTACAAGCCATGCAGATAAATTTTTGATGGGTGTATAGGGGACAAATCAGATGTTGACACGTGTTTCTCTTATTAATTGTTTCAACATATTTTGTTTCCGAAAATATTAAATATACAATATAATCAATTAAGATAACAACTATCTGCCCGAAAAATACAATTGTTATCTGTTTGTGGAAACAAAATTTGTTGGAAATAATTAATAGAAGAGACACATGTCATTATCTGATTTGTTCCCCATGCACCCATCAAAAAACACCCATCAAATTATTTCTCCGACCCATGGGGTCACACTTTCCATCGAAACATAACTAAATACTTGTGTAGAGAATTCCCTCACACATTGTAATAACATGGTACTTTCCATCGAAGTATTGTCTCGCATATCCCTTTTTGTGCCCTACGCAGTTTTGTGTGGTCTCAAGACAAATGCACTTATCGTTATGACTTTGTAGGATGTATACACTTTGAAATAATTCTTTGTTGATATGCAGACCAAACCTATGGTACGCGAAGTCATTCTTTGTTGATACAGACGACGAGAGTGTGATGCTGTTAAATCATCGACTACACTGTAATAACATGGCCGGACATGCCAATTGGGCTGCAGTTTAATATCCATTTTGATTCAAGGGCATCCTAGTAAAATCATAAGATATTCCATAGTATAAATCAACCAAAACCCTGATTGTTCGGTAGATATCGAGTTAAGAGTCAATTGAGACTACCACAAGTGTGAGAGAGCTTGATGGCGGCAGTGAGGAAAAAACCAGTCACCGGAGATCTGCTAAAGAGAATTTGCCAGAATCGGATACTTTCTTATCATGAAAGTAGTTTTGGTTTTATGTTGGAACCTTTACACATACCTTTGACATCTAAAAGAAGAGAAACAAATTTTCAAAACCATCAAAATGATATCTACTCTCAAAACTAAATTCTTCAGGGCAAGGTAACCCAGATTTGATTGTTGTGAACTGGTTAAATGTAGATCTGAAGAAGTTTTGATAGAAAGAGTGTAGAGGGTGATATTCGGATCTGATTTCGGTAGTATTAGTTTCTAAGCTTTGAAATTTCAGTCTACAAAGAATTTTATTTGAAATGTAGGTCTGATCTTTGTAAGATCTTAAAATTATTGTTACAAATTATTCTCCTCTCCTTTTGAAGGTGATGTTTAGATCTGATGGATTATCTATCAAATTTCTAATAGATAATCATCTTCATCTTCAGCCTGCTGTAGAGAAATGGCTCAGTTAATGTGAACTTACCTGCCAACCAATCTGGGTGTTTTACAATCGGGAGAAATGGTAGATATGCAGAAATTTTAAGGTCTTATTTTGAGGATGTGTGTATTATATCTGACTCGGGTTGTGTTTGTAACTTAGAAATTTTACAGTTCACAAGTTTGTCTAACAATTAAAGTGTAAGCTCTAAACTGATCTATTCCTAAGATCTTGAAATTATTAGTACGGAAAATGTTTAGTGTAGATTTACTTCATCTGTAAATGTTGTTAATTAAGCTAATAAGTCTATGATGCTTGTAATTTGGTGATAACCAATAGTGCTTGATATATCCCTGCAATTTTGTTGAAATTTTGTTTCCACATCCAAGACAGAACTCCATTCACCATGAACCTCAACTGATCCCAAAACCGGATATCAAGTTGTTTTTTAAAAAAATGCCTATGCCGAGTATTTCCTCTCACAGTGTAATAAGAGGGAACTTTCCATTCAAGTGTTGTCTCACATATCCCATCCCGTTTTGTGATCTATGCGTGTATGTGTCCTCAAGAAAAATGTAAAATAGCAAACACGTGCTCTTATCGATATGCCTTGGTAATATGAATACACTTTGAAGATGGAAAACAATAAAGAGGGACACATATTTTCAATAAAGAGGGACACAAAAACGAGTAAAAAAAGATGGGTTTGTTCGATTATTACTTAACATACACCATCGGAAGTGATAAGGAAAGTGAAGTTTGAAGTTACCGTGGAGGAGAGGAAGAAAAGAATGATGAGAAGAGGAGCATCTTTTTTCTTGAATTAGAATACAAAAGATTAGGTTTTACTTACTTAAAGGTAATTTAGACATTTTATATTTGTATTAGGATACCCCACAACCACTTTTTTGGACACTAAGAATCCAAGTGAAGCCCCTCTATTAGAAGGTGACGCACCAATAATAGCCTTCAAATTTTAAGAGAGTTTGGACTTTTGGAGTATTAATCGCACTATAACGAAGTAGGCAATGAACTTGAACATTTTTGACCATCGGCTATAAGCTTCCGTTTATACAAACCCCTTTGCAGTTTTGCAAGATGCTGCTGCAACTTTGTGGTTACTGTATAACTAAATATTGGAACCCAAGCAAACCCCTCCATCATAAACCTTTGTGTATTGCATTTTTACCCAATCCGACCGACTTTAAACTTGAACAAATGAGGACTGAGCCGTATGACTTGTATGATTTTAGTACAACTTAAGAAATCTCTACGAACCTGCATGCTAACTACTTCTTCCCTCTTTGCAATCTCCATTTTTTTTCCTCTTAAAATCAGTTTTGGTTTTCCTCATTACTTAATTTACTTGCCTTGGTACCTTGGGTAGTGGTATATGTATTATTTTGTTTGTCGATATAAAAGCAAAAAAAGACTGTTCTCATTTGCCATCAGTTCATTTCTCTGGTCCTTTACTTTCATATGGAGCATTTATTTTTGGATGAACAAACACACAGAAAGCTATTGTGCTATGGACAATGCATGCGTGGGAAAGATATGCAAAGCTAGTAAGCGATGCATTGAGCAAGGGTTCTCAATCATAGAATACTCATTTAGATTGCTTGCACTTGATCGTCAGAGAGCTTTTGGGGCCAAGGAGGGCTTACCACTCTCATTTGGACCACTCAATCGAGGAAGATGTGTCCTACCACAACAATAACGTGGGTTGATCTTGTTGTTGCAAGAGTAGTCTTAAATCTATAGTCTAATATTTTGAAATCCGTAAGTCCACTCGCATCCACTTGGTTCATCCATTCGCCCGGGTAACAAACTGAACATGGGAGCATTTCTAAAACCCATCATTTTAAATTTTAAGAGATTGGACGCGGGTGATATCAAATCTGCATCCGTCGGTCACCTCTAGCAAAGCCAGAAACCAGATTAAGAGGAACCAAAACTTTATCAAGGGTGCACGAAAGCCAAAAGTAGCATTAAAATCCCAAAATCCACAACAACAACAACAAAAAGGCTTGGGAGGCAGCTGGGATGAGCGTGGAGTTGCACACCCATGCTCTCAATTGGCTCCGCCATTAGCTGAGTCCCGGCACTCTTTCAATTGCTTCAAAATTTAACTAGTTGTCATACCTGTAGTAGCAGCTTAGCATACGTGGTTATACTTTTAAGTTGAGGAAACAAGAACATGTAATAGCATCGTAGTTTCTGTTCAACTTGTTTCGTGAGAAATGACTTGGTTTGATGCCTCATATACCTCCTTGTATGAACAAATAATAGTATTATCTGGCAAGTTTTACCTTGATCTTTTTATCCGGCACTAATAACATCTTCACGAAACATGCTAGCGCTAATAACAGGGACTCCTGTTGAAGTTTAAACAATAGGTAGAGCCTTCAAGGCCCATATGTGAGTCCTGCTAACCAATAAGCACCACAAACACAAATAACATCTAGGAATACATCCCACCGGCACCGGTACCAGGAAATGCTTTTTAAGTAAAGTTCGGACTAATGTTTGTGAAATTGATAAATAATATTATCCTAAATGGAATTGAGTACTTAATCAAAGTTAGTAATTTTACCATCAATGTAATATAAATAATCAAAAACAATCCTTTTAGTAATTTTACTTCATCTAACGGCTCGTCCATGTATTGAAGAATGGCTTATCTCGTGCCTTGTCGGCACGTTCCTGGACTCATTTCTGGCCTGAAATTTTGATTTTAAAGTTATGAAGTAGGCAATGAACTCAAAGATTTTTGAGCATCGGTTGTAGGCCACCATGCACAAAGTCTTTGAAAAGTTTAGCGCTAACCGTCATCAGTTTTATAAATTGAGCAAATACTTGATCATAATGAATGTGCTGCTCCCAGCTGAAATGCAATTCTGGTCTGATCTTGCAAGTGTATATGCACGGATTCTCTAAAACTTGTAAAACAATTTTTTCCAATTTGTCAAAAATACTTTTGTCATTGAATTGCAGATTTAGACATGTTTCCAAGTAAGATGGTTAAAATTAGGTTCTTCTTCCTTTGCAATGAGTCCATTGGTTATTGCAGATGGATCTGATGTTGAACATAAAGACTAATGTATGTACGTGCAGTAAATATATTCCAAACATGAGCAATACTTGATTAAAGTTAAGATCAATCTAATACAAAAAATCAAAATCAAAAACACTGCTTTTTACTTCACTTAAACAAAAATAATACAGATCACATAACTAAGCAAACACCAGATTTTCCCTGTTAAACTTTGCTTTCATCTTCAGGTTCTTTTGAACTGTTGATTTGAAATTTTGATCTTCAGTCAAAAACTACATCGGAAGAAAACCATGTTAAATCCCAAGAAAGACGAAAACAGAGATCTTAAAAAAGCAGATCTCAAAAAAAAAGATATAAGATTTTCGAGAGGAAAAATCATAAGGCCAAAATAATCCGTGACCATGGACGCTATTGAACTATCCGTCGTAATGTTGTTGTTGCTGAAGCGATGTAATATTTACCAGCCGCCGTGATTAAGGTCGACATAGATGAAGAAGGAAGAAGTTGCTGAAATTTTATTTTCTCTGGTTAAGGTTTGATTTCTTTCTAACAAAGGGATAGATGGAGGCGCAACAGGTTACTATCAATGATGCTTATAAATGGTTATTACAGATCCGCAGTCTAGTTTAGGGTTCATTTGCAATCGTTGATTTCAGATCTCTTTATTTGATCAAACGGTTTTTCCATGTCTTTCTATTGGGGCTTACTCGTTGAGGGATTTGGGCATCTATCGAAAATATTATCCGCACTGACTCAATTAAGTAGATTTTGACCAGTCAATAAATTTATTGAATAAAACTTGACCAACAAAATTGTTAAAGTATGGAAATGTTTTTTTTTTTACTTCATTTAACGGCTCATGCACATCAGAGATGGTACCTCATCATCTTTTGTACGTATATTGTTGCAACTGTAAAAAAAAAAACACTAAAAGAAGATCTTAGAAATAAATTTATGAAAAGGTAAATAAACACCCAATGGACAGCAAACAGATAACAGAGTCACGTGTTCAACATGTTGTTCTTAACATAATAGTTGACCGGTACGCCTCAAGAATGAGTGATGTCTATACCCTGTGGTCAAGTCGTATCCAAGATAAAACGCCTATTGCAAGCACCATTAGCACTAGAGTACTTGCCCACTCTTACGAATTCAACAAAGAATGGCACAAAGAATGTAAAAACCACGCAGAGGAAGAGAGGCGAAAAGAAGAAAGATATTAGCTTCTTCTGGACACAAATTGAAATGAAAAGTTCGAGTCCCTTTTATAAGTAGAAACCATAGAGGGGCAGTAATGACAATTTATTCTCAAATCAATTCCATGCATGCAACTAATTAAATTACAACCGAAATAAAACAGCCAATTTAATTTAATTTTCAACTGAAAATAAAATTTAAAACGGAAAGAATATTTAAATTAATTAAACCTATCATTATTGCATAAGAATTTTTGGTAAGCAAAATATATTATGCTTGGTCAAATGCCCACCACATTAAGAAAAAATTTATTTGATTGTAAAATATTTAAGGAAATAATTTAAAAGAATTTTGTCAAAATAATTTAAAAATAATCCACAAGTCATGATTAGAATGATGCATAGTGACAAGTTGTGTAATTTGCTCGGGTTGGAAGAATAACAAGTTGTCCACTGGTATTGATGTTTCATCGTTTGTTTTATGCAACTTTGTCGTCCCTTGCACATTTCCGGTTGTCTTATTGGTATTTTATTAACAAATGACGCGTATCATGTCATCTCGATCAACCCTCCAAACACAAAAGTTGAAAAGTACATTGAAACTGATAAAATCAAAGCGATGGTAGCTGTTAGTGGTATATTATATAATAGATGAATTATGTATTTCAGCTGCATTATGTATTTCATCTTTGTGCCCGAGATGCCAATATTGCAAAGTTACTAGAACTTTAAAAATGCTCTCATTATCGTTCTGCATTATGTATTTCAGCTTTGTGCCCGAGATGTCAATATTGCGCTAACTGTCAGGGGACTTATGTTTATGCGGTTAATAATATGTGCCCAACATTTTGTACATGTAACTGAGCCACAATAAAAATGAATGTGCTCCCAATAGATCCAAGCTGAAACTGTAGATATGTTATTATTCTTTCAACTCTTATAAACATTAAAATCAATCTTCAATATCCCCTATCACTTGTGTTTTATAACTCTTCCATTCACCACATCCTCTTGATGAATTTGTCAAAACTGCTGTTGTCATTGACTAGCTTCTAAAATCCAGAACATAAAAAAATTGATCTGTTAAGGATTTGATCTGTAAAAAATTTCCTTTTAGGCTTTTAGAGTGATTATGTTGGTTCTAGTACTAGTGGTAGTGATTGCAGATGTATCTGATATGATGGTGTTCAGGTAAAGTTAAAAGGACAACTAATGCTCGTGCAGTTACATTTTGCACATGAAATTGAGCAATAATAAATCAAAGTTAGTAAATTTTCAATCCACCTAGTATAAGAAGAAGAAAAACGAAAACACTGCTTTTACTTGATTTTCTTTATTTAATTTAAACCAAAACAATGCAGATTGCAGAACTAAGCAGCACCAGCTTTTCTCTTTTCTACTCTTATAGATCTAAAATTGAAGCTTAATTGCATCTTTCGATCCTCCTTCTGAGATGTTGATCCGATTTACAACATTTTTTAACTGGTGTAAATTAAATAAAAAAATAATCGCCAAAAACAATACATTTGAAACAAACACTTCAATACCAGATGATGCAAATTAAGAGAAGGATCTGTGTAACTCTCGAGGAACATGAGACAAGGAGATGGACTACTATTAAACATAATGCCATATTTGGTTTGGATTGGCTCACAAATACTTTGGATAACTGGAATCTAACGGAAAATTAGAGATTCTTGAGAGGAAAAATCATAATGCCAACAAGAAGTTGTATCGGTGTTGATTGACGCTATTAAACAACCATCAGCCATTATGTTGTTGTTGTATATTGGATTTTACATGGAAGATGAAGAAGAAGGAAGGAGATCCTGTCGTATTTACTTTTCTTGTTATGGTTAGGGTTTTCTTTCTCAAGGGATGCATGGAGGCACAAATAATGCTTATATTTAGTTTAGGGTTCACTTTCTATCGTTGGTTTCAGATAATTTTTCTTCATCTAAAGGCTCATCCATAAATTGTAGAATACTAGTAATTATCTCGTTCCTTGTCGGCACGGTCCTGGACTCATTTCTGGCCCGATTTTAAGAGAGTTCCATAAAGTTATGAAGTAGGCAATGAACATGAACATTTTTAACCATCCGTTGTAGACTGCCATCCATGTGAAGAAAAGTCTTTGAAATTTTTTCATTGTTCTCAACTTCTTTGATAGCTCTATTCGACATTGAAGCGAAAGAGTCTATGATAAGAGGACATATCTTAGATACATAGATTCATTTAGCATTGAAAGTACTAGACATCCGGTAATTATATCTATTTAGCATTGTATAATATGTTTCCTTGCCTCTTTATCAATGGATGGCGGCCCTGTTCTGAGTATATTCAACTCATTGAGCAGACACTTGTTCCCTCTTTTGCAGTCTCTATTTTTCTATCTTGGCTCCAATAATCCCTCAAGAAATGTTAAAGATGAGCATTACTAATCAAAGTTACAATCAATCTAATACAAAACTTAAAAATCAAAAACAGTTCTTTTCTCTTTTACAGCTGTTTATGGGAGAAAATCGCCTCTGCCGAATTTGGTAAATTCGATGGTGGAGAGATTGGTTTAAACCCTTAAACAAATGTGCTGCATGTGAGCACTTTTGATTCGAGATATCAATCTGTACAACTCTGGCCTAAACCAAGAAGATGGCCGTTCCAGATTAGCTTCGGTCATAAAGTGGAGGAAAAGGGTTGATTTGGGGAGGATGGCGAAGAAGGGTGATGAGACTAGATAGTTATGGCTAGGTAGTATCTCGACTTGTATCATAAGTGTAGAAGCTTGCGGAAGCTTGCTAGTGATGGAAGCTTTTGAGAGAGCTTGCAAAGTGGTTATCTGATAGTATTGTATTTTAGCTGACCAAGACTTGTTGTCTTTTGGAAGAATAGGTGAAACCTTTTTATAATACAAGTGAGATTGAATGTACCATGGACTCATTAAGGAATTGAGTAAATGTGCCAATTAAAAAAGGGGAGGTGGAAACCGTTGGCTTTATGGTGAAAAACGTTTTCACCATAACTTTCCTTATTTAATTGACCGTATTCATTCCTTGCACGCCTTGCTTTATTGCGGATGTAGTGTACGCTGACGCCGTGGACCGCCAAACCAAAACCCCAAGAAAGCATCCCCGCTTTATGTTGATGTCTCGAGAGTTGGGCGCAAGTTGCAATGCCAAAGTCGCTAGTGAAGCGTTGCGGCATGTGCCAATGGCATGTGCGGGATGTATCGACCGCAAGTTGTACTTTGAGTGCGGATGGCAATGCCAAAGTCGCTTGGTGTAGCATTTGGCATGTGCCAATGGCATGAGAGGAATGCCTTGGCCCCGATTTGTACTTTGAGTGCGAATGGTAATGCCAAAGTCGCTAGTGGAGCATGTGTGGCATGTGCGGAATGCCTTGGAAATTGGCTAGAAAGTTGGGGATAAAAGTGGCTAGTGGTTGCATGTTGGCATGTGCCAATGGCACGCACGACCACTTTTGCCAAGTCGCGGACGCTACAATTGGATAGAGGCTTGGGATAGAAAGTGGCTAGTGGTAACGTGTTGGCATGTGCCAATGGCACGTATGACCACCTTGGCCAAGTCACGGGCGCTACAATTGGTTAGCGGATTGGGAGAGAAAGTGGCTAGTGGTAACGTGTTTGCATGTGCCAATGGCACATATGGCCACCTTGGCCAAGTCGCGGGCGCTACAATTGGATAGCGGTTTGGGATAGAAAGTGCCTAGTGGTAACGTGTTGGCATGTGCCAATGGGTAGCGGCTTGGAATAGAAAGTGGCTAGTGGTAACGTGTTGGCATGTGCTAATGGAACGCACGGCCACTTTGGACAAGTTACGGGCGCTACTTTTGTGTAACGGCTTGGAATAGAAAGTGTCTAGTGGTAACGTGTTGGCATGCGCCAATGGAACGCACGGCCACTTTGGCCAATTTGCGGGCGCTACTTTTGGGTAGCGGCTTGGAATAGAAAGTGGCTAGTGGTAACGTGTTGGCATGTGCCAATGGCACGCACGACCACTTTGGCCAAATTGCGGGCGCTACTTTTGGGTAGCGGCTTGGAATAGAAAGTGGATAGTGGTAATGTGTTCGCATGTGACAATGGCATGCACGGCCACTTTGGCCAAGTTGCGGGCGCTACAATTGGATAGCGTCTTGAAATAGAAAGTGCCTAGTGGTAACGTGTTGGCATGTGCCAATGGCACGCACGGCCACTTTGGCCAAGTTGCGGGCGCTACTTTTGGGTAGCGGATTGGAATAGAAAGTGTCTAGTGGTAACATGTTGGCATGTGCCAATGGCACGCACGGCCACTTTGGCCAAATTGCGGGCGCTACTTTTGGGTAGCGACTTGGAATAGAAAGTGGCTAGTGGTAACGTGTTGGCATATAAACAATATTTGTTTTTTTGTTACTCCCTTTGTAACTCTGTCAATTTGAGTGACCCCATTTTTTTCAATATATTTTGTCTTTTTCAGTCAAAAAAAAACATAAAAAAAAAGTGAAAATTTCAAAATTATGAATAAAACATAAAACCTCTTTATTACTTCAAATCTTACATTTTTGAATCGAGTATTTTCGCAATTGTTTTGACAGAAATTTTAGTTAACTGATTGAAATCATAATCTTGTTTCTTTAATAGACTAAAATCAACACCACTTTCTGTAAACCCAATTTTACAAGTATCTGCTTCAGTCATGGCAGCACTCACACGTACGAGGGAAGTATCATAATCTTTACTATTAAATGATTCCACGGCTTGTTGAAAACGTTCTGCAGCAGTAGAGTAAAACTCCATACAATTCTCTAGATATATCTTGGCTCTCGGTTCTTCTTTTGCATCCTTTAAAATTCCCTCAATATAAGTATGAATGTAAGTTGCGTTGTTGAACATAACTCCATTGATATTACAAACAAGTCCGAAAATATCAGAAGTTTTACTCACAGGGCTTGCATCAAGAGATGAAACACAAAAATCATAATTTAGATGGGGATCAATTATTGATTCATTCTTACAGAACTTTCTGACTATATCTCCATTCACAGTAACTCCTCCATAAAAGTTTAGAATAAGAAAAACATAAAGGATTAATGAAAAGAGGGAATGGAATGAGATTGGTTGATACATCACTTTTGTTTGGATTTTAATAAAATAAGGCAATGATCTTTATTTTGAGACCCTTAGTATATATAGATTCATGTTATTGCTACGGGATTTCTATGATATTTATAGGGTAAGTTACTTAAGTAATTAATTTATATGATATTTTTGAAATTAATATTATTCGGTATTAATGAGATTATCTTTGGAAATAAAAATAAAGTAAAAATTGGGAAGTAATTAATTTTTAAGATTTTTATAATTAATGCTATTCGTATTAATGAGGTCATCTTAAGAAATAAAAATAAATTAAATCGTAAAGGAATTACCTGCTTTTTTGAAAATTAATTTGGTATTACTCATATATATCTTATTAGATATGGGACGTTAGTTCCAAGATTTACCTATATTTTGGAGATCTATTATAAACTTGGACCCTTTTTACGAGAGTGTACCCTCCTCGTACACAATCAAAGTAAGAAATAAATCGACATTAAATTCACCAATATTTTTTCCCTGCGGTTTTCTTTGAATCATGACTCTTTCATCTTGAACCTATTGGTTGTTGATAAAAAACAAATCGTTTTTTATGTATTGGTATCAGAGCAAGTTCTTTCCTACCTAACTTCAAAATTACCGTTATCACCGACCATTGTTGCATCGCCAACACCACGATTAGCGTATTCATCATAAGTGTAACGCTTTATCAAGTTTCAACATCACGGTATTGGTTCAACTATAGGAAGCAGCAAGTTTCATAGTGCGATCACTGATCTCCCAACAAAGCACCATATGACTTCCACCACTTACGCCCATCAATACCTCCCGCTCATACTTCCCAATCCTTGTTCAACATCTCATCTCAGACATCCAGACATCATCCAGCTTCACCAAAGGTCAGTTACCTAAAACATCCCTAGCCCACCCGTTACAATCTAGGTTTCAATTAATTACAGGCCCAGCAATCTCAAGAGTATTAGTTTGGCTACAATTGGACCTGTTTTAGCCCCACGTTAAGCCCAATCATCCAGTATCTTTGCCGGCATGTATGAACAATCCTGGAAAATGCTGTTATGCTAGCTATTTGATGGCAGAGAACCCGAAAGTTGGTTATTTCAAGTACAAGTAGATTTTTTCACGAAATGCACCGGAGGAATCATTTCTCTTTTTGATTTGGTGTGGCTCCGCTTCGCTTCACCCGTTTCTTAAGATTTTTGATTTGGCATGGCTTGGTCCTCACCCGTTGTTTAAGATTTTTGATTTGGTATGGCTTGGTCGTTTAAGATTTTTGATTTCATGTGGCTCTTCTTCGCCTCGCCCGTCGCTTAAGATTTTCGATTTGGAACAGCTCGGCTTCGCCTTTCCAGTCGCATAAAATTTCTTATTTGGTGTGGTCAGGCGACAGATGCATTTTTCATTTAGTGTTGCACAGCTTCGCATTTACCCGCCTTGACGCAATGATAGTCTCATATTATTTTACATAACCTTGCAATAAGATTATGTGACAGAATACAAATACCAAAATCATGATTCGTGTATTACATAATCTTTTGGATTATTTTTATAAAATTAAGTTTCATTTTCTTACATACTACTCCCTCCGTCCATCTTTACTTGCTTAAATTTAGTTTTTTTTTAACAAATTTGTACCAAATTTTTTTATATATTTTCCACTAATTTTTTTTCTAATTATCAATAAAGAAAGAAAAAGTACAATGTCAAAATTTGTATACGAAACAAGTAATTTGGAAGACTGATGGTGTATATGGAAGTAATTTGAACTTCTTTCAAGTTTTTACAAAATCCAATTTAGGCAAGTAAACTTGGACGGAAGTAGTATTTTTTTGTCCACAAATTAATAAACCAAATGTTATCGACTTCGAACATCTTCTTCCATAAGGATCCTGCTGATTCCAAACTGTTTATTCCCATCACCAAAATGGGATGTAAATATTCTTTCATATCTAACTTTGAACCTGTTGATTCCAATCTGAACTTCAAGAAAAAAAAAGGCCTAAAAAGCTTTTTCTACAGCTTTACCTCTTGTGATTCGCAATAGTTATCTGTTTTAGCTTGTAAAGTTGACAACGCAATTTGAAAAAAATAATAAAAAATAAGCAATAAGTTGATGCAAATAGCAAACTACAGCTGATAAAGGATGCTATGAGCCATGGGGACAAACATTATATTTTCCTTCTTTATAAATTAGTTGAAATGTTGTTAGTTGGGCTCTAGAAAAAAGCGAAATTATAATCGGAAAATGGGTCATTTAACCAAATATTTTTAAAACATGGTTCAAATGGACGAGTAAAAATTAGTGTGAGTGAAATGGACACCAAAAAAATAGTAAGAATGAAACTGGATGCATCCTGATGTAAATTAAAAATAAGAATAAGTATTTGAAAATGGGTAGGATGAAACTGTTTACATCCTGGCTATTTTTACATTTTTGTCCATTTAAACAGTATCAAAATTTAAATGTCCTTTTCACCCAGGAATTGTTGATTTATAGGTTCAGACGAAGATACTGAACTTCGAACATACAGAATAACTCATTTGAATTAGTTGTACGTTCAATGAGAACTTCAATATATACATTTATCTGGATAAAAGAAACCACCTATTGCAAAATAAGACATGATATAGTATGAGTCGGTTGTCTGGTATACCTAAAAAGCTCGTAAGCCATCATCTATCTCAAGCACTACTACATTCTATATCGAAGACAAACATGACATTTATCTGCCTCTATTGTTAGTATCTTCCTAGAAAAAGCTTGAATTATTAAAAAAAAATGGTTACCACTAGAGGTGTAAAACGTGCTGGCACACGAAGTCGCGTGCTTCACGTGCCATGTGTCGTGATGTGATGTGCCAATGATTTAAACATGTTGTGTCGAGCTGTGCTTTACTAGTCAAAAGCTATACACAGCACATCCCACGGGCACAACACACGAATAGACGTGTCATGCTGTGTCGTGCTGGCACACGTGCTATAAACAATTTGAAATCACTTAATGTATACATTAAGTCGGACACTATCACAGGAATTTAATTAGACAACATATCATTTGAAATTATTTCAAGTAAAATTAACAAGTTTATTCATTAAAAAGAAATAGCCCATCAAATATAAAATTGGATTATTGTCATGTAAATTAATGTTCTAGTTAAATATAGGTGACGACATTATAACAATGATATTGAAATATATTATCCAAATATTAAGGTATTATATGTGTTATTATAACTAAGCCATCATAAAATGTTAAAAACTAACTAGAATAGTGACACTTTTGTGAAATATACAAAAAATGTGATGTATTATGCCTTGTTATATGGTGTATTTGTACATGTTATGACGTGTTTTCTTAACGTGATGTGTTGGGCTGGGCCATGTGCTTATCCGTGTCGCATGCTGTGCTACTGTGCCAATTAATCAAACTCAGCACATCCCATTTAACTAACGTGTTGTGCCTAACTGGGCTAAATCACATGCTGGGCTGGGCTGTGCTTGTGCTGGCACATCCCAATTTACACCTCTAGTTACCACCTGCACTATCAAAAATTGTAGAAGATAGAAAGCTGTTTTTGTTACCTATAAGGGAGTTTACCCATTGATCCAAGGATTCATTTTTTCCTCTAAAATACCTATAGAGGCAGAAAATGCATAAATCGGTGACCTACACTAACTAATAATTAGTCAAAGTTTAGACGCATCTCGACAGAGATAGAGGTCATAATTGTGTTTATCACATCTAATTTTGTTGTTTAAAATAGTGATCATGTTAACCAAGATGCACAAAATAACAAACAAAAACTGTATAGATAACTAGGTATCATTGGGGCCTTACGGCCCCGGCTCAACCTCCCATGTTGGCATTAGTTTACATAATTTATTTATTTCCTATTCTAGGGTACTCATAATTTTATAACATTAGTAAACACTTTATAATATTAGTACTAATCGAATCAGTCTGCATTTGGGCACTCATTTCTAGCAAAAAAAAAGAAACAATCACTTGATTTAATTTCATCAATAATCTAATAATTGTTATCATTATTGGAACATTTGTAAGCGAGTTTCGAGGTTAGTGGCCCGTTTTGGACATGCCTGCATCGAAGCATAAAAACAACCCAATTCAGCCGAAAGATTCATGCTTATGATGATAAATAACGTATAATTTTAAAAGTAACAATAACATTGTCCTTTCCTACACTGGTGACAAATGTCATGTTTAACTTATTTGGTCCTAAGATTCAACTTCAATAGCACCAGTAGTTATACCACCTATGAAAACATCTAAAAAGTTAGCAGAAGACCCAAAAGATTAAGCTGCATATCTTTGATCTTGAAATAATGCAAGGAAGCTACATTCTTAGAGAAAACTTCCGATCAAAGATTTACATAAGAGAAATATGTTAAGATTCCGTAAACACCTGCATGATCAAACTCACGTTTCCTGAGTGATTGATTCTTTAAAGACATCTAAAACCCTAGGATTTTTAAGCCCTTGATAATCAGATATACTAAAAACGAATGAAAATATCGAAGTAAAAAGTATCAAACCTTATCCGGAGTGAAGTCCAATCTTATGATCAACAATACGGTCGGTGATGAACAAACAACATCTCATAATTTCCTGAGATGAATAAGATAAGAGCGTGAGGGAGAAGTCAAACCAAAACAAAATTAAACAAACGAAACCGTGATTGATTCAATATAAACCTCGGATTATAGGTTTAGGGATCGTAGAAAGACCAAAGAGAGAAGAAATTGGGATGGATTAGTCGAGTAAACAACCGAGAAGATATATCATTAGTATAAAACAGGGTTTGGACAAGTTGGCCTGTGTTAGTGGCGGCCAGGATTTGTCTATACAATGATAAATCTACGGCTATAGTTCTCTTGACCACACCCTCATCTCGCACGTGTAAGTGATGGCCAAGATTTCATATCCCAATTGATAAATCTATGGTTGTAATTTGTCCCATAAAACTAACATTTAATGACCCATTAATGGAAATCTAATATAATAAATATAGTAAATGATTAATATAATAAATTCCTAACTAATTAGTGTTCCACACTAATTGATATTAAATGATTTATTAATTGCTCATAATAATGTTTGTTCACTAATTGCTCATTATAAATAATCTATTAATTTTTTCCATTATAAAATTTCTCTTAGTTAAATTAATAAATTTTTATTTCTTCTATTAATAAATAATTTTGATAAAAACAGAAAAAATATCAATAGATATTAGTTGCGATAGTAGGTTGTGGAAGCGGTGGCGAAGGTCGAATGAATCACTAATCAATAATATCAGTAGATATTAGTTACGGCATGGGTTAAGCCCTATAAACACATAAATAACCACTAATCTCAGGAACAAGTACAAGAGACTTGGATCTTCCGGTAACTCATATAATGGAACACTTTATGTTTTGTTTATGCAATCCCACTAAGCAAAATCAATACT
The DNA here is from genome assembly GCA_023529315.1 of Papaver bracteatum. Classification (NCBI taxonomy): domain Eukaryota; kingdom Viridiplantae; phylum Streptophyta; class Magnoliopsida; order Ranunculales; family Papaveraceae; genus Papaver; species Papaver bracteatum. The sequence goes on along the minus strand of JAJJWX010002445.1, from coordinate 439,683 downwards.
AATACTTTGTTACTTCACTTTCTTATTATTATCATCAAGAATATAAATCACAATTTGGATAACTTTGCTTATGTAAGTGGCGGTTCAAATTTCTCCTCACAAGAGATAAATCTAGGGAGGTAATCTTTTTTCATAGGTGATGGTTGTAATTGAGATTAGAAATGCATCTAATGGACAAAAGTTATCATGTCATTAAGGTTCCATAATTCTTCATAATAAATAGTCTATTAATTAAATATCAAACTAAAAAAGATAACATATAAATTATTCTATTAATGATGATAATAAAAGTATATTTTTATTAGATAATACTTAGAATTAGTTTGGTATTGCTGCGATCTTTACAAAAGTGCTTTTCCGATGTACGTTATTGTGCGGAGCTATGTAAAAAAAATATATGGTTGTTAAAAAAAAGTAAGTTAAATTATAAACTAAAGTGTTTTAGCTTTGTTAAAAAAACAATTGAATAGTTGCAAATTATAAACTAAAGCTAAAACTATTTTAAAAAACAAACATATCTCTGAAAATATCATGTTCAACTATAGTTAGTGAGAAAATGACAAAAGCAGCCATATTTCTGAAAATTGTCTATTCTATTTTATAGTGAGTAAAGTAAGTAAATTTTCTACTATTAGAGTACGTACACATGTAATATTAAATTTACTAATTAGTATTATTACTAGAAAGTATTATTTTTCTAAACCACTTTTTAAAAATCCATAATCTCTTAATATTTATCATTGAAAATCAAAGTATATTTTAGTGATACGATATAACATAAAATGTAGTTTGAAAATAAAAAATAATTATCTTTAAAGAATATAAAATATAAAAAATAAAAATTGGTGATCATATATAGATTCAAGGATAATTTTTGTCAGTTATAAACAAAATGGGATAGAATTGGAAAATAAAATATGAAGCTAGGGTGAACTATAGCTTCTTCTTTTGAAGCTTTTAAAAGCTCCTTCTCCCCACTTTACAAATTGATAAATTTTGGAAGTATACACTTTATGAAATCATTAATAAACACTAAGATGAAAAAATATTGCTATCAGCATGTTTTCAAAATACTTTTTTTGAATGAAAAAAAGCAGCACCAAACTTAGTTAAATTGGCTAACAATTATATAAGTGGACCATAATGACGGTGGCAAGTATTGGTGCCCAGTGAGTAATTTCGCATCGCCTCACGTATTTCTTGATAAATGGTTTAACGTTATTTTTATTCAATGATGATGGATATCAGAGTTTATTGTTAGTAGAGCTTATTGTTATTAGGTTAATTACTTAATGATTTGACTTACTAACTAATCATGATTTTATTATTTTTATGCAACAAATAACCTCACATTTGGAGGCATAACATCATAGAATGTAATGGCCTGCCCTCTACCGATAATGTCCTTACTAAGCCACTGCGTTCATCTGATAGTATTGAATTTTCAATAGTAGCCGCTGCGTTCATCTAGCAACAGCTTCTTAAGAGGTCACCCATCCCAAGATTACTCAATACCAAGCATGCTTAACTATAAAGATTTTTTTCCAACTACGAAGCCAATTATGCTGAAAAGGTATCGGTGTTAGAAAATGACAAACCATCACCTCTATTCCAACTTAATTTGGAGCCGTCCTCGGGTACGAAATATGTTCAATCCTAGAATCTGGCATTTTTTCTTACTCATGAGACTCTGGAATATGTTCAATCCGTCAAGCATACTATTTCGCCCTCGACATGTAACCCGTGGTCGACTCTAATACAATTTTTAAGGACCTAATCTTTGCCAATACTTTTCCCACTTAGTCATTATGGTTATCCGATAGCGTGGGATTTTCAACTAAAACTGATGTGGACATCCATTAGAAGTTTTCTGGGAGGTAGCCCATACCTAGATTACTCTCGCCTGAGAACCCATAAATTCAGTGATTTTTACCAACTCTGGATCCAACTATGTTGAAAAGGCCACAATGTTACGAAAGGACAAGCCATTACCTATATTCCATTCGGTGAACTCTTCCTGCAAAATTGAATTACGTACATAATATTTATGGGAATTTTGAAAAACTGGAACTACATCGTATGTGGGTAAAATGATTACCATCGGAAATGACCTAACATTTTAAAGTATAATATATTAAGTGAATGAATTAGATTTTAAGTATGTCATCATCATTGAAATAGTAAGAACATACAATAATCTTGGACTTCTCCATACATAGCACCGAGGATTTTTAGTTAAAAACCCCACACCTCTTATCCCAAGGTGGTCAAGTAGGGTTTCTTGTTATGTGGTTTGGCCCTGAGTAGTGTTTGATGGTCCATGAAGATCCTAACAATTGGTATCAGAACCCGTGGTTGGGGCTACTGTTCGAACGTTGAAGTGGTTGTGGATGTCACCCGGTTTAGGGCGCAAGTGAAATCAGACTCAAGGTGAAAAAGGAAAGTCCCAGAGTTGAACTAGTGCTCAAGGTGGAGTTAGTGTCTCACTCATTATCTCAGGTGGACCAGGCTTATAGATCGGAAAGGAAATGCTTAAGGATGAACTGGCGCTCAAGGTGGAGTTAGTGTCTCACACATTAACTCTCAAGTAGTAGGGTTCTATGTGGGCAAGGAAATGCTCAAGATGGAGTTGGTGCTTGCCTTCTCATTAACTCAAGGTGAAGTAGGATTGTAGGGTGCATAGTGACAATAATCCTGATTGGACTGGTGAAGTGGTTTAATATCGTCAAGGTGAAGATTGTTGGAGTATGTGGCACGATAAACCACTTAATTATAGCTAGGGATAGTCCCACATGGAAGAAATAGGAGTACATGTTGAGCTTAATAAACTTGGGCATCTCCTTACGTAGCGCTGAGGCCTTTTAGATTAAAACCACACACCTCATATCCCAAGGTGGCTAAGTGGGGACATGATCGGTGCTATGTTGTCGGGCCCATAGTAGGTTCCTATTTTCCATGAACATCCTAACACCATTCACTAAATATAAGAAAGATGAAAAAAGGTAATACAATTTCAAAAGATCGATAAGATATCTTTTTAAACTAAAAAACATATCAAATAATTTTTTTTTTTTGGGACAAAATATGTAAAAATTAGTTTCGATATAATTTCATTGTTGGCTTAAGGATACAACTCGAAAAAGGAGAGACATAGTATGGGAGGATGTCAAGGCGAAAAATGCTAGAAAGGATGTGAAGTGAAGAATAAAAATATCTATCGGGTTTCCCTTTACTTTTGCAACGATAAGAAGGGTAAACTTGATATTAATACATATTATATTTGATATTCATACGTCGGAAAATTCATAACTAAATAAAAATTATGCCCGTGCCGTTATGGCACGGGTTAAGACCTAGTAATATAATATAATATTAATGATTGTTCGTAATTAAGAAGAAAAAATATAAATCAATAGAAAAAATAATCATGGAAAGGAACAAAACTGACCTTGAATTGGTTTCAGAACAACAATGGCCGAGACAAAGGGGTTATAAACCCTAAAATTCTCTAAACCCATAAATGCCTAAACCTAAGACGTCCCTTATTGCAACAACCTTTACAAACTTATTAGGCGTAAGAAAGCAAAATGTTTAGGTTTTTAGGGTTAACTGAGATCGAATTTTTTGTTATAAAATTTACAGGTTCTCTTTAGATTGAATACAAAAAGAAACCAACCCTATTATTCGAATAGCTTTTCTTCAATGGAAAACTAATTAACATATCAACGAAACAGTAAGCTCGGGAATTCACTGAGAGATCGATTAAAGGGTTTGCATTGGATTTCCTTTTTCTTCCATTGGAAAATCTAGATAAATTGGGAGAGTAAGGAATGAACACTCACGGATCGGCTAATATAATTCTTATTTTCTTTTTTTTCTCCAATTGTTTTAAATAATTGTGTCCCCCAATCATTCCCAGCCGTCCAAGTCAAACGAAATCCAGATGATAAGGACCGCAAAATGACCCTCTCCGGCCAATCCTGTCCACTCAATGACTCTTTGATCAAGGAGTCAATTACCACGTCTTTTTGTAACTATAAGTTGGTGTCATGCGTTACCTAATCTTTGGTATTCAACAAATGGTCTTTAACTTCGTACATATATTCCGTGAAAATAATTTAAAATACCATTATGATTTATATGTTATCTATAGGTACCATCATTAATGATTTTATAATGTTTATCTTGATGTGTTTTTTATTCGTTGCTTCAAGGATAATTAAATTGTGTTCATTGATTAAATGTAAAAATCACCTTTCTTAGATAAAGGCATTTGAGTTGTTTCCCCATATCCATGGTCAGAGACCTTTGATAAGTACAAATTTGCATTGCCTAATTAGTATTCAGCGGTCAGTAACTCAGAACGATGTTGGGTTCCTAAATGGTACAATTGTTTGTACAATGATATAATTCTTGACACTTTGTACATCTTGTTCTTGATAAATGGTGTTCTTGACAACTCTTGACTCTTCCCGTATTATAAAAATCAAATATACTCTCATCCATTTTTTCTTAAAATATAGTAAATTTGTTGCTTTACTTCTGGACACATCAGAAGCACAATTATATATGCATAATAAATAAAAGGAACAACATATACATTGATGTGGAAATTAAACATTCAAGACATATTTGGTTGTAAGAAACAATATCTGACGATAAATTGAATATTCACCGTCATCCGAAAATATATTAACCCCATACCATATATTTTCTTTGTGTTTAGAAAAAAATTGCGTCACTTTTTTCATCTAAAAATTTAACGCAACTGATCTGTTCCACAATTCATATTTTTTGAAAGATTATCCAACAATGGAACAGTAAAAGATCATACATGATATAAACCTTTTTGGATTTCAATCTAGTACACATATGAAAAACAACTACTTTGCCCAAAGAATTTCTCCCATGATTTATTTCATCAAATAACTATTTTCAATTTAAAAACAGGGGTTATTCAATCAGGACAATCTGATGCATATCGATAAGGCTTGAATTTAATGTCGTCTTGGCGTATCGCCTTTTTTTAATGCTTATTTAACATAAAGCTTGTTAATTCAACAAACTACAGTTGTTTTTATAATTTTTTTCAAAAATAATTTACCCCACACATACAGTCTATTCACTTTAGAAGATAAGATTATATACATAAAAAAAAAAAAAAAAAAAAAACTAATCAAAGATAGGAAATTTTCAAAAGTAATCACTATAGAGCCACATTTACACACACATTTCCAGTCTAAAGACGGTTGACTATAAAATGGAAAGAGCCTAAGTTGAGATCGACCAAAAAATAATTGGAGCAAGGAAGGTTTTCGAAAATCAAGTGATGCAAAAATAAGAACGGTGATAAAAAAGTAACCGAAATATCTTACTTAACAAAATAAAAGTAACAAAACCATTTTAGTGTTAAATCGTTGAAGTGATTATATTTTAAGTACGCATTAAGTTTGAACATATACCTGTAGCACCGAAGGATACATTGCTCTTGCACTCACCAACACTGAGCTTTCCACACACACTCCAACCCTATAATGCCAAGTTTCTCATAAATCAACAAAATAAGTACATTTACTATCTCCTTTTGGTCTTGTTAATTAAATACACATAAGATATATATGTAAAGGAATTAATGACCAAAAATTTATACCTAAAGCCCCATAAAAAGCCTTAGAAAGGTAGAGCCTGCGGCCGGGCTCAACCATTTTGAGGTTAGATGACTTTTGCGGTTATTATAGTGATTAGAAAATTGGTTAAAAATGTAAAAATGATTTATTCACACCAGAATACCATAGATAATATTATTCATTCTTGTAAAGGAATATTAAAACCATATTCAAAGGAAATTAGTTAGTATTTAACCAAGGGAAGTTATTAGCGAGTTAGAATAAAATATACTGAACATAAAATTTGCTATTTATTCTACCATGTATTGGTATTCCTTTCATGGAATCAGAATTTGTGAAAAGGTAATCGGGTAAGATAAAAAGGTTGCAATTTCAACTCCATTTAATCATAATACAGTCTCAAAAATATCTTCCATTTGATTTGAGAAAAATCCATATTACATTTTTATTTTCACACGACTTGAAAGATATTTTTCATCGTGTCATTGGGAAACAGACGTAAAAAAATCATTATTTCATTCATGTTAAAGACAGAGGGAAACTAAGGTATATAAGACTACTTGTATACATATCATTCCATAAGAAGTAACTGAGTCTTGGCTATCATTTTGTTAAAAGAATCACACTGCAGGCATCCATTGTTGCACAACGAATTTTCTTAGAAAAGCATAAAATACCAACTTAGTATAAGAAGCAATTCCCCTGTGATATTCGTCCCTTGTTGCATTGTGATGGATGCAATCAGTACTCATCTTATTGTTATTACACAAATACGTTTGATATTCTTTTGTCACATGACTTATCAAGTACATATTGACTGATGGCTAAAAAGTTCGTATTATATTCAACTCTACAATACCGGATAATTTTAACAATTTTTTGACTAATAAGATTAAATCTTGCTTCTCCAGTACTAATGTACATTTTTTTTATAGCTCGATTTTTAGAAAGTAGTTCCACGGTTGATTAACATTTTTTTAAACTCATACTCAGATTAATGTTGTAATTAGAAGGAACGCTGAATTTTCATTAGATGCGGTATCAAATTTTTGAGGGATCTATGAGAATAACTGAAGTCTGCAAGAGTTGGTCAACCTTTTCCTTTCCTGCCAATGTAATTACTTCCCTGGAGGTCCTTATATCACCGTAAGGTTCATAAACTTGTTATTCCCCATAATTCTGGACACCTGGTATATTTTGTTTTTGATAATTGGTTTTCTTGACAATAGTTGACACGAAAAATCATAAAAATCAAACTTCGCATTACTCGTATCTTGGAACTGCACACCCATAATTTTAACTTCCTCTTCCCCGTCCTGCACCTGCTACATAACCAACCAATCAACAAAAAAATAATATTTCAGTTGTGTTGAAGTATTAAAACGCAAAGCTAAAACAATAGAGTAATTCTTTACGGACCGCCACAAAAACTACTCAAAAATCGTCGTGTGAGTGGGGTGAGTAGGTTCCGTCCAAAGGATGTCAGCAGGGGGGCCTATTTATGTGTCAGTTGGGCCCACCAACTGTGTAACAACGGTTTTTTCGTTGTTTTTGAGCACGGTCTATTTATAATTTTCAAAAACGATATGCTTTTAGTTATATGTTGTCAGAGACATCTTCTGGTTGTAGATTCGTGGTGATGAGTTTGTACATGATGACAAACATAATTGAATTTGTTAAAATTCGACTTCATCATGCCTCTAATTAAGTAATGGAGTTTCGAAGAGGAAGCATGAAAAAAGAACAGTGCAAACAATACTATAGAATTTCGAGACATAAGAATAGAGATAGAGAGAATTTTGAAACATGAATGAACATTTTCTCTAAGGTGTCTGCTGTGCAGAAGAAGAAGCAAATATTAAACACAACATAGGATAATGCTTTTATTTTGGTTGCAGGAAGGACTTGGGAAACCTACAATGGTTTCAAGAAGTGATAATTGGATAACATATTAAACTCTATAGATGGCACACATTCCAGCAATCCTTCCCCCTGGCTGTTATATATGGTTCACATTTCTAGATCATCCCTTTTTAATTCATTTGCATAGGTTATGGGTTCATCCATACCAAGAAGTACAACTTCCATATCTCAGCTAGCATCCAGGGCACATGGATAATGGATCTGACTTGAGTGTTACTTCCACCAAAGTTTTGCATACGATTACGTGCAAGTGAAGATGACCCATGGGCATCAACCTCGACCAAGATTGAGATTGCTGATCAGTGATGCAACAAAAAAAAACAAAAAAAACAATAGACATTGATGCTATTGAACCAAAACTCCTTGTCTACCTGCTTACGATTGCTGCGGAAGTTATTGATCATTCATATTTTTCCCAAGTACCTGAACTTGTACCTTGTTCTTTACAGCAAAAGCACAAGTAGTGCACCAGGTCTTAGAAAATAAGATATCAGATAAATATTATCTTATCAATAAAAGATGCCTATAGATAGGAAAACTTGCCCATGAAAATTGGCCCACCAACACTATTCAAAATTCCAAGTTTATACGTAAGACCAAGGAAAGCTCCCACTTCAAGGGGCAACATTTCAGGACATGCTTGAATAGGTTTTAGCTTACCCAAAGTAGTAATAATGCCATCTATGGGAATTGAACCCACAACTACATGGTTGAGAACCATGCGCTCTTCTATTTGAGCTAAGATAGCAAGTATAATTTCCTAATATAAGTGGGATTTAATATATCATCATATTGATAAGCGAAAATGATTCATAAGCATAAAGAGACATATAGCTGGAAGAGGGTTTACTTGGCCCTTTTCTTGATGCTACCACCTTGGCAAGCCTGAATTCCTGCATGTTCAAGCATGGGGTCCATGAGAATTTAATTACGAACTCGTGTAACAAATACATATACCGGAAAATTTCAGTGCCTATTTAAAATTATTCAAACAGTTTTTATGACATCAGCATAAAATAATGGCAATCTCTGTCATTGGAAATACCCAAAAAAAGTTTGGTTTTAATTTCTGGGTAAGCAACGTTTTTTTCTAATTCAAAGTATTTGTATCAGCATAATTTGGGTACCGTCAGCTGTAAATTTAATTTCCTGACCCACAATATATTTTTGCACGTTAAGTTTCACACTCTCATACAATTCCTTTATTGCAATTACTTCCTATTGGTACACCTTGGTCTGGCTCCAAGCTTTGAATACCTTACATTCCACGGTGTTGCACTGGAATAATGAGTAGCATAGTATTTTAACGTTTGCTAATATTTGCTAATATTTAATAGTAATATAGTAATTACTATATTATTATAGTAATTTTTGTTTTCTATAGGATATTTATGCTAACTGTGCACAGTTTCTTCATTAGAGTCATTTCTTTGTTGTCATACAACTAAAAAGAAACATTCTTATTAGATATCAGGGGACCCTTAGGTCGTACCAAGGAAACACATAGAATCACGTTATAAACTTCAGAACGTCAGTTGAGATTGCACCATTTTATAGCTCTTTTATGTACACTATTTTCTATGAGTTAGGAAAAATTTGATAGGATGATGCACAGGTAATTAAATAATTAAAAGGAGGGAGTTAAAAGATAAAATAGCAAGTTGAAGTAGAAATAAGTACATACTTTAGTATTAGTTTGAAAGAGAAAAATATGTGTGAGAACTGAGTAGACTAAACCCATACCAATGCTTAACTAATTGTTATTTAACTTCCTATACGATTTGCTATAAAAGGGAATGCATAGGTTTTGAAATGTGATATGCATGAAAAATGCCACAAAATAAGAGCCTTTGAGTGACAACATTACCGGAATACGGACCGAAATCTTTTAATGTGCATTTGGGGCACCAGTAGTAAACATCATTTCCAAAGACATTGTTGGATTTAGGGCATGATATATAGTGGTAGCGCCCACAGTCAGTAAATCTGACACTCCAGAAGCACGGAGATTGTCTTGTGATTCTCAAAACCTATGCATAAAAAAAAAAAAAAAACGATCTTGCATTTATGCTAGCGTCGTCGCCTGCCTCAATTTATGTAGATAAGTTCATTTCTCATGAAGGTTGTTGGATGCCATATGAATTTCTAGCTACAGAAGGATTAGTTAACTGAAATTTTATCTTCTATTCCTACAATAACTGAAATGTTCATTTCTGGAATGAAGTCCATATAAAAACCTGGAAAAAAAAACAGACTTCATTCCAAAAACTGAAGTCCATATAAAACATATACAAACAGACTTCATTTCTGGAATGAAGTCCATATAAAAACATGAAAAAAAACAGACTTCATTCCAGAAATGAAGTCCATATAAAAAGCCTAAAAAAATAGACTTCATTTCTGGAATGAAGTCCGTATAAAAATTAAAAGCTCTGAAACATAGCGACAATGGTACTCATTGGAAATCTATCGTCGAGGGCTTTCCGAATATATAAAAATTATTAATTTTTGACATATATTTTGAGAGATATTTAATTTTTAAACTTTTAAATATTAATGTAAGAATGAGAGAGAAATTAGTAGAGAAAATAAACAAGAGAAAAAACTATTAACGTGAGAGGAAAAAATAAGAGAGAGAATGGGTACTTTAAATATTTTAATAATTATGGACCAAATAGAAAAAGTGATTTCTAAAGGACCAAATAGATATGGGACCACCTAGAAAAGGACCAAACCATATTTTTCCCTAAACAAATCCACATTTAATATTGATGACACAATACATGCCACTACATATTTATTTTGAATATATCATTTAACCATGAGCACACTTCATTAAAATAACGATTACCTCTTTTTAGTAAAACTTAGTTTCTATTGAAGTAAACGTAGCCTAGATATATTAAAGTGCAACTCCAGTGATTTGTTCAAGGCTCTTGTTGCTAGCACTATCAAATGATTTACTCAAAATGAACAATGACAACTGATAAAAAGATAACCATGCGAGAGCTAAAAACCACATAATTAAAACCATTAACATAAATGTCTTCAATCATTTCCATCATTTCCCACTCTAAGCTTGCCATCCCCTTTTCTTGTTTCTAAGGTACATAATTACATGAGTAGATTTGTTTGTTTCTAACAGTTGCAGTCTCAGTCTCACTTTATCAACGAAAAAGAATATGTCGTCAGCTAGGCCATAAAATTGATATATTAATGATAAAAAATACTCGCCAAACAATAAAAACTGACTAAACTGTAAAATTAAAAGGGAAAATTTTATTTTATATAGGCTACAACAAAAAACTGACTGAACTGTAAATTTAAAAGGAAAAATTCCAGTTTTATATGTTCAGACGTGTAAGTACACGAAGCTAACTATGGTCCATGATAAGTACTGAACTAATTTCCATTATGTGCATATGCATACCTCATGAACTGGGCAAATTATCTGTTCAAGACTAAGCCACACCCTTGTGCATGAGTTGATCTCTACCATAAAAGGCTCATGTTTACACTTCTTTATGAATATTCCCATGTTGAATGTGCAGCACTGTTTTTATATCATTAGGATACACGTTATGTTATCAGAGTGCTATAGTTCATTAATCATATAGTACCCACAGAATAGACCCCTCTTTACCAATTATGAATTCATTCCTTAGTTTCTCCAGAGTGATTTTTTTTCCTGTTTTGAGCCTTTGATATTAGTGACTGGAGTTGTTATGGCATGGGATTGGAGAGTAGTTTTAGTTGGGTTATGGGACCACTAATAACAGTGATGCAATTTCATAAAAATTAGAAATGTGTCAAATTCAAGGTAAATAGCAGCAACGGCCTCCATTTCCCATCCAGATGCTTTTCCAGCAGCGCCCAACCAACGCTTCTTTCCCCTTCATCTCCGACGTGGATTCAATGTGTGCAATCATGATTCCTCCGACAACACCAACTCCATCAATAAAGTTTTCACCAAGATTCTTCTCAGCATCTCCTACAAGAAAATCACTTGACTCACTCATGTCAGAATCCATGGGAACCTGTGCTTTTTTCTGTACCTCACCTGGAGGAACAGAAGGGATATCTTGGATGATGGCTCTAATCTCGCAAAGTAATGAGCCGATCCTTCCCAACGACTCTTTGAAAGAAGATCGAGCCCCATTAATTCTATGATGCATCTCGGAGAAACCAACAATGCCATCGCCATTGTCACCATGGGCTGCCATCGCAAAAGTATAAAAACGGTGTAGTCGCCTCACTATACAACCAGTAGATAAGAGAAGACAACGAAATCTTGCCAACAATATTTATGTGAGAAGGAAGGGCGCGCTTCTTGGGTGTAACGGCCCTAGGAAATCACACATCAATAAAGGATCCCCAATCAGAGCCGTGCACAAAGAAGGCAATTCAATTCATACGGAAAATTTGCATCAAGCGATTATTCTTACCTGGGTTGAACCGGCCCCACCGGCTAGCATGCTCAATTTGACAACTCGCGCCAACTTTCCAAAATTCACGCCGGTCCCACCAATCGCGCCGACCTGTCAATGCTGCCCAAGTTGCACCAGCTATCACGTATACCTCCCATTGGCCCTCCAGCCAGCATGCTCAGTTTCTCAACTCGCTCCAGCAGCTCAATGCTTCCCAGCCGTCCATTTCCGCCAAATTGTGCCAACCTCCCGCTCCATGCAAAACTGCCAAGGACGAGGATTCTAAATCCAGTCCACATCTCAGAAAAAAAAGGTCAGATAAATCTCCCGTTTCTCTTTCAGATCTTGTCTTGGCACCATCTTATGCTTACCTCGCAACAAAGCTCTTGTTCCGAGCTAAGCAGGGGACTTAATGTCGATGGTGGATTTTAGATAAGGGGTAAAATCGTAAAACTCCATGACCTAGTGTTACCAGCAACACATTAAATACGAGAATTTAATTTAGGTGTCAATAATTAATGGGGATATTTTTTAAAAATACCAGATTAGGGTTTTCGATACAGAACCCTAATTCCAAAACCAAGCCGCATACTGCGCACCGTGGCAACGATGCCAAAACCAAGATGCATACTGCGCACCATGGCAAAGACGCCAAAACCAAGACGCATACTGCGCACCACAGGAAATCATGCCAAACTAAGCCGCTATACCGTTTGGCACATGCCAAAAATAGCGCCCTAGGCTTGCAAACCATGAAACTAGGTCATCTTGGCCGTGCGTGCCATTGGCACATACCAACATGCACCACTAGCCAATCTCTAAGTCGCTATACCATTTGGGACATGCCAAAAATAGCGCCCTAGGCTTGAAAACCGTGCAACTAGGTCAACTTGCCCGTGCGTGCCATTGGCACATGCCAACACGCATCACTAGCCAAATTTTATTTTCAAGCCGCTATGCCCAACTAGCACCCACAACTTGGCCCAATAGCCGTGTGTGCCATTGGCACATGCCACACGCACCGCTAGCCACTTTCTCTTCCTAAGTTTCACTTACGGGTTGGTTTCACACCTTAAATGGCTTCAAAACCTAAATATTCCCGCGTGCAGGTATATGAAATTCTTTACCCGTCAGATAGGAATGCTGACCGTCAAAATCCGAATTCGTATGAGAATTCTACAATGGTTTTAGTGGTTGGAGCCAATTAGGGTTTCAAAACCAAACAAGTAAGATAAACATATCATCCCCGGCCCCTAATATCCACAACCAGGAACGGGCCTCTGACTACCTGAGGCTCAAGTAGAAAACTTATTTTTCTTAATCTTGTCTCCAACAATCTCTCGAGAAATGTTACAAATGAGCAATACTAATCAAATTTACAATCAATCTAATACAAAAATTGAAAATCAAAAATCAAAAACGCTGCTTTAAATTCCCTTAAGCCAAAATAATACAGATTACAGAACTAAGCAAAAGTCTACTACCGCTGATGCGGTTACAGAATTGCGGTTTTAGTTTTGGGTTCATTTAATATCGTTGATTTCAGATCTCTTTGTTTCAATTTAACGGCTTATCCATGTGTTTTTAGTATTATTCGCACTTGAGTCAGATAAGTATATGTTGACCAGTCTATAATTTTTATTGACTAGATGAATAAAACTTGACTGATAAAAATGTTATTTAAATGGAAATATCGAAATCATTTTGTTTTAGTTTGAACGTTAAATTACCGAGCAATGAAGACTCAACAGGAGTCGGTATTACGTTAAAAGTCAGGCCATCTAATACGGAGCCTTGAATATGGAAATGCTTAAAAGGGATACCAGTTTTGGTGGGCTTATATGTTTATAGGTAAAAAAGATTCAAATAGATCTTGACCGTCATATTTTCCAAATGATATCATCCCGGATAAACTGGTATAGTGGTACCTCCTTTATAAATCGTGAGAAGGGAATGGATGGAGTGGAAGCAAAATTTTAATAACGGATTACAAGAACACAAAAACGGGTTTGAAAGCCCAAATTCTAAAAAAAATCAGGCGGGAGAGGGAGCTGGTCTGAGTATGCAGTTGTACCAGTACTATACTCTCAACTGGCTCCGCCACTGGTTATGTCTTGGCACTCTTTTAATTTCTCAACCGGTCTCTTTTAATAGGATAGAAGTTAATTAGTTGTCAAAATTAGTGATGTAATTGTAATTGCTTCTTAGTTTCTCTTCAACTTGTTTGGCGTGAAACGACTTGTAGTTTGATGCCTCATACCTCCTTGTATGAAAAAAGAATACTATTATCGGGAAAAAGTCGGAAATTTTACCTTAGGCTGTGTTTGATAACAGAGAAAGGAAACATTTCCATGGAAAGTGTTTCCAGGGAATCAGTTTCCTGGGGGAGGCAAGGAAAGACTTTCCATGGAATTCCACGGAATTAAGTTTAAAACATTCTTTAGGCCACGCTTTTATTGCAATTCCGTGGAAATATATTTTTGACCAAACGACGGAAAACACGCTATTTCCATGGAAATATGGCTAATTCCATGGAATTAACTCCTATCAAACACAACCTTAGTCTTTTAACCCGGCAATTGGTTGTCAGTTGAAACAAAAATAACTTGTGCTCGTGGAATCTTCACGAAACATGCTAGCGTTAGCTTGATGACATAATAACTGGGATTCTGGTAGAAGTTTAATCAATACGTTCAAGGCCCATATGTTGAGTCATTGGATCTTCAATATACACCACAAAATGTACAAAGAACATCTCTTGTTATCCTTTGCTGCCAGGAAATGCAAATTCCGGATTAATGTTTATCCTAAATTAAACTGAGGAATACTTAATCAAAGTTAGTAATTTTACAGTCGATCTAATATAAAAAAATCAAAATCAAAAGCACTTTTAGTTAATATTCTTCATTAAAACAAAAACAAAACAGATTACAGAACTAAGCAACGCCAGCTTTTCTCTTTTCTACTTTTCTTTCAGATCTAAAATTTAAGCTTAATTACATTTTCAGGTCCTCTTTCTAAATTGTTGATCTGATTCACATCTTCTTAGCTACTGATAATTAAAAATATATTCTTACTGAAGACACTATACATCGGAAGACGAGGCAGATCTGGAACATGAGGCAAAGAGAATTTAAATAACAAGAATTTAATAGAAGATTAAATATATTTGAGAGGAAATATCATAATGCCAAGTACAATGTTTCATTGTTGATTGATGCTATTAAACATCTATCTACCATGATGTTGTTCTTGCTGCGATGTTGTTGATGGTGGTTTTTAGTATAGGGTTAAAATCGTAAAACACTAAACCCTAGCAGACATTTAAAACAAGCATTTACTAGGCGCATTATATAAAAGCCTTTAATGTGTCTCTAAATAATTACCAGGGTATATTTTTCAAATTAGGGTTAGACAAACCAAGCCCTAATTCTCACGTGTGCCAATGGAAAATCATGCCAGCCACACCTATCCCAAGTTAGCCGCGCCATGCTATTGGAACCGTGCCATGGCCCTAGCTATGCTAGCCACATCTCGTGTGCCAATGGCAAACCATGCCATCTATACCCAACCGCACCAAAGCATGCCAACCATGCTAGCCGCACCCTTGTGGCAATGGCAAATCATGCCATCCACACCTAGCCCAAGTTAGCCGCGCTATGCCAATCGCACCGTGTCATGGCCCTAACTATGCTAGCCACATCTCGTGTGCCAATGGAAAACCATGCCAGCCACACCCAACCGCGCCAAATCATGCCAACCATGCTAGCCGCACCCTTGTGCCAATGGCAAATCATGCGAACCACACCTAGCCCAAGCTAGCCGCGCCATGCCAATCGTGCCATGCCATGGCCCTAGCTATGCTATCCGCATCTCTTGTGCCGATGGAAAATCATGCCATCCACACCCTGCCACGCCAAAGCATGCCAACCATGCTAGCCACACCCCGCGTGCCAATGGAAAATCATTCCATCCACGCCTATCCCAAGCTATCCGAGCCATGCCAATCGCACCATGACATGGCCCTAGCTATGCTAGCCGCATCCCATGTTCCAAACCACGCCAAAGCATGCCATGCTAACCTAGTTGCACCAAGGCATGCCACGATAACCTAGCCATGCCGCCGTCCCTCTTGAAATCTTCATGAGTTTTTCTTTCAGGATGTTTTCCCCTCCCGAACGAGTTCAAAACCTAAATATCCCCGCGTGAGGAGATTGGAGATTCTTTTCCGGTTGAGTTGCGGGGCGAACCGTCAAAATCCGAGTCTGTACTAGATTTCTGCAGCGATTCTAGTGAAGGGAACTAATTAGGGTTTCTAAAACAAAGGTGTGTGGCCATCAATGGCCACCCTTCAATCCCAGGAGCAAATCCTATCCGTCTAAAGTCCCCTCATGACATTAGCCCTAGCTTGGTCACGTACCTAGCTAGGCTAGCCGCGCCATGCCAAACACGTCTCTCCATGGCCCCTCATGCTGCGCCACCATGCTGGCCTTCCCCATGCGACTACCAAATTGAAGCCAGGTGACCATCAACGGGCACCCTTCAATCCTAGGAGAAAATTCTTTCTCGCTAAAGACACTACATCTGAAACAAACATTCCAAAGAAAGACTTCGGATAGCTATAATTTAACAGCATATTAGAGATTCTTGAGAGGAAAAATTATAATCCTAAGAAGGTGTTGATTGATGCTATTGAACAACCATCTGCCATGATGTTGTTGCTGTGTATTGGATTCGCCATAGGAAAGGATGATGAAGAAGGAAGGAGATGCTGTTGTATTCGCCATAGAAAAGGAAAAGTCATAATGCCATGATGTTGTTGTTGTTGTTGTGGTATAGTATTTTCTTAGCCGCCATGATTAAGGTCATAGATGAAGAAGAAGAACGAAGAAGCTGCTATAAGTTGCTCTTCTTTGGCTAGGGTTTGATTTGATTTCATTCTAAAGGGATGGATGGAGGCATAAATAAATTACACTACTGATGCTTATAAATGGTTATACACTTAGTTTATGGTTCATTTGTTGTCGTTTATTTCAGATCTTTTTATTTCATCTAACGGCCTAGCCATGTCTTTTTATTAGGGTTCACTCGTTGAGTGATTGGGGCATCTATTGAATGCATATTGGTCACACTGACTCAAATAAGTAGATGTTGACTAGTCAATAAGTTATATTCACTAGATGAATAAAACTTGACCAACCAAAATGAAATGGTACGCTGGTTTACAAATTAGAAGGAATGAATTTGTTTGTCTACAAATATTGTTTGGTACGCTTGAATTGGTAGCTCCACTTAGACCAATAAATCCCTGTATATTTCAACATCTTGAAATTCATTATATCAAACAAATTACACAAGGGCTACAAGTCGAGTGGTGTTGACAAAAACATTTTTTTGGGATGGCCAAATTGGCAAACTGGATAGGCAAAGCCGCAAATGTTCAGATTTTGGCATTAGCTTAATGCCGGTTTAACCACTGTGCAGCCATTGATTGGCCGCTCGGAAGCCACCAACAAACCTGTTTGAGCTCATGGAGCGTATGATTCCTAAAACAGGGTCCATTCTCCTAAAGTTGGTGAATGGCAATAATTGGAACCAAAATCTAGTATATAATAATGTATCTATTCTGGTTTTACATTCTGGTTTAACTTTAACTAAACAATCCTAAAAATAAAGTGTAGATCTATTTCCAAATAAATTGGAGAGGTGATGTTCAAAGTAATAACAAAATCAACTAAACTAAAATGAGGAAAGTAAGGGTGCTAGAAATGAAATGACCTTAATAATCCCAACAATTGTTCCTTTATAATCAGGGAAAATCTAAACAGCGGTGACAACATTAGCAGTATTGAAGAAGGTATGAGCATGAGCAGCAAGAAACATAAACAAACACATGAGTGGAACTGGCGGTCTATGACTTGTTGTTTGATGCCTCATACCTCTTTGTATGAGCAAATTAAGAGTCATAAATTTTACTTTCAGTTGAAACTAAATCAAGTTGTGCTCGTCATGAAACATGCCTCATACCTCCTTACGTTCAAGGCCAGAACCATATGTTGAGTCATTGTAAATGCTGACTAATGTTTGTGCATTTGATAAATAATATTACCCTAAATGGAACTGAGGAATACTTGAATCAAAGTTAGTAATTTTACAATCGATATAATATAAGAAACTCAAAATCATAAAGACTTTACTTAATTTTCCTCATTAATTTAAGCCAAAACAATACAGATTATAGAACTAAACAACACCATAGATTTTCTCTTTTCTTTAGATCTAAAATTTAGGCTTAATTACATCTTCAGGTCCATCCGAAGAATTACATCTTTTTAACTGGTGACAACTCTTACGAATCAAAAGAATTACATCCGAAGCAAATGCTTCTCCTTCTTAAACTATTGATTTGATTCACATCTCACAAGATGTACTAACAAAAAATTAAAGATCTTTGAGAGGAAATATTATAATGCCAAGAAGATGTTTTTGTTGTTGATTGACGTTATTGAACAACCATATTCCATGATGCTCTTGTTGCTACTGCAATATATTTGATTCGTCGTGATAATGATAAGAGTTATAGAAGATGAAGAAGTTAGGGGAAGCTGTTTAGGGTTTGCTTCCGTTCCCAAAGGGATGATGGAGGCACAAATACTACTTGTGCTTATAAAGGGTTACCGATTGGGGTTCAGTTGTTATCGTTGATTTCAAATATTCTTTGTATCATCCAATGGCTCATCCATGTAATGTAGTATACCAGGGCTTAACTCGTGCCATGTAGGCACGGGCATACCGACTTCCTGGTATTGTCGCCCTAGATGAAAATAATAGATAAGAAAATAAGGTACAAGAGAAGGAGTCCGATTTTGTGCACCCCTCTAAACTAAGAGATACAAGTCGGCCATCAAAATGGTATCATTTCTAGTATTCGCTCGAGCTAGCTCAGAGATGTAAAACCAAACAAGCAAGATAAGCATCAACAAGTCTAAAAACTTTGCAAATTCAATTCACATATGTTGAGTCATTGGACCTTCCAACAAATAACCACCACAAATGTACAAAGAACATCTGGGAATACATTCCACATGAAATGCTTTTCAAGTAAAGTTCGGATTAAGTTTCATGAAACAACCAAGGACTTTTATTTGATTTGCCTAATGCACATATGTAATGTTTGCACGATAATGCTGCAACTTAGTAGCTATGTACTGTATACCTAAAGCAGCTAACATATTGGAACCCAAGCAAACCCCTCCATCATAAACGTGTTTATTGCATTGCTTCCCAATCCACAATATATTTAGAACCAAGAATTTATGCTACACATGCATTACATTTAAAGAGAACAAGGTGATCAGGATGAATTAAAAGAAGGAATTTTTTTTTTTTTTTTTTTTTGTATTACTGCTTTGGGGTATGTAGTTGGATTTTGGGTCCTTGCTATGTTTAATTTGCTTTTGAAGAAAAGTAAATGGCGGTTTTCTTATTGGATATTTGTTGATTCAGAGGTAACTATGATTGTCCACGAGTTTCCAGCATATTGTGTCAAAACCAACAACAAAAAATGATAATGCACAAGTTATATTTAGAGTAATGCATAGTGATAATGTGCCTTACTTTTTAGTTATATCTTCTAGCAAGATAGTCCACAAGATATATTTAGAGTGATGCATAGTTACAATATGCTTTACTTTCTAGTTATATCTTCAAGTAATGAGGGAGTTGCATAATTTTCTCCAGTTGGAACAATAACAAGTTTCCTGGTGGTATTTATGCTTAAACAAATGACTCTTATTGTGTCATCTTAATTAACCTTCCAAACACAAAACTTTAAAAGTATATTGGAGCTTATAAAATCAAAGCGAGGGAAGCTATTATTATTGGTAATGCAAAGTTACTAGAACTTTAAAATGATGTCATGATCATGCTGCATTATGCATTTCAGCTTTGCGCCCGAGATGCCAATATTGCGCTAACTGTCAGGCGATTTATGTTGATGCTGTTAATAATATATGCCCAACATTTTGTACATGTAACTGTGAGACAATCAAAATGAATGTGCTCCCAAGAGCTCCAAGATGAAACTCTAGCTATATTCTTCTTCTTTCAACTCTCAGAAACATTGAAATCAATCATCGATACCCCCATCACTTGTGTTTTGTAACTGTTTCATTCACATTCATCACATCCTGTTCATGAATTTGTCAAAACTGCTGTTGTCATTGTCTAGCTTCTAAAATCCAGAACAAAAAAAAAAAAATCGTGAAGGATTTAATTAAGATGGCTAAACAAGATTATTTGATCTGTAAAAAATTTCCTTTTATTACTAGGGGTAGTGATTGCAGATGGATCTGATATGATGATTTTTAGGTAAAGTTAAAAGTACAACTAATACTTGTGCAGTTAATCCCAAACATTTTGCACATGAAATTAAAATAAAAACATATTTTTTCTCGCCCAAGACACAACATATGGAACAAACATTTTAAAGAAAGATATGTGTAACTCTCAAGGAATAAGGGCAAGAAGGCTTTGGATAGCTAGAATTTAACAGAAGATTAGATATTCTTGAGAGGAAAAAACATAATGCTAAGAAGAAGATGTTTCGGTGTTGATTGACTCTATTGAACAACCATCTGCAATGATTTGCTTGTGGTTGCCGTGTATTGGATTTTCCACAGAAGATGATGAAGAAGGGGATGCTGCTGTGTTTATTTTTCTGGTTATGGCTAGGGTTTGCTTTCTCAAGGGATGGATGGAGGCACAAATACGACAAATAGTCCTTATATAGATGTGCAAAAGTGCCGGTTTGGTTTAGGGCTCATCTCCTGGCTTGTCATCACGGTCCTGCACTCAAATTTTAAGAGAGTTGCGACTTGGGAGTATTAATCTCGTTGTCCATGAAGTAATGAAGTAGGCAATGAACTTGAACATTTTTGACCATCGGTTGTAGGCTGCCATTCATGTGATGCAAAGACTTATACCTGCATAGGCTCAACATTCCTGATCAAAATTTCCACGACATGGCTCCAACAAATGTTCCAAATGAGCAATACTAATCAAAGTTAGAATTAATCTGATACAAAAATTGTAAAATCAAAAACGCTGATTTTTACTTCCCTTAAACCAAAGCAATACAGATTACAGAATTAAGCAATAACAACTTTCCTCTTTTACACTTTGCTTTCAGATCTAAAATTTAAGCTGACAACTTCAGGTCCTTTGAGCTAGCTGTTGATTTTGAACTGGTGATCTTCATCGGATCAAAGATAAATGGGAAGAAAAGACTAAGTAACAGATAATACAACAAGCAATACAGAATAAGAGAGAGATTTCAGTCATGTAAGATTTTTGAGAGGAAAGATCATAATGTGAAAATATTTGATTGTTGTGGACGCTATTGAACAAAGGACTATCCGTGTCACGATGTTGTTGTTGTTGCAACTACGGTGTATTTGCTTCGCGCCCATGATTAAGGTCATGGATGAAGAGGAAGGAAGAAGCTGCTGTAATTTTATTTTCCTCTTTGAAGCTGCTGTAACTACGGTGTATTTGCTTCGCGCCCATGATTAATGATAAGACTTTTATTTTCCTCTAGATAAATTTTAGAGGTTTTAGGTAGTGAAATGAAAAAAAAAATCATGTCTCTTTGAAGCAATCGCACAAATTGTTCCTCCCACTGATCTAGATTAGTGAACCAGAAATCCATTTGTGACCATCTCTAATTCTGGAGTAAGAGAAGATCCCAAACTGATACTGGACTGGTTCTGATTAGTTGCTTGTGCAGTTAATAATATATCCCAAACATTTTGTACATGAAATTGAACAATATTTTTATCAAAGTTGGTAAATTCACAATCGATCTAATATAAAACATCAATATCAAAAACGCACTTTTACTTCATCTGTTCATTTGAAACCAAACAATAAAGATTACAGAAGAACTAAGCAACAATAGCTTTTCTCTCCCTTCTACTTTGCTTTCAGATCTCAAATTTAAGCTTAATTACATCTTTAGGTCACTCTTGATCTGATTCACATCTTACTAATCCAACGAATAGAAAGATCAATCAATCCAACTCTCAAGGAAGCCAAGACAAGGTGACACTGAATAACTTGAATCTAACAGAAGATTAGAGATTTTTAAGAGGAAGAGTCATAATGCCAAGAAGAAGAAGATGTTTTGTTGTGGATGGAACAACCATCTTCCATGATGTTGTTATTGATATTGTAATGTATTGGGCTTTCCATGATAATAAGGAGCTGCTGATGTTATTTGCTCTTCTCTGGTTAGGGTTTCCATTCGGGTTGGAGGCACAACACTACCGCTGCTTATATAGAGTTGCATACGGGCCCGTTTGGCTTAGGATTCACTTTCTATCGTTGATTTCAATTCTTTGTACTTCATCTAACAGCTTGTCCATGTATTGTAGAATGGCTAGTCTCGGGCTTTGTCGGAACGTTCCTGGACTCATTTCTGGCCTGAAATTTTGATTTTGATTTTATTTTCAGAGAGTGGGACTTAAGAGTATTTATCGCCATAAAGTTATGAAGTAGGAAAATTAAACAATTTTGAGCATCGGTTGTAGGCTGCCATGCATGTGACACAAAATCTTTGAAAAGTTTAGATACTACATAGATTCACATTTCAACTTTGTGCCCCATATTGCGCTAACTGAATTGAGCAAATACTCAGGTGCTCCTCCCAAGAGCTCCTAGCCGAAATGCTGTACTGGTCTTATCTCGCAACTGTATATGCACGGATTCTTTGAAACTTGTAAAACAGATTGTTTTACACTTTTTCTTCTTTTGAATTTTTCAAAACTACTGTTGTCATAGAATTGCAGATTTACGCAAGTTTTTATTCAGAACATAAAACAATCTGTGACCTAACGAAGATGGTGAAAAATATGTTCTTCTTCCTTTGCAGCGGGTCTATTGGTTATTGCACATGGATGTGAGTTTAACTTTATTAAGGACTGATATATGTGCAGTAAATATATTCCAAAAAGGAGAAATACTTAATCAAAGTTGAGATCAATCTAATACAAAGAATCAAAATCAAAAACACTGCTTTTTTACTTCACTTAAACCAAAATAATACAGATCACAGAACTAAGCAAACACCAGCTTTTCTCTTTTACACTTAGTTTTTAGATCTAAAATTTACAATCTTATTATAGGGGAGGCATGGTTTATTAGAGGGGCGGCATTCTAATAGGACAAAAAGGGTCATTACATGATCATCCAAGGTGTCCCTTATTAAAAAAACTGGAAATGACAATTTAACCCTCATTATTGATAACCTAGTTTAGTGATGATAATCAAGTTTAATGTTAATGATTAATTTCACTTATATTAACTCAAAATCAAAACAAAGTCAGATTTTTAGAGTTAAAAAAAAAAGTTCAAAGGAGAAGAAAAAGAAAAACTTTTGTGATATTTGTGAAACCCTAGATTTTGATTCACTCAACCAAAATGAGTGATTCCAGTGACACGGTATACTTATTAGTTCCCATTAGCTTTTTCTCGCTCAAAATTATCTAAAGTGCGTAACAAAATCAAAACTTTTAAATTTTCAGAAGAACTTACGGTTGAAATTGTGCTCGTGACCAACCGTAACTCTTAGTTACGGTTCGTAAATTATCGAATACCAACCGTAACTGGTTAAATTTTGGGAAGATCCAATTGTATAACCAGTTACGGTTGGTAATTAAATTTGGATAGCAACCGTAACTAAATTACGGTTGGTAACTAATGAATCGATATCAACCGTAACTACGCTACGGTTGCTAACAGTGATGCAATTACAAACCGTAAAAAGAAAATGAAAGTTACAGGACAAATTACGGTTGGTAACTTAAGTAACAATAAGCTATTTACGGTTGCAAAAAAAAAACGTAACTGAACATTGTATATCAAAATCAAGAACTTACGGTTGGTATTTGAGTTGCAATAAACCGTAACATCAACCAAATCTATAGTTACGGTTCCAATTGGAGTTATTAACAACCGTAACTCACATGCAACACAGAAATTTCAATTTCAATTTTGATCCAAAACCCTAATTTTTGATACAAAACTAACTTAAATCCAACACAATAAACCAAACCCTAACTGGGTTTTTCCAAACGTTTTTCAAATCGCTAATTAATCTAAGACAATGAAATTTTCAGTTTTGATGGAGGTCACGGTTGATGGAGGAGAAGAGAAGATGAAAAAAAAAACTGATTTGATTTTTTCTGATTCATTAGGTTAAAAAAAAAACTGATTTGATTTTTTCTGATTCATTAGGTTAAAAAAAAACTGATTTGATTTTGGTTGTTTAAGGTGACAAGGATAATCTAGTCAATTTACATCCCCTTTAGGACATCCCCTAACCAACTAGAGGGACATTACTATCACAGTGCCGCCCCTCTAATAAACCATGCCGCCCCTATAACAAGCTTGAAAATTTAAGCTTCTTTGAACTGTTGATTATAACTGGTGATCTTCATTCAGATCAAAGGCTCACAAGAAATTGACTAAGTAGCAGATAATATAAATGCAGAGAAAGATATAACATGTTATGAAAGACCAAAACAAAGATCTTAAAAAATTAGATCTCAATAAGAGATGTAAGAATTTTGAGAGGAAAAATCATAATGTGAAAATGTACAAAGAACATCTATCTAATATAAAAAAATCAAAACCAAAAGCATTTTTAGTTAATTTTCTTCATTTAAACAAAAAAAATACAGATTACAGAACTAAGCAACGCAGCTTTTCTCTTTTTTACTTTGCTTTCAGATCTAAAATTTAAGCTTAATTACATTTTTCAAGTCTTCTTTCTAAACTGTTGATCTGATTTACATCTTTTTAGCTAGTGACAACTAAAAATATTTTCTTACCGAAGATACTACTATTAAAAGAAGACAAAGATCTGGAACAAGAGGCAAAGAGACTTTAAATAACAAGAATTTAACATAAGATTAAATATATTCTTGAGAGGAAAAATCATAATGCCAAATAGAATGTTTCATTGTTGATTGATGCTACTAATCATCCATCTACCATGATGTTGTTGTTGCTACGATGTATTGGATTTTCCGTAAAAGTTAATGATGAAGGAAGGGCTGCTGATATTTATTTTCTGGTTAGGGTTTGGTTTCTCCAGAAATGGATGTAGGCGCAAATACTACTACTGCTTATATAGAGTTGCATATGTTCCCGCTTGGTTTAGGGTTCACCTGCAACCGTTGATTTCAAATCTTTTTACTTCATCTAACGGCTTATCCAAGAACACTAGGGATCATCTCGTGCCTTGGTCACGCACTCATTTCCGGCCTGAAAATTCGATTTTAACCAAATTTTTAGAGAGTTGGGACTTTTGGAGTATTAATCGCGCTATAATGAAGTAGGCAATGAACTGAACATTTTTGACCATCGGCTGTAGGCTCCCATTCATGTGACGCAAAGTCTTTGAAAAGCTTGGTTCTCACTTCTCAACTTCTTCGATTGTTCTGTTGGACACTCACATTTCAATTGAATTTAGCATTGTAGCAATTCACATTAATTAAGAAGTTCAACTCCACATTCTAATAGTACCTTTTGTGTGTGGGGATACACCACGAATGGATACACCTACCGAAACTGCAGGCAGGACGGAAACTATTCAAAGGTTTCTGAGTACCACTTTCCATTTTTCCAGATCAGACAAAGGGCCTCAATAATAGGGTGAACTTGTTTACAATATCTTACATGATTAAAATCCGACCAGGGTATGTTCAACTCATTGAGCAGACCACTTGTTCCCTCTTTTGTTTGGAATCTCCATTATTCTATTGAAACATTACTAAACTAAACTAAGAGATACAAGTCCGCCAGAAAAATGGAATCATTTTTATTCAGTATCCGCTCGCCCTAACTGAGAGATGTAAAACCAACATTCCTGATCATTATGGCAAGACTTCAAACAAAAACATCCCCTAATAATTAAGTAGTAACCACAACCATGGACGGGGCCTATGACTACCTGCTGAGGCTCAAGTAGAAAACTTATTTTTCTAAATCTTGGCTCCAACAATTTCTCAAGAAATGTTCCAAATGAGCAATATTAATCAAAGTTACAATCAATCTAATAAAAAAAATAAAAATCAAAAACATTACTTCTTACTTCACTTATCTCAAACAAATTCCACAAGGGCTACAAGTCCAATGGAGTTGACAAAAACATAAATTTGGGATGTCCAAATTGGCAAAATGGATAGCCAAAGCCTCAAATGTTCAGATTTGGGCCGACATTTGCTTATCGTCGGTATAACCACATTGTAGCCATTGATTGGCCGCTCGGACATTACTAAGCCACCAACAAACCTGTTTGAGCTCATGGAGCGTATGATTCCTAAATCAGGATCCATTGAGTTAGTACTCCTAAAGTTGGTGAACGAAAAGAATTGGAACATAAACAGAAAGAAACATAAACAAGCACATGAGGGAAAATATATTTCCAAATAAATCAAGTGTAGATCTATTTCCAAATAAATTGGAGAGGTGATGTTCAACATAATTAAGAGGTAATCAATAAAAAAATCAATTAAACTAAAATGCAGAAATTAGCTAGGGGTGCTAAGAAATGAACTGACCTTAATAAACCCAACAATGGTTCCTTTATAAGCAGGGAAAATCTGAAAAGCATTAGTAGTATTGAAGAAGGTCTGAGCATGAGCAGCAAGAAACATAAACAATCACATGAGTGGAACTGGCGGTCTTGATATGATAGCAACATAGTTTCTCCTCAAATTGTTTCGTGGGGAATGACTTGTTGTATGAACAAATTAAGTTGAAACCAAATTAAGTTGTTCTCAGTGCTCGTCATGAAACATGCTAGCGGTAGCCAGGGATTCTTGTTGAAGTTTAACCAATACGTTCAAGGGCCATACGTTGAGCTGGAAATGCTGACTAATGTTTGTGCAATTGTTAAATAGTATCAACCTAAATGGAATTGAGGAATACTAAATCAAAGTTAGTAATTTTACAATGGATCTAAAATCAAAATCATAAAGACTTTTACTTAATTTTCTTCATTTAATTTAAACCAAAACTATACAGATTACATAACTAAACAACGCCAGCTTTTCTATTTTCTTAAGATAAAAAATTTAGGCTTAATTACATCTTCAGTTCCTCCTTTGAACTGAGTCGCATCTTTTTAACCGGTGACAACTCTTACTAATCAAAGACTTACATCAGAAGCAAAGACTTTTCCTCCTTTAAACTGTTGATTTGATTCACATCTCAACTCTAACTCTAACAATAGATGGAGGCCTCTGAAAACTAGAAACTATAAAAAAAAAATTAAAGATCTTTGAGAGGAAAAGTCATAATGCCAAGACGATGTTTCGTTGTTGATTGACGTTATTGAACAACTACCTTCCCTGATGTTGTTGTTGCAGCTGCGATGTACGTATTTGATTTTCCATGATAATGATAATAATGCTGATGTGATGTATTTGATTTCCCATGATAATGATAATAATAACGGGTATAGAAGATGAACAAAGAAGGCGTGATTTGCTTATAAAGGGTTACAGATTAGGGTTCAGTTCTTATCGTTGATTTCAAATCCTTTTATGTCATCTAAAAAATCTGTTTATTTTTCTCTTTATAAATGATTCCTATACCCGTACCATAATTTTGATTGATTCATCTCCATGCCTGTTTATCCATTAAGGCATTATTGAATTGTTCAAAATTCCTAAAAGCCAGACCTCCGTGTGTTTTATTGAACAGACGGAGGGGCCGGGGTGTTGAGATTATTTTATAGAGAAGTTAAGTTATGCTCTCATACCATCAAGGATTTGGTGCAATGGAACTTAACTTCTCATTATGTTCACCGGAACTATATATACTTTACAAATAGAAGAGATATACATCAACCTAAACTACCTATATGTTCACCGGAACTATATATACATCTTATTATTAGTCTCATTATCACTGGAACTATATTGCAGATGGGTCTGATGTTCAACTTAAGGACTAATGTATGTGCAGTAAATATATTCCAAACATGAGCGATACTTAATAAAAATTACTTAAGATTTATCTAATACAAAAAATAAAAATCAAGAACACTGCTTTTTACTCTAAAACCAAAATAATACAGATCACAGAACTAAGCAAACACCATCTTTCCTATTTTAAACTTCGCTTTTAGATCTAAAATTTAAGCTTACATCTTCAGGTTCTTTTGAACTGTATATTTAAGCTGCTGATCTTGATGTGGATGGAAACTGACCAAATAGAACATAATACAAATGCTACTCTTATTGTCAAGAAAGACAAAGACAGTGATCTTAAAAAATTAGATCTCAATAAGAGATGTATGATTTTGGAGAGGAAAAATCATAATGCGAAAATAATCCGTCACCGTGGATGCAATTGAACTATCCGTCATGATGTTGTTGTTGCTGCAGCAATGATATATTTACTTAGCCACCGTGATTAAGGTCGACATAGATGAAGAAGGAATAAGCTGTTGTAATTTGCTTCTCTCTGGGAAGGGTTTGATTTATTTCTAACAAAGGGATAGATGGAGGCGCAAAAGGTTACCACTATTGATGCTTATAAATGGTTACAGACCAGCAGTCTAGTTTAGGGTTCATTTGATTGATATCAGATCTCTTTATTCCATCTAATGGCTTATCCATGTCTTTCTATTGGGGATCACTGGTTGATGGATGTGGGCATGTATCGAATATATTATCCGCACTGACTCAAATAAGTAGATTTTGACCAGTCAATAATAAATTTATTGACTAGATGAATAAAACTTGACCAACAAAATTATTATTTTTTATTTTAATTTAAATGTTAAATAAGAACGCGCGATTGGGGATATTGAAACTAATTTGGGATATAGAAAAAAGACAAAACTGGATTCACATATCAAATCAGGGTCACCTCTTATCTAAGTATTTTTTGAATCCTAATCTACCCATCACTAATCAGGTTTAGTGTTTAATAATAACTAGTAAAAATCCTAAGTATTTTTTAAGAGATTAGTATGTGTTTTTATTTGTATTTGAGTGAGTGAGGTGAGAGTAGGAGGAGGGAATTTTTTTTTGGAGGGAACGTTTTTTGGTGAAAATGGAGGATGATTGTGAAGAGACAATTGTTGTTGCTGAATCTTTAGCTCAACTACAACAAAGAGCATATCTTAAATCTTCAGCTAATGACAACAACTCTCAATTGCACCTCTTTGTTGAGCCAACACCATTGAATGATGATTTTTACGAGCAAGGAGAGTTATTTGAAGAACCTACATAAGAAAGTAAACTTGCACAACATACAAGCATCCTCAACACACAGGTAAAGCAGCTAAGAGGTTGAAAATTTAATTTTTTTTCTTTGAACCCACCATTTTTTCAGCTGAAAAAGCTTTGTGCCGGCATAGTAGTTGTATGAATACAATGCCGGAAGCCTCTATACCGGCATAGTATTCATACTACGACTATGCCGGCATCCCGATATCCCCCATTGTGAAACCAAAACCGGCATAATACTCAACCAAAAAACTATGACGGTACAAAAGTTACTTTTTAGCTACCAAAAAATATTCTACGGAATATTATACCTTTTTAGCTACCAAGGAATATTCTACGGAATATGCTACCGTCATGGTTACTATTTCTCACATGCTTGAAATCCCACCATATTCTTTTGCAATCTCCATTATTTTATTGAAATATTATTAAACACTAAAATAAGAGATACAAGTCGGCCAAAAAAATGCTATCATTGCTACTCAGTATTCGCTCGCCCTATCTCAGAGATGTAAAACGACCAAACAAACAAGATAACCATCAACAAGTCTAAAAACTTTGCAAAATGAAACAAGAAAAGACTAGAATAACGCCAATTATACCGGCATAGGCTCAACAACGGGTTAATGGCCAAGACTAGGGGTGAGCATTTTATCCGTAATCCGCGGATTTACCTGGGACCAACCGTATTATTGCGGATGGATGACCGGACCGTTCACTAATGGGTTGGATGTGAATGAGATTTTTGAAATCCAACAGACTCTGGATTGGGCCCAGATGCAACCTTGAAAATCCATTGGACATCCATATCCGTTAGATTAAGGTCATTCTCTATATAATAACAGAGTTTTTTGGAGCGACCTCATTCACCGGAGCTCCACGTTGATTCTCGCTTCTGGTTGATTGTGACCCCGCTTTTATTATTATTTTTGGTAATTTACCAATATTTTCGCTAATAAATATTTTAGAAAGATATTTTTTTCCAACAAAACCAAATTTTTTTTTACCAAAATAGCTAAATCTAATACAATCTTATAAGACTGCCAAAAATACAAAAAAAAAACATCTATAGTATAATGTTGCTAAAATATACATTAAATCAATAATCAAAATACAACAAATCAATAATCAATCACGTAAATATAGGAAAATCAATCACGATTTCATCATAAAATTAAATAAATCATGCATCATAATCAAACACATATCAACGAATTCAAAAAATTCAACAAATTCAAAATAAAAAATAAAATGATTAATGGCCAATGTCCAGTTACATCTTTTGGAAACGTTCTTATCCTAATTACAACCCTATTGTATTAATTAAAAAAAATTGATCATGGGTACTAACCTTCTTTCTTGCGATAATATTTTTTGATGGTGCTATCCAAAAGTGAAGGATTACGTAATTATGAGAATATCTGAAACAAAAGATTGAAGAAAAAATTAGGATCATACAAAAAATCAAGCAATAATACACCTCATTTTCAATATTGAAGCAAAAATTAGGATCATACAAAAAATCAAGCAATCAAGCAATAATACACATCATTTTCATATTATTTTTCTTAATTTTGTGCATACCATAATTAAAAATACAACAAGCTTAGAATAAAAAATGAACTAAATAAAACCGGTTTTCTAATTTTGTTATAATTTTGATATGTATTATATTTTTTCTACAAAAATATGTGCGGCCAATACTTATAGAGAATATGGGAATAATTTGATATATATAAAAATACTATAAAAATATAAAATATATCTTTCATAAAAAAATATATGAGAATAATGTGGCCATCCAAAATTACAAAAATTTCTTACTTTTTGTAAAATATTATTACCTTAATTAGGATTTTTTAACTATTTCCGCATACTATATAATTGTAAAGTTAGGTAAAATGCCCTCTATATAAAGTGGTGCAACAAGGGTGGAATCTCATCACTTTTTTCCAAAACGGTTAGGGTTTATTATTTTTGAGAAATTTTGAGGATTAGGGTTTATTATTTTTGTCATTGTCATGCAAGTTTTTTTGATATTAGGGTTAATTTATTGATGATTGTTTTGGGTTTGCAGGTAATACACCCGAAAAACGCTTTTTGGCTTTGCTGCAGACAAATAACGAGCTAATCAGGAATATTTTAGAGGTGATTTTTTTTTACACGGTATTATTATGAACTAAATAGTGACATGTTTGTTTTTGTTCTTTTTTTGGATTGGTATCTTGATAGTTTAATTGATAAAAAGAATGACGAACCTTCCCCTTATTTATCATCTTCTCTTAGGTTTATGAGTAACAAAAACAAAGTAACCCATTTGAAAATTAAAATAGGTAGCAAATATTTATAGAAAGAAATAATTGTGTATAAACATCTCAAAATTTACCTACCGGTGATGCTTACCTATAATTACCTTTTTTAGAGGAATGTTTTCTATAATTATGTATACAGTTGACAGTATATATATTTTTTTCCACATATCCGAATTTGGTACTTTGAATTCGACGACCACAATTTTTTGCAAGACAGTATATAAAATTTATATTTTTATTTTAGAGAAAACAAAAAATACTTCGAGGAATGATGACCTGGTCAAACAAGGTTCCTATTATGGTATTTTATTTAATTTTTTATATGTTAAGAAAAATAAAAAATTTATATGAGTTAATGACTAATTTCATATGCTGCGTATCCTATAAACTAACAACTAATCTTCTTCCGCCTCCGCACAACCTTAATACTTAAGCATTGATTTTTTTAAATATTTTGCAATTCTAATCATTCTTTATACTTTTTTCGCAGGTACGCTCATGGTTATTCCTTCCTATTGATTTTGTTTCGTTTACTTTGGCTCTTCCGCTGTACGTATAATATCTACTGTCAAGGTTTTGATTTATTTTAATGTTTAATTAGTTGTGCGACTTTTAATGATCTGATGATGGACAGAGATTTACAAAATTCTATTTTGGTTTTGTATTGTTGGTTTGTATTCTGCGTTGGGATTCAATTTTAGTTTTCTTTACTGCCATGCCATCGATTTCTATTGCTTTTACATTTTATTATTTATCGCTGCCTTTGTATCATGTCGGTGCCAAAAGAGAAACCACACCGTAACTTCACTTAAAGACATAATGTTTTTTTTTTTTTTGAAGCACTACCCATTTTTGGTGGGGGACAATTATATGATAAGAATGTCTACCCCTACACGGGTGTCCTAAAGTGTGTGATTTACTAACCCAATCTGTGAAATTTATATTTATTTTTTTGTGCTCAAGGGGTGCTTAAGAGGAAAAGGTCATTAGAGGAAAGTGGTTTTGGATCCCAGAGTGGATCAATGGACACGGTTGAATGTTCTACAGGTTAGTTAATATTTATTGAGACTGTACAATTTATTATTTTTCCTATTTTGTGGATTCATTTTGGCGAGTAATCTAGCACAATAATAAGTAATCTATGCACCTTCGTTTTTGGTGCTTTGTAATCAAGGGGTACGTGTGAGAGAGGTATGCAAGAGAGATAGTAGATGAAATTCTAGATAATTTTTAGATTTTTGATTTTAACATTATTTTTAAAGATCATCTTTTTTAGAGTTGCTAGCTATAAGGCGTCCCATGGCATTTCTCTTTTACGTGGTGATTTATTAGTTGTTGTTGCGTAGCCTATGCTTTTGACGTTCGTTGGTCTTGCTTTTGCTGCCGTATTCATAAGGTAGTTTTCTTCGACTGTTTTATGTGTTAATTTATTAGTTTTTCACTTTTTCTGCATAAAATACATAGGCTTTGGACTTTCGTTGGAGGTGTTTCTTTCGCTGCTGAAATCGACCATATTCGTAAGGTGGTACTTATAGGAACCTATTATTCTCAAAACCAACACGAGTTTCTTCGGAGAGGTTGACTTTACTCAACATGAATTCAATGGGTTTCTTATCATACATAATACACCATCGATCAGCTGCTGAAGCAGCTTGAGCAGGTGGTGGCGCAATAACGTTTATCGAAGGTTTGTGTTCTCATTCCTCCTCTAACTCCATTTTTGCAGGATGTATTTATTAAAAGTTGGCCAACTTTTTAAGAAATTTGAAGTCTGGCTCAGGCAACATGTCGTTTCCTTTTCCATGTACTACCCTCAGTCGAAAGAATTTTATATCTTTCATAATAATGTATTACTTCGTATTTGTACAATGGATATGGATACAGTGGCCAGTTGGTCCATTTCTCAAAAAATTGCAAAGACATGAAATTCCACGCTATTGTTTGCTTAAACATACATCTGTATCTCATCTGAATGGCGGGAGTGTTTCATTATCATTACCATGCATCATATATATGCATGATATGGCATGGGAGAAAACATCGGCTTTAACCATACTGGATCACCCTTTCATTTGGATGAGGATTAATCGTGCATTTAGGTACGTATGGACCGAACACGACGACTTCTCTGTATGTGCACATGAAAGTACTACACATATCCAGCGCTTGCTCGAATTATCAAGACCAAAAATATGGAGTTCTATAACAGATGTGACTGGCCGGGGAAAACATAGGAAAATATTGCTACATTGTACATGAGGCCAATGAGAGTCGTTTAAAAGCTTACACTGTGTAGCAACTGCATTTATCTCCTCCGGTATGAGAATGAGGATTGGGTTACTATTGATTGGGTTGTAGATCTCGGATTCACATTGTTAAGTGATTATTTACGAAGTACTTTTTTTTTTTTTTTATCTCTTTGCATATTCTAGGATCCACATCTTAAATTTTTATGTAATTTTCTAAAGAATGAATACTGGCTGATATTCGTTCGTGGTTTACATACGTAAGTACTTTGGAATTATATTGTAATCATGAAAAGTTGGTCCATGAGTTGGGAGATAGTGAACGCCGCTAATAGTTATTGATTCCAATAACAAATTTCTGCACATGCTTTTCTCTTGAGCTTCTTCTCTACCGTGTTTTAGAAACATTCCGTTAGATGAGATCATTGTAAATTGGAAAGAAGTTTTTTGATCCCCATTATGGGCTTCTTTAGTTCTGTTCTGGGATCCTGTTGGATTGCATGCCATGGCTTTGTAGTCATGCTCTCTTTCCGTTCTATTCAGCTATTGTAAACTACTTCTTTACCATCAATTTTATTCTCTTTCTTTTTTGACCGAAGATAAAAAGTTTTTTTTTTTTTTTCGCACTTCCAACGGGCTAAAAGTATAATTTTACGTATCTCTACTAATAATTCATTTATGGTGGGATTAGACGTAGAATTTTAAAGGTGAGATTTATGGGCTCAAGGGATTTGGTGGAATTACGTTTTTCTCAGTATGTTTAGTTGCCCAAATCCCTGGAATCATATTTCCCATGGGAATATTTTTCCAGCATATCTTCCATATGAAGTCCGACCCCCCCCCCCTAAGATTTGCTGGGAAACTTCTCAAAAGATTTATGGACCCACTTTTTTTAATTTTAATTCCCATATATATACAATTTTAAAATCTATAAGATAATCCCAAACAGTATATATGGACTTTAAATCAAGATAATTTTATGAATCCTAAAATTTTTAACCGAGTTACCAAACACATAAGGAATTCATATGAATCCTAAAATTTAGGATCCCATGGGATTAGGAATCTTCTAAATTGTGAATTCTGCAAACAAACCCACAATAAGTGTATCTTTTAAACTAGGCACGGGAATTGCACTGACTTAAGTTTATTGCCAAGGAGGTGAATCAGGTGATGTGTTTGAAATCCACATCACCTAAATGCGTTTGACCCATGACCAAGTTAATCATTTCTTTTTCGAAATGTGGATAACAATGCAAAATAAGAAAACAAGGGTAAATGAAAAAAAACTTTTGGGGGAGCAGTGCAGTAGCAGCAATGACAAAAAAAATTGGTCTGCTTTTCGAAACATGAATTTGTACGTGTTTCTAATCTTATTACACCAATTATACAGCTACAAGAGCAACTTCGGCGTCAGAAAAAAAAACTGGTATGTTTTATTTGCCTTTAGCTCTCCTTTTTGACATTTTTTTGCACTGTTAAACGGTGGTTGGCTGTTGGCACAGTAACATTCGTTGAAGAAGGTCTGTGTTTTGGTTTCTCTGCTCACAATTGTCGTAAGCACTCTAACTTGGCTTCATTTGTTACCTTAATTATATTTTTGCATGATTTATTTAAGAAAATGTATATAAAAATGAAAAATTGGCTAATTTTTAAAATATGCCTCTAAAGTTTCATAATTCAAAACAGACCCGTGCATCGCACGGGTGAAAAACTAGTTTATATAGTTTCTAGATAACATATAGATAGTTTTGGAATTTTTAAGGTATTTTATTGGAGTGTTGTCCTTGACACTTCTATATTTATATACATATATAAAATGTGTAGGTTATATAAGAAGTCATCTATATTGGTTTTATTTTTTCATTACAAATTTTAACTAACACAAATCCATTGGATTATCCACACCCAATTCGTTCATCTATGCATCAATTGGATGCAAATCCGTTAGATGTTGGATTGGATGCGGATGCCAAATTTGAAATTCGTAGTGGATTGGATTGGATGCGGATGAGGTAAAAACCGGTCCATACAGACCCATGCTCACCCCTAGCCAAGACTTCAAAAACGGGTTTGAAATCTCAAATTCTAAAATAGTTCAGGCAGGAGAGGCAGCTGGGTTGAGTATGCAGTTGTACACCTATAGTCAAGTCAACTGGATCCTCCACAGGTTATGTCTTGGCACTCTTTTAATTATGCAGTTGTACACCTATGCTCTCAACCGGCTCCTCCCCTGGTTGTGTGTCTTGGCACTTTTTTAGTCGGATAGAAATTTTTTTTTTATTTTTTCAGCTGAAAGGTTGAATTTTATTTATTTATTTTTTACCTACATATATAGGCTCAACATTCCTGATCATAATTTCCAAGACTTGAAACAAAAACATCCCTCTAATAACTAAGTAGTAACCACAACCATGGGAAGGGCCTAACACTACCTGAGGCTCAAATATAAAACTTATTTTTCAAAATCTTGGCTCCATCAATACTAATCAAAGTTAGAATCAATCTAATACAAAAATTATATATCAAAAACGATGATTTTTACTTCACTTAAACCAAAGCAATACATATTACAGAAGTAAGCAAACACCCGCTTTTCTCTTTTACACTTTTCTTTCAGATCTAAAATTTAAGCTTACATCTTCAGGTCCTTTGAGCTAGCTGTTAATTTTGAAATGGTGATCCTCATAGGATCAAAGACCGCATCGGAAGAAAATACTAAGTAACAGATAATACAACAAGCAACACAGAATAAGAGATTTCAACAGATCAAATCTTGATTATAAGGCATGTAAGATTTTTGCTTGTTGTGGACCCTATTGAACAAACAACTATCCGCCACGATGTTGTTGTTTTTGTTGCCACTGCAATGCATTTGCTTAGCGGCCATGATTAAGGTCATAGATGAAGAGGAAGGAAGAAGCTGTTGTAATTTTCTTTTTGGATAGAAGTTGATTAGTTGGCATACTTTTAATTTGAGGAAACAAGATGTAATTGTAATTGCTTCTTAGTTTCTCACCAACTTGTTTCACGTGAAACGACTTGTTGTTTGATGCCACGTACCTCCTTGTATGAACAAATAATAGTATCAGTTTTTTGGTTTATTAGCGCTTAGATTTGAATTTCTAGGTAAAAAAGACGAGCAAACTATGAGCATAGTTCAAATAACCAAGATCTTGAAAATACTTTTTTAATATCCAAATCGGATATGTGACCCAAATATTATAAAGTCAGCTGACTAAAATACCCTCTTTTTTTTTTAGATTCAATTTATATTCTCGAGTCTTCTTCTCCTCAACCTCAGGTAAAACAGAAACTGATCCACACCTTATCTCTAGCAAATCTCTACTCACTTTCTTATACCCCAAATCAATTAGATAATCATCATCCTATTTAAGTAGCGGTAGTTTTTCCTCCACAAACTCTAGCTACACATTCAATTCCATGTCATAGTTGATTAATCAAGAAGAACATCAACAATTAATATTTGGTATCTCGGGATGGGAAGAAAGTATTCAAGGTAGGTCTAATCCCTAACCGAGTGGAGAATCAGATCTACAACAATTAAAATTAAACAAGAAGATCAAACAGCTAGATTAGGTAAAGGCGGTACGGGGAGCGGAAAGAAATGAAGATTAGAAAGAAAAAAATAGGAAACGGCTAGCGCGATTGGTACAATTTTTTAATTCCAATTGAATATCTTGGTGACGTTGGCCTTTTCGATCTCAAAGATGCAACTTTTAAGCGTTACTTGCATTCCAACATTTTGTTCCTTGTATTAATTGATGCAATTGAATTTTATTTTATTTTGAAGGATAAAGGGCTCGAAGAGCCCTAAGCTTTATTAAGACTACCTCATTAAATTGAGGTTTGAAGAGATACATATAGGTGGAGAATCATACTCCCACCAGCCCATTACAGAATCACGCTTTGCAAATTGACAAAGTTTATGTGCTAAAACATTGACACATTTAGGAATTAAAACAAACTTAACATCATGAAAGGTCTCGGCATCTACTTTACTCCTGCGAATCAAAGATTTTTCTGTCCACGGTATTTTACTTGCATCTTCCGTGAAAGCTTTGGTTACATTTAAAGAATGTCCCTTCACAATGATCTTTGTTAGGTTCAATCTCTTAGCCAACACCAAACCAAGAATAAAAGCCTTTATCTCTAACGTAAGTGTCGAAGTTGCATCAACAGTAGTTGTACCACATCCTTCAGACAAACCCAAATGATTCTGCGTAATTGCCCTTGCATCAACTTGATTTGGGATGAATGCTAGATCAACGTTAGTCTTGCAGTAGCCAAATTCCAGAGGATTCCAATACTGATAGATGATATAAGGACTATTATCCCCTATGTTCCTTGATACTGCAAGATGGCAAGAACTGAAATCCATAACTGTTTTTTTAAGCACTAATCCTGCAGAAAATGAAACATTAGAGAAGACTTCACAATCTACACCATTCCATGCACCATAATGAAATTTGTGAATCTCTTGATTACCAATCCATTTCAATATAATAGTTCTAGGATTATTTAATTCCATTTGCATCCAAAATTCCAAAGCAGAATACATGAATACTCTTTTAGCCCAAGGACAATTGAAGAACATATGTTCTATTGTTTCTTCATGGACATCTTGCTTACACAGCGTACAAATATATTGAATATGAGTATTGAATCTCTTGATGTTATGCTTAACCGGTGAGCCATTATGGAGTACTTTCCACATAAGCAGCATAATCTTAGGTGAAATGAAAGTAAAAGACCAAAACTTTTTCCATAAAAATTCATTAAGGGTAGAAGAAATCCGAATATTTTCTGCACGTATCTTGTAACAAGATATGGTTGAGTATTTTCCAATAAATGGTCGGTTCCAGATTAAGGAATTATTTTCATCTTCACCATTAATATAAATACCTAGAATCACTCTTAACTGATCTTGAGAGAATAAATCTTGGAGAAGATTTTCATTCCATGAATAACTATCTTCTAAAAATAGATGAGCAACTACGTGAATATTTCCATGCATAATATCTGAATATGTTAACAGATGACACAGTTGATTGGGGATCCACGATTCCTTCCAAGCATTGATGCACCACCAACAAATACCTTTAAGGCCATCACAAACCACTCTGAGAGTGCATTGAAAATAACAATGGCAATAATTTACCAAATTTGTTAGAAAATATAAACAGAAAAACCTAATATGCATTGCTGAAATGCAATTTATTTACTCACATATAATATAGGATAAGCTAATCTACCCAGATCTTAAAAGAAATCAAGATCCGGGCAGAGAAGATGAAGATAACTGTTTTCTATATGAAGATAACTGTCTGTATTTAGGATAGGGTTGCAGAGCGTTTTTTTATTTCATATTTGGAGAAAATCAACACTTTCTTTTTCAATTCTATCTTATCTTTTTGCAATTGAAATATGCAACTAACTAATTGATTATTTTTTTCCCAATCCAAGTACGAATAATTTTGTTGATATGGGGTTTGGTGTTTGATCCCTTATTTTTGGTCTTATTTGAAATCTAATGGCATTACGGGTAAGCAAATGTGTTTAATTTCTTAATTTTGATTAATCTACTTGTTGTTTTTTTTTGGTTGTGTTGATGGTGGATGTGAAGGATTTATTGCTTGAGACGAATAGTGTATACTATTTTTGCCGGTGATTTTTAAGATAAACATATATTTTACAACGAAACACACTAGATGCACCTGAGCGCATAATGAATATTCTGATAGAAAATATGTTTTTTTCCAGGTGGCACCCGAGTGCATAATGTATATTTTTCTTGAAAGTTTTGTAGTTACTCTTGTTTTTCTTCTTTAATACCTATTTGTGTTAATGTTTTGATGGTGAATATGATGGTAATGTTGGTAGACTCACTGCTCGAGATCATGAATTAGTGATTTTGGTTATGATAAACCTAGATCTATCCATGCCGTACACAAGATGCACCTGAGTGCATGATGTATATAATTCTAACGGGAAATAAGATCTGGATTGTTGCACCGGAGTGCATAATGTGTATTTTTTTTGATTCATATAAGAAAAATGTTTTGGCCTGGTTGCACATTCTTATAGAAAATAAATTTTGTCAAAGTTGCACCTGGATACATAATGCATATTCTTATAGAAAATAATTTTTGGTCAGGATGCACTTGGGTGTATAATGTATCCTTGGCGTGACTTAGAATAATTATTTTTTTTCGAATTTCATATCAACATTGGATCTTGTTTCGTAGAGAATTTCGAGCCATTTCCAAAAATATAAATTTCATTAAAATCCGACTTATATTTCGGAAGTTGTGACTTTTCTCGCGATTAATTTAGGGCATATTAATAAAGTAGCCAACTTTTTTACCCCTAATTAATAAACCGGCCGTTTTTTTAAAACCTTCTATAAAATAGCCATTCCGTTAATTATTTCTTTCGGTCCCACCAATCTGGTCAAAATAGTCGACTTAGTCAATTTTTGGCTTAAAATTACTACCTTATCCTTCGGTTAGTCAAACCCTGGTGATGATTCCCTTTTCTCCTCCTACGACCTCCCCCAACTCTTTTTCGACTACATCTCATCACATACGATTGATGGCAGCAGACTCATCTCCCATTAACTTGTCCAATCGAAGCAGATCCTCACTCTTCCTCCTCTGTTCATTCCCAATAACCACCGACAGTACTCCCAATTGGGGTAAGGGGTTAATTTAAGATTTCAGTTGGTTGTTTGTTTCCGTCGATTAGCACAGATTCAAAAATTACTAACCTTGAAGGATTTGATCATGGTAATAAGAAAGACTATGGAAGCAAAAAAAGAATTGAAATATGAATTGATTAGGGTTTATTTTTATTGATTTTAGTGGTTATTCTTGTTCGCAATTTTTGGTTCTCTATGCTTGCTGGTTTGTTTGTAATTGAACGATTGATTAATGAATAAATGAAAGCTGATTAATTTGATTAAGCTTTACTATTGGGTTTTTATCGGATGTTAATTTGTCTCTTGTTTGTTCTTGCATGTGTTAATAGTTAGGCTTCATGATTGATTAAGGTCAATTAGGCTTCAATTGATAAACCTATTTGATTTAAGTACGGTTTAAATCGGGTTATTTGGTTGATTAGGGTTCTTCACAGTTTGGGTAGAAGAAGATGAACTGGTCATGTTTTAACTAGGTAGTGAGTTTAGTGACCCAGTCCGTTGGTTTGGTTTAACTAGGTTCGACCTAGTCAGTTCAACCGGGGGTTTACATGTCTTTTCTTAAGCAGATAACTGACACGTAGACAGTTAACAGCAGTTAGCCGTTTTTTTGAAAAAACGGGACAGAAAATGTCAAACTCGGCCACTTTATATAATGATTCGAAAAAACGGCCACTTTCTTAAATATAGTTCAAAAAGATGGCTACTTTATTAACAACTTCACCAATAAAGACAACGCCCCCCCTAAAGCACAAAGCATCCTGGCGAGTGCTCTTTTTGGTAAAGTGGTTAAGGACATTGATAGAGTTTACATGCTAACGGAGAGACAGAAAGCGGTTTTTGGTTGTTTGCAAGCAACACATGCCCAAGATTTTCTTCTGGCTATTCCGATTGAGGGGCTGGGGGCAGAAGATGTCTCCTTTGAGTACCGGTCTATCCTCAAATACGAGGTTAATGATCCCGCTTTATCCCTCGACTCTCGCGCCTACCGCTTGCATCACAAAGTTGCTTGGATTCATATGGTGAACATGCAGTTCATTGTAAAGTAGACCCTGTTATAAATATAGACATGATCATGTGAGGGATATTTTGTATGATGTACTTGTGGAGGTCTGGCATTTCGGCAAGAAAGAAGCACTGTGCATTTCCCGACAGACCCACTTGAAGGGAGATCGACACTAAGACCAGCCGA
The DNA here is from genome assembly GCA_023529315.1 of Papaver bracteatum. NCBI lineage: Eukaryota > Viridiplantae > Streptophyta > Magnoliopsida > Ranunculales > Papaveraceae > Papaver > Papaver bracteatum. The sequence goes on along the minus strand of JAJJWX010002445.1, from coordinate 397,932 downwards.
TGTTCTTATTTTTGGATGGGCTAATGGGAAACACACATGTGTTGACCTCACCGGGGTATCTCCTTTGGTAGGAATTGGACATGGCACCTTTACAGTCGGGCGAGCAGCGCTAAAGGCTGCCTCAGGTAAGATATCGAAGCATGAGAAAGCATGTGTTGACAATGGGCATGCTTTCGTCCCCTTTGCTTTTGATACTTTTGGCTATTTGGCTCCGAAGCGGTTGGACTACTCAAGAGGGTCCAGAAAGTCATGCGCAGCAATGTAATGACCCCTGGCTCACGAGATTTTATTTTTAATAGGATAGGTTTTGCTATTCAAAAAGGGCTAGCGGCACAGCTTGTCGCTCGCTTGCCTAGTATGTAATTTTTAACTTTGTAAGAACAAAATAATATTTTAATGTGTAATGAGATAGGAGAGAGAAATGATATGATAAAGAATAAAGTTTTAAGTTAAGGGTACATTTGACTAATTTTTCTTATTTTTTTTTCACCCAGACATATATTTTACAAGACCATTTCTCCCATACTTTATGGGCTATGGGCATATAACCCATTTTCCGGTAATAGTATTATCCGGCAAAAGTCGGAAATTATACCTTAGTCTATTTACACGGCAATTTGTTGTCGGTTGAAACAAAATTAAGAGTTCAATTTTGTGCACGTAACAAAGGATAACTATTGGCTGCATTTAACTGACAGTTATAGTACATAATAAAATCAGTTATTCTTTTAATTTTAATTCATGTATAATTCGTAAGTGGAAATAAATATATGCATGATATCTAATTCTAGCCTAATATCCAGGAGTTGAAATAAATAACCATAATTTCCCTAATTTCCGTAAAACGGGAAAAAACCCAACTCATCAAGTTTGCTTTCGTTTCTCCAAAGAAGACGGACGTGATGATCAAAACAAATTAAGATTGATATATAGCTAACATCTAATGGAGTTAAGGAAAAAAAAAATGATCAAAACAAATTAAGGTTAATTATAGCAAATGGAGTTAATAATGCTTAATAAACCTACGCGATGATCAAAATAGATCAGCTAATGAACGTGATGATCAAAAATAATATGCAACTTTATAAAGTTACCTTTTCTTCATAGTAAATTCCTGGCGAGATTAGGGTATATACCCAATTTTAAGGGAAATATAGTGTATCATTATTAAAAAGAATGATTTTACTTTAATACCCTTTGAACTTATTAAATCTTAAAAATAAACTCATTTCTTAATTTCATTAACCCTAAAATTTAAAAACTAAACAACTCTTAATTTTTTCTTCTTCTTCGTCATCTCCATCTTCCATCAACCAAAACCATATAAAAATCTTTAATTTTGATTTTCCAAAAAAATTGTTGACTCTACAGGTGAAAAGAAGACTATAAATGATGTTTAAACTCAAACTCATCATTGTGTTATGTGATCTGATTGTTATATTAGGTTAGAAATCGAAAATTATGATTCTGTATTTTTGGTCGGCAAGGTCGTAACATGCATATCTTGCCGACTTTTCATAACAGCCATGGCAACTGTAAATTTTTTCAACAGCCAGCAGGTTTTTTCAACAACCGCCGGGGTATTTTTCTCATCAGCCGGCGGAGTTTTTTTATAGACCTTGCCGACTACTATTTTTCAATAGCCGTCTCCTGTGTGTCAAAAAAATAAAGTCGACATCTTTTTCATTTAAATACTCTGCCGACCAAATCTAGTCGGCATTTCTTCATTCAAATACCTCGCCGACCAAAAATAGTCGGCATCGTCTTCATTCGCCGACCTTGCAAACTTTTCATACTTTCAGAACTGAAAGTGTTGATTTCTGATCTAGTTTTGAGTATAATTTCATACAACAGCTTTGCAATCCCGTTTTTAGCAGTGTTTGGGTTGTGTGCTTTAATTTCCGTTGCAAAAGATCTTCTCAAAACAAATTTTTTTCATCAAAAATATTCCCAAATAAGTTCAATCAAAAAGAAAAATTCATTTCATAGGTTAATCAATCTAAACTCAATTAATTAACCTAATCAGAATTTTTAGTGTTAATTAAACAACGGTATATTAGCCATTTAGAAAATATATGGTTAAGGGGTGGCTTGTTTTACTTCCAAATGACCATATTTTGTCTTATTGGGTATACCCCAATCTTGCCGGATTGCTTTTGTGTATTCATTCCTCTTTCATTTTTTATATTTTTTTTGTAAACTCGATTCATTCTTCATAATTGCTTTTATATATTATGCATTCATTTTGTTTGCAAAGCCTTTTATGATGCTTATCAATGGGGTGGCTCCCGTTAATCTTGAGTCATCATTCTTAGTTTTTTTAATCTTTTAATCTTAAAAATACTAAGATAACGATAAAATTGTTTCGCATGACCAATCTTTTAATCTTATCAATGGAGTATATTTTAGCTGGATTAGATATTATGTATATATTTGTTTCCATTTATAAATAAAATAATTATTAAAAATATAAATAAGATGATTTTATTATACAAGTAACGGTTGGTTTTAATGAATCTGATTGGTTTGTTACGTGCACACTCTTTAAAGGAATGTGCACAAAATTTGACTCCAAAATTACTCTGTGCTCGTGGAATCTTCAAGAAACATGCAAGCGCTAGATCAAATAATAACAGGGATTCTGGTAGAAGTTTAATCAATACGTTCAAGGCCCCATATGTTGAGTCATTGGATCATCAATATACACAAAATGTACAAAGAACATCTCTTGTGTTCCTTTGCCACCAGGAAATGCAAAGTTCGGACTAATGTTTATCCTAAATTGAACTGTGGAATACTTAATCAAAATTAGTAATTTTACAATCGGTCTAACGTTAAAAAATCAAAATCAAAAACACTTTCAGTGAATTTTCTTCATTTTATTTTAACCAAAACAATACAGATTACATAAGAACTGAGCAACACCTGATTACATAAAATTTAGGGTTAATTACATATTCAGGTCCTCCTTTAAATTGTTGATCTGATTCACATCTTTTTAGCTAGTGATAAGTAAAAATATATATTCTTACTAATCAAACAAACCGCATCAAAAGAAAACACTTCCCTAGCAGATGATGCAAAAGAAGAGAAAGATCTGTGAACACGAGACAAAGAGACTTTAAATAACAAGAATCTAACAGAAAATTAATGATTTTTGAGAGGAAATATCATAATGCCAAGTACAAGATGTTTCATTGTTGATTGATGCTCTTAAACATCCATTTGTCATGATGTTGTTGATGTTATTCCGATGTATTTATTTTCCATAGAAGATGATGAAGAAGGAATGAGCTGCTTATTTACTTTTCTGGTTAGGGTTTGCTTTCTCAAAGAATGGATGGAGGCGCAAATACTATTACTTCTTATATAGAGTTGCATACGTGCAAATACTATTACTTCTTATATAGAGTTGCATACGTGCCGGTTTGGTTTAGGGTTCATTTGCTATCCTTGATTTCAAATCTAACGGCTCATCCATGTATTGAATTATACTTTTGGAGTGTTAATTCCGCTATATTGAAGTAGGCAATGAACTTGAACATTTTTGACCGTGGGCTGTAAGCTGTCATTATTCCACCAGGGTATGTTCAACTCATTGAGCAGACCACTTGTTCCCTCTTTTGTTTGCAATCTCCATTACAAAACTAAACTAAGAGATACAAGTCGGCCAGCAAAATGGTATCATTGCTAGTTAGTATCGGCTCCCGCTAACCGAGAGATGTAAAACCAAACAAGACAAGTCCAAAAACTTTGCAAATTGAAAAAAGAATATATAATAACGCCACTTATACCGACATAGGTAGACTCAACATTCCTAACAGAGAGATAGATATATGTAAAACCAAACAAGCAAGATCAGCGTCTACAAGTCTAAAACTTTGCAAATTGAAACAAGAAATACTAGAATAAGGCCAATTATACCGGCATAGCTAGATAGCTAGACTCAACATTCTTGATCATAATGGCCAAGCCTTCAAACAAAAACATCCCAAACCAGGGACAGGGACGGGCCTTTGACTACCTGAGGCTCAAGTAGAAAACTTATATTTCTAAATCTTGGCTCCAACAATCTCTCTAGAAATGTTCCAAATGAGCAATACTTATCAAACTTGCAATCAATCTTATACAAAAATTGAAAATCAAAACCGCTGCTTTTACTTCATTTAAACCAAAATAATAAGCAAATACCATTTTTGTTTTCTCTCTTGTACACTTGCTTTCGGATTTAAAATTTAAGCTTACTTATATCTTCAAGTCCTTTGATCTTTTGATTTTGAACTGCTTAGATCATCAGATCAAAGACTACATCGGAAGTAAACGACAACACAGGAGATAATTCAAATGCAAAGGTTGTTAATTCTTGCGAAAGACAGAGACAGAGAATATAACAAATTATATCTCGTTAAGTGATGTAAAAATTTTGAGAGGAAAAATCATAATTCCATGATGCTGTTGTTGCTGCTGCAATGTAGTATTTTCTTAGCCGCCATGATTAAGGTCATAAATTGAAGAAGAATGTGGAGGCACAAATAAATTACACTGCATATATGGTTACACTTAGTTTAGGGTTCATTTGTTATCGATGATTTCGGATCTTTTTATTTCATCTAACGGCCTACCCATGTCTTTTTATTGAATGTATATTGGTCACACAGACTCAAATTAGTAGATGTTGACCAGTCAATAATTTATATTGACTGGATAAATAAAACTTGACCAACCAAAATGAAATAGTACGCTTGTTTAGAAGGAATGCACTTGGTTTGTTTACAATTTGTTTTGGTTCGCTTGAATAGTATAGCTCCACTTAGATCCCTGCATATTTCAACATCTTGAATTCATTAATTATCTCAAACAAATTACACAAGGGCTACAAGTCCAATGGAGTTGACAAATTAAAACATAAATTTGGGATGCCAAATTGGCAAACTGGATAGGCAAAGCCGCAAATGTTCAGATTAATTTGGGCATTTGCTTATCGTGTGGTATGACCATTGTGCAGCCATTGATTGGCCGCTCGGAAGCCACCAACAAACCTGTTTGAGCTCATGGAGTGTATGATTCCTAAATCAGGGTCCATTTAGTTTATACTCCTAAAGTTGGTGAATGACAAGAATTGGAACCAAAATCTTGTATTCATGTACCTAATTCTGGTTTAACAAAATCTTACAAAGTTAAAAGTTACATACTAGGAAATCGAGCGACAAGCTGTGCCGCTAGCCCTTTTTGAATAGCAAAACCTATCCTATTAAAAATAAAATCTCATTGAGCCAGGGGTCATTCTGGTTTGACTTTTTTTTTTTTTTTTTTTGAAACTGAAAATTCTCATTAAGAGTTTAAGTAGTGGTTACATGTTGTGCCTCCTTGAGTAATTGATTTAAGATTTCAACTGGAGGAGTAGTAATCCAAACACCACTAATACATTGCGTTCTAGCTAATTTAGAAAGAGAGTCTGCAACCTTATTTTCCTCCTTAGGCCCATAGCGGCATTGCCAGAAGGAGTGTGAACTTAACAAGTTCTTTATATCTAAAATCAAATTATGAGTTCTCCAATCTATATTTATAGGACCTCCCTGGACAGCATCCACCACAAGCTTTGCGTCTAGCTCAAAGATAACTTCTCCAGCTTTTTCTCTAGTGCCCACTGCATTGCCTTCCATAAATCTTTACTTTCCGCTTGTTCTAGGCTTGTCGCATTAGCTAAATAGAAGCACTTTGATCCGAGATGTGCACCTGAAAAATCATGACATATTAGTCCAACCCCACCAGTATTGTTAACTGCATTAAAGGAGCCATCAGAATTTATTTTAAGAAAATTCAAAGAGGGGGAATGCCAGTGAGCATTGGTTTTATTCTGAGGTTCTAAATTCCTGAGATTATTAATTGGTTTGTAGTCTATGACAGCAAACTCTCTTTTGCATCTCTGAATAATACTTTCCACAGAAGGATCCATGCCTTTGAAAACCACATCACATCTTGAGTTCTAGATGCACCAAGTAATGATGGCTATTTTGCAAATAATTTGATCATGAAGTTGTCTAGTGAGAAGTTTATCAAACCAAATACTCAACCAATCTGAAAGAAGGGTCACTTGATCAATATGCAGTCCCATGAGTGCAAACCAAATAGCTTTATAGTAGGAACAATGAAGTATAATGTGATCTGCAGTTTCCAGTTCTTGAGAGAAAAAGGGACAGAAATAGTTGTCATCTTCAATAATACCATGGAGTTTATCTTTAGTGGCTAGGATTCCTTTTAGACATTTCCATAAACATTGTTTAGTTCTTGGAAAAACAGGTAATCTCCATAACTTTTTGAAAATAGTCCTCATTCTTGTACCAACAGAGAGGTTGTTGTTTCTATCTTGGAGCAGTCTGTTGTAGGCTGACTTTACATAGAAATTACCACTTTTTTCAAGAGTCCAAATCATTTTGTCTTCTTGGGCCTTGTGCACAGGGATGTTAAGAATTAGAGCCGCAACATGATCATCAAATAATGCAAAAATTATCCCAGTATTCCATCCATCTGAAACTGTTGAGAAAATTTGGTGAAGATAAGTATATTCGTGAGCATTTGAAACACCATTCATTGGGACTTGAGGAATTGGCAGATCAGGAATCCATCTGTGAGACCAGATTAAGATTTTTTTCCCATTACCAACACACCAACAGCTATGGGTATTAATAAAAGACAGTTCTGAACTGATACTCCTCCAAGACCATGTAGAGTGATCATTATCTACAGCTGAGAAAATATTACCATCTTGAAAATATTTGTTTCTCAAAGAGATGGAGCAAATAGAAGTATTATCAGAGTAAAGTTTCCATGCAGATTTAGCAAGAAGAGCTCTATTGAATAAGTGTAAATCTCTGAAGCCCAGTCCATCTTCTTCTTTGGAATTATTTACTTCTCTCCAGGTGATAAGATTCCTTCCTCTATTAGACTTATTGTTCCTCCAGAACTTTTGCTGAATTGAATTCAGTTGATTTATTGTGGAATCTGGAAGTCTGAAAGTTGTCATGTGATGAACTGGAACTGCATTGGTGACATTTTTGATCATAACACCTCTGCCAGCTTCTGACATATTTGAGGCATTCCATTTAGATAATTTGTTCTCCATTTTGTTGACAAGACTTGAGAAAGGAATGGTTTTATTTCTACCAACAAAGAATGGGAGACCTAAATACTTTTCTTCATCAATGTTTAATTGCCTGACTTGGAGTAAACCACTAATAAGTTGAGATGAATGAGGGTTCATGTTTTTACTGAAATAGACAGCAGACTTGTGAAAGTTGATGAGTTGGCCTGAGTAGTTACTGAAGTCTTGGATGAGCTTGAGAAGATTATTAGTTTGCAGCTGATTTGCCTTGCAGAATAGTAAACAATCATCTGCAAATAACAAATGGTTTATTTTTGGAGCACTTCTGGAAATCTTCATACCTGTTAGAGTGTTTGTGTTCTCACAATGATGCAGTTGTCTTGAGAAAGCTTCCATAGCTAGGATGAAAAGGTAGGGAGATAGAGGATCTCCCTTCCTGATTCCTCTTGTAGGTTTGAAGGCTTTAGTTGGTGATCCATTCACCACAATTTCCACCTATGTAGTACTGATACACTGCATTATGAGATGACAAAATTCTTGACAGAAACCAAATTTTTTGAGCACATCCATGAGAAAATACCATTCAAGTCTGTCAAAAGCCTTTGACATGTCCATCTTGAGAGCCAGATGACCTGTTCTGCCTTTTTTCTTTTTCATAGCCTTCACAAGTTCTTGAACAAAACATACATTTTCAGAAATGAGCCTACCAGGGACATAGGCAGTTTGCATAGGGGAAATAAGTTTCTCCATATGTTTTTTGAGTCTGAGAGAAATGATTTTGGATATTAGCTTGTAGATTGTATTGCATAAAGAAATTGGTCTAAAATCTTCAGGTCTATGAGCATAAGGACTCTTAGGAATTAAAGTAATTCTGGTGTGATTGAGCTTCTTTAGGATATAACCAGATCTAAAGAAAGATTGAACAGTTTTGCACACATCATATTGAACTAGCAACCATTGGGATTGGTAGAATCCATGTGGAAAACCATCTGGACCTGGTGAAGTCCAAGGTTCCATGAGTTTTAGTGCAATATGGATTTTTTGAGAACTTGGAATTGCTATTAGAGTAGAATTATCTTCATCTGAAATACAAGAAGGAATAAACTTCAAGAAAGCTTCACTGTCAGCTGGGCTTGAGGTGGTACTGATTTTTTTGAAATGAGAGACAAGGAGATGTTCAATAGAGTTTTTGTCTTGACACCATGTACCATCAGTAGCTTGTAAGGAGTCAATTATGTTTCTTACTCTTCTCTGATTTGCTCTAAAGTGGAAGTACTTGGAATTTCTATCTAAATCATTGTAAAAATGGTCCTTGGACTTCTGTCTGTAAGATGAAGCTTGAATTTCATTTAGAGCATCTATTTCCTTCTCTATGATTATAACTCTATCTGTGTGAATTCCTTGGACATATGTAAGTTGGAATTGATCCAGTTGTTGTTGTAATGCAGTGATTTTACCTTGAATATTTCCAAATTTGTTTTTACTCCACTTAGAAAGAAGATGCCTAGTATTGGACAATTTATCAGTCATCATATAGGCTGCAGACCCTGAAGTGTTAGTAGCCCAAGCATTCTTGATCTCCTCCACACAAGTATCATTTTGCAACCAATGTTCAAAGAACTTCCAAGTTTTGTTAGAACCTGCAAAACTAGTATACAAAGATAACAAAATAGGAGCATGGTCTGAACCCTTTATAGGAAGGTGTAGAAGCTTAGAGTCTGGGAAAGTAATAAGCCAGTCATTATTAACCAGAGATATATCTAATCTAGATTTTATTTTACCAGTACCATGACTATTACTAGTCCAAGTGAAGGGATTTCCACTATAGCCTAAATCCAAAAGGTTTGCCTCTCTAATAAGATCAAGAACTTCATCTGGGGTAGCATTAGTATTAGTATTTCTTTCAGATAAATCAAAAGTAACATTTAGGTCACCTAAAAGGACCCAAGGAATCTTGACAGCTTTACTAAGATCCTTAATGTAGTTCCATTGAGCAGTTTGATAGGGTGTGCCATAGACACAAGAGAGAAACCACTATCCTTCAGAAGGATCATTGGTGATAAGAGCATGGAACATATTGGAGGAGGAATTGACAATTTCTAAAGAGAAACCATCTTTCCACATAAGGACAATGCCACCATCCTGGCCCACAGAAGGGACATAAGTAGTGTTAGGCATTCTAAGACAATTTGTAAGTTTGAGAATTCTATCATCATTTATCTTGGTCTCACATAAGAAGATAATGTCTGGGGAATGCAAATGATTTAGATGAAGAATGTGTTCTCTTGTTTCCTTGCCTAAGAAACCCTGACAGTTCCAACTGAGAAGTTTCATAGTGAAAATGAAAATAGGATTTTTAAACTTAATACTTAAGTTTGTAAGAAAGATTAAAGAATGCAGCAAATGATGAGGATGATTAAAACAACAAATATAAAGAGAAAACTGCTGACAAAAAAGAGAATTATAAAATTAAGATGTAAAAATAGTTGGGGATGATTATTACTAGCTTAGTAGGTGCTCCATTCATCACATGAGAAGGCTCCTCAACATCCTTAACTCAATATTCAATAAAATCATGCTCCATTGTAACAACCTCTGAGGACATAAGATTTGAGCCAGTATTATTATCCATGTCCTCTCCATCAGCAGTAGTATTTATGTCCTCATTTCTCATTCTCTTGTTGTTTCTGATTTCTTCTTGCTCATTTACTTATTGCTCTTTCTGTGCAAGACTCGCTTCAGCTATCTTTTGAATCATAGTATCCAAGTCTTCAGAGATTTCAACACCATAAGCTTTAGCAAGTTCATGAATACAAGTTATATATTCATCATTGGTATATCCTCTTATTTTGAGCTCATCAACCACAATATCACATTCTTCATCATTGTGGTCCACTACAAAACATTTTGGGCACAGAGTATGTGGTTTTTTTTTCCAATGAAAACGAATCCAGGAAACTCCTCCAGCTGCATTATTCCACCACCCCCCTCTATGAAGGGGTTTAGATAAGTCTATTTTGATTCTTGCAGTGATACTACTACCAAACAATTGAGTGCAGTCTTCTGGGTCAATTCTGATTTTTGTTCCTAGTTCCTCAATAGCTTCATTCATAATCTCATTTGAGTGATGTTCTAAGAGAAGGTTCTTGAAGTGAACATCCCATTATTGATGAGAGAAAACCCATTGATCAACTGGTATAGCTGGATCATACTTTTGAAGATTCAAATGGCATTTTTTTGCATTCCAGGGGAATTTTTTGAGGATGGTGTTCATGACCTCCAGAGAATGAAACTTGAATAGGTAGATGTTTCTACCAATAACTTTGACTTCCTTAGTTCTGTATTTGTTCCACACTTTTTGGACTTCTTTTCTTATTTCATCTGTGTCAAAATTATACTTAAAGAATAATTTTCCAATCAAAGTCTTGCTATGATCTTCAGCTACTTTGACAAAAGCTTCTTTTGAACCCACTGCTCTTCTCATTTGTCTCGCACAAATGTCTCTAATCTGGGTATTTTTCATTTTCCCAATGATAGCATAGATTTGATTATTTGAGGAGGAGGTCATTAAGGATGCAGAAGAAATATCTGTGATGGGGTTTTTTCTTGATATTTTAGGTTGAGTGATATTCATAGGTTTTTGGGAGGAATCTATAAATAAGAGGGGATAAAATCTGCGGTATCCACAATAGGTAATATTCGAGTCATCAAAGCATATATATTCTCCAGTATTTGAGGAATACAACCCAAACGGAAAGTTGACATTACTTAGAATAGAATGCTTGATTTTAGCTTGGATCCTGAAATTAAGGAAAGAAAAAGGGGGAAAGTTGAAATTTTTGAATTTTGAAACTCCATTGTTGAACTGAGTTTTTGCAGACCGAGTCTTCACCATTTGATCGGAGAGGACATTTGAATCATAAACATGATAAAGATAATAATACTGGTTCATACTGATGAGGTCCTCTTCAAAATTAGAGGGTTGCAAAACTGCATTTATACTGGAGATACTTGTGAGACTTGATTGAAACAACTGTGTTTTAAGTAGGAGACCAAAAAGGACAGAGGTCCAACACTGAATGCTTCTCATATTGTGATGTGTAAAAAGACCTGAAAAATTAGCCAGACATAATCTAAAAGAGAGAAATCTGGAAGAGAAAAAAAAAAGAAAACAAAACAAATACGATGTCTAAAAGATTAAAACAGAAAACGAGAATTTAAAAAGACAAAGAGAGATGAAAACTTATTCATTCATTGACCCGTAAGGCGTTCGATTTGTGTGACCGATTCTTAGTTTTCATTCTGGTTTGACTTTAAAAAGGAACTAAACAATCCTAAAAATAAAGAGGATATCAATAACAAAATCAATTAAACTAAAATGAAGAAATTTGGGGTGCTAATAAATAAACTGACCTTAATAATCCCAACAATGGTTCCTTTATAATCAGGGAAAATTAGCAGTATTGAAGAAGGTATGAGCATGAGCAGCAAGAAACATAAACAAACACATGAGTGGGAAATGACTTATTGTTTGATGCCTAAATGAAATTGAGGAATACTTAAATCAAAGTTAGTAATTTTACAATCGATCTAATATGCAAAAATCAAAATAAAAAACACTTGTACTTAGTTTTCTTAATTTTCTTCATTTCAACCAAAATAATACAAATTACAGAACTAAGCAAAGCCAGCGTTTCTCTTTTCTTTACATCTAACATTTATGCTTAAGGTCCTCCTTTGAACTGTTGATCTCATTCACATCTTCTTAACTGGTGATAACTCTTACTAATCAAATACTTACGTCGGAAGCAAAGATTTTTCCTCCACATCAGTGAAGGCCTCTGAAAACTCCAAACTATAAAAAAAAAATTAAAATCTTTGAGAGGAAATATCATAATGCCAAGAAAATGTTTCGTTGTTGATTGACGTTATTGAACAACCATCTTCCATGATGTTGTTGTTGCTGCTGCAATGTATTTTCTTTGCCATGATAATGATAATAATAAGGGCTATAGAAGGTGAAGAAGGGAAAGCTGCGTATTTTCCAAGAAAGACAGTTTCTATTACAACCTTTACCGGCACACAACCCAAAGTGATAGCGCCGTCTTCATGTATCCTTAATTCTTACATCAATTTAGATCATCAATCTCTCACCTTCAATTTTTGTCTGCAAATCGGTCTCTAAAACTCAGTTTTCGTTTCAGTCTCTGTTCCGGTTTAATGTTTACAGAAGATCCACATTTGTATACCTTTCATATTTCTTTGCTCATTGCTAGATACATACTCTACAGTTTATTGTGTTATCTAATCAAGTTCATAATCAGAGAAGAATAACAAAGTACTTCCATTTACAGCAAAACTAAGGAAAAATTCTACCAGAGCATTACTAATAGAAATTACCAAGAATCCAGTAACGTCTTTAACTGTCGTGTTCCAAGTACAAACATTCTCAGACACAACAACATCGTGTTCAACACCATTACAAACCAAGAAATCAAGACCCAACAAACACTTCATCATCAGCAATTCATTTACACACACACCACTGAAACTCAAAAACAACAACTATTCAACACATACCCTATTACCACTACCTGTTCCAAGTAATTTCCAAACCTTTTACAAGATTTAAAACCAAAAAACCATAACAAAATATCCAACAGTTACAAGAAAAAAATAAAGAGAAAGAAACTGTCCATTAGCTTCAACTATAGCTTAAAGAAGTCGGGTGGTCAAGGGAATCACCAGAGGAGTTTTTTCACAAAAAATTTGCTAATCATTTTTAAGATTTTCAAACACCCAAAAAAATTAGCTCCTCCTGGTAACTTTGTGGCATCTACCACATGTATTTCTACCCTCCCTCCGTTCACCGTTCACTATCCTCGCTGCTTGATGGCGCTGGAGATGTACCACTGGAGTCCGACTCTTCATATGAATAAGGAACCAGGGCACTCACACTTAACAGAAACTGCTCCCCTTCATTCATGGTTCGAGAGTACTTTTTGGAACTGGCAATATCCTTTTAAAATCGATCCCTTAGATGCTCAGCGTCATACTCAAGTCGCTCAACAGCCATATCCTCACTGTTATCCCCATAATAAAAATCCAAGTCGCTGGTCTCCATTTCTTATCCACCCTCTCCATCAGCATCAAATCCACCATATGAGTCAGTATCTTCATCAGTTTCGCTCCCATAACGAGGTCCCTTGGCCTTCTTTTCAGCTTCCTCCTCCTGTTTTGCTTCCCATTCACTATCTTTCCTCTCCCGTCATTTCAAGTATTGAGGTACTCATTCATCATACATTCTTTTCTTTCGTTGTGCATCTCTTTGGCTGTGATATTCCTCGTCCCTCTGGTGTTTTTGAACCATTTCACGACGATCCAAATTCTTCCTGAACATCAATCTTTAACTGTTGTAACTCTTCAGTTCCTAAATTATTTAAAAGTGTTTTTACCTGATTATAAAGATTTGATATGGATGTGATTATGGGAACAGTACTGCCAGAGTTTTCCATCTCTCAATCTCTACCTAAACCTTTCCCTTTCCTGTGAAAATACTAATGAGTTTCTTAATCACCATTAAAACCCATTTTTTAAAGGCATAACTTCTACCATTAACTGTCATTTATGGCGGTTGGTTAATCGTCAAATAGATTTGTTCTCTTCGCCCATGCAAATTCATGCGTGTACCCTTCCCCCTAATAACCATAATTATCATATTGACCCCTACTGTCAACACCTAACCATTTTCACTATCCCTCCACCTAACAGAATCACGATTAAGTGTTGCCTTGGTAGGCTTTCTAACTTTGTGATTCTCATTTGGGGTCTAATTAGAACTATTCTATTTTCAATGCATACTAGTTGAAGGTAGCATCATATGAGAGGCACCATTGCGGCTTTGAGAACCTTTGGCAGAAGTCGTGCTAACCTTCCCAAAGACAACCATACTAATTCCCACCCCCCACAACTCAAAAATTCCCCCCAAAATTCTATCATTATAACCATTGTCTTTTCCCCCCTCCCAAATACATCCAAAACTGATAAATGCCCTAGATATTCCCTTTATATTTTGCAAATCCACATTCTTTATATCAAAAAGAATATCGATCCATTATTGGATTTGTCCATAAGTGGTCTCGTATCTCCATCTCTCACATAAATCACTGGGCTCCTAACCAACCTATTTCCCCCAGATATGAGAACGACATGCCTTATCCTAACAGTCTTCCCCAGAACAACATTTTTAATCGTGTTACAACTATATTACATCAATCTTCTCCTGAATTTCCCCCAAATCATAGTCAAAAAGAGTCGCATTCCCTTTTTAAGGTTGGTAACTGTAACCAAACAAAAAAGTCTTATGTCATCTCTCAACACTCTATATGGGGTCAATATCAGTTCAGTAGGTACCATGGTATCATCTCCCTTAAACTGTATTTTATCCTGACTATCCAGAAAATCAATTTCTATCAACATATAATCTTTCATATCCGTCTCTCCTTTATGATGAATTCATCCCAAACCCCTAAGCAAGATCAAGCTTTGAACCAAGATATCCAAATCCTTTCTTTACAAATGTCTGAGAAACTGACCTTACCATCTTCCCTTGCTAATCATGTATTCATAGATAAAAAAGGCATTCTTGCTGAAGCTGATTCAAACTGGAAATAGTGTATTGTGGGATATATCTTCTCTGAAACATTGATTCCTACTGCTTCTATCAGATACTATATCTATAACAACTGGCCTCTTGCTCAACACCCTACAATATCTGCTTGGAATGGCCAAAGGAACAAAGGTCTTATTCGTTTTCTATCTGAAGAAGATTTCAATAGAATAAGATCTCAAAACCCTTGGATTGTTTTCGGTTATCTGGTTGTGTTAAAAGTGCTTTCTACTGAAGGTTGGTCAATCAATAATCAACTCTCCTTTGATGAAGAAATTATGTAGTTCATCTTATGCAACATTCCAAATCAATGCACTGAGTTTAATGACCTCAAGATACTCACCATGGAGATGGGAGAATTAGTGGAAGCCCAAAATCCCTTTGGAAAGCACCCTCTCATGAAGAATGTGAAGGTCTACATCAAGATTTATGTCCAAAAAGCCCTTTAAACTGGCATCCCCCTATTCACAAGTGAAAGAAGAGAACCCTTCTTGATTGAATGTAGACACATCAGAGTTCCAAGGTATTTATACATCTCTTGTCGTGTTCTTGATCATAAGGACCAAAACTTCCCAGCTTGGAAGCAGAAACAAAAGAAAATCACATAACTCAATGCTTCCTGCAGTAACTATACTCTACCAATGGTTTCCAAGTTAATATTGTCACCAATTACTACTCAAATGGAATCCACTCATGTTGATGAAGCTGATACTTCTTCTACATCTTCGGTTATCATCCCAGATACTCAGGTCTTACCTTCAGACTATAAAGTTAATGCTAAGGGTAAAGCTGAGGATGCGGATCAACAAATGGGTAATTCTATCCAAAAAAGTTTCTCTAATGTGTTCCAAATGGGCCCATTCATTAACAGATCATCAACTCTGAATTTTTTTGATGTTGGACCCGTTCAACAACATACAACTCCGGTAGAAATAACTTACCATTGATTTTCAAACAAACTACTATACTCAACACGTCTCTGTAGATGCTTTTATTACCGGTGCTGAGTTGAACCAAAATGGCCCGATTCGAACCACCAACTCGTCAAGGCGTTTTAAAACACCAGCTTTCCCAAATCCTAGCTCTATTTTCACTAGAGGAGCTGCTAATAATTCTGATCAAGAAGCTTTAGCTAACCTCAAAAGGAAGATCAACCCAGAGCCGAGTTACTTAAACGTACCCGAGCTAATTCCATCTCTATTAACGCCGTAGCAACAGCTGAATAAAATCCTCAACTTGAGCCCAATGATGCTCAACTCTGTCCCCCAATCACCAATTTGGGAGATCTACCAGACATAGATCTCTCCGCCTGTTCTTTCAATACCCAACCTCTCTTCAATTCCTTTGGTAATTACAATGTTCCTACTTCTGTTTCTCCAAGCAACACTGATTTCTACAATAATTCTCACCTCCATGCTGCTACCTCTAGTCTGGATTCATCCCAAATGGCTTCTCAAATTGGTGGCATTACTAATGCTTCCCTCAATGGTGGATCTGATCAAACCACTCGCGTAAACCTTCCTCAAATTTCTCCCATATCTGTGTGTGAACCTACCACCATGAATCCTTTCCCTGTTAATAATATGAATTGTATTGCTTGGAACCTTAGGGGGTTTGGAAAAAAATCTTCCAACAAGGAGCTTAGTCTATTGTACAAAAATATCAATCCTGATATTATTTTCTTATCTAAAACAAAAATTAATAAAGATATGGCAGCTTGGAAACTTAAAAATATGGGGTATCCTTGCACTTTCAATGTGCCCAGTATTGGTAGAAGTGGAGGTCTTGCTCTTGCTCTTGCTTGGAAAAAAAAATCCACCTAAATGTCACATCTTCTATTCAAAGGGGCATCTATGTTACTTCTACTGACATCATCCATTCTAAAACTTGTCACATTCATTTTATGTATGGTGAACCTAATAGTAATTTGAGGCAAGATTTTTGTGAAGAATAATTAATGCAACCTAGTTATAGCTCAACTTGATGAACCTGTGTTTTTCATTGGAGATTTTAATGCCCTTTTAAGTAATGAAGACAAAAATGGTGGCCTAGAAGTTGATGACCCTGATTTTGAAAATCTTAGACAATTTTGTTCTATTTTTAACTTGCATGACCATGGATTTTATGGTCCAAGGTTTACTTGGTCTAACATGCATCAAGGGCCTGATTTAATCCTTGAAAGGATATATAGATGTCTTATCAACCAAACTGCTGAAGATCTATGTCCTAAATTATGTGTCAATAACCTCCCTAGGGATTCTTCTGATCATTATCCCATGCATATTGGTTTAAACTATGAGGATGTCTGTATGCCTAGACCTTTTCATTTCATGGCTATGTGGATAGAGGATCCTACCTGTAAAGATATTATAGCCAACTCTTGGTCTGTTAATGTGGTAGGATCTCCTGTCTATAAGCTTAAAGACAAACTTTTAAATACTAAGAAAGTCCTGAGAGAGTGGAATAAGTCCTCCTTTGGAAATATTCAAACTAATATCTCTAATGATAATAAGGAGTTAGTTGATATCCAGATTCATCACCCTACTGATACTACTAATACTTCCAGACTCAAAGCCAGATTGGAATATCTATACAATCTGGAGGAGTTATATTGGAAGGACAGATCTAGAGAAGTCTGGCTCTTGGAAGGTGACAGAAATTCACCATATTTTCACAGAGTAACTCTCTTTAGAAGAAAAAGAAATTTCATTAGTTGGATAAAGAACTCCCAAAATGATATCATAACTGATAGAGACAGTATTGGAAATTCTTTCATATATTATTTCAAAACTCTTTACTCTTCTCAACCAAAATATTTCCAAGATGATATCCTAGATGATTACCCTATTAAGTTTTCTAAAGAAGATAATGCTTCCCTAAATCTTCCTCTCACCCCAGAGGAGATTAAGAATGTTGTTTTCCAAATGGGGGGAAAAAAGGCTCCAGGACCAGATGGCTTTACAGGTCTGTTCTACCAACATCATTGGGACATTGTGGGAGATGGTGTTGTTGTTATGACTCAGACTTGCTTTAGAACTGGTAACACTGCTAAAGTGTTTAATCATACCAACATTTCTATCATTCCTAAGGTCCCTTTAGCTAAGTTGGTTACCCAGTATAGACCAATTTTTATTTGCAATTTTATCTATAAAATCTTGTCTAAAACTTTGTCTAACAGACTTAAGCCTTTCATAGACAAAGTCACTTCTCGAAACCAAAGTGCCTTTGTACCAAAAAGAAGCATATATGATAATATATTACTAGCTAATGAGGATATTTATGTTGTTAACCATTGTGATAAGGTTGAAGGAATTGCTGCCATCAAACTTGACATGTCTAAGGCCTATGACAAGCTAGATTTGGATTTTATGGAGAAAGTCTTAACTAAGATGGGCATGTCAGAACATTGGGTTAAATTAATAAACCAATGTGTCTCTACTGTCTCTTATTTTTTCCTCCTAAATGGTAGTCCTATTGGTTTTTTCAAACCTGAAAGAGGACTGAGACAGGGAGACCCTCTATCTCCATATCTCTACATCCTTTGCTCTAAAGCTCTATCTTCTTACATAGATACCCTTCAGAGTAAAGGTGTGTTAGAAGGTATTAAGGTTTGAAAAAATGCTCCAGAGATGACACACCTTTTATTTTCTTATGATTCTTTGTTATTTTCTAAAGCTAATGGAAAAAAAATTAATGTCATCAAGGACTATCTTCAAAAATATTGTTTAGCTTTTGGGCAAGAAATAAATTTTGAGAAATATGGTATTTTGTTAAGCATATGAAAGCTATTCTGGCTAATATCCTAGATATTCAGAGCAGAGATCTGGGAGAAAAATACCTTGGTACTCCAACTGTTTTCCAACCGTATAAAATCCAAACCTACATGGGAATTCTCTAAGCTGTGGATGCCAGGATTTCTATCTGGATCCACAAGCAATTCCCCTATTCCATATGGGATCTTTCCTTATCCCTAAACATCTGTGTAGGAAAATGGATTCTCATCTCTGCAAATTCAGGTGGGGGGAGACCCTGAACCATAAAGAAAGAAAACTTCACCTACTAGGCTATGATATCTTATGTTCCCCTAAAAGTGAAGGTGGTCTATGCAGAGTTGAACAATCTTGCTATGCTAGCTAGGAATGCCTCGAGAATTCTGTAACATCCTAATTTTCTCTTGGCTACGGTGTTGAAAACTAAATATTTCCCTAACACTGATTTTCTAAATGCTAAATGCTCTGCTAATTTCTCTTGGACCTGGAAATTCCTCCATGCCATAAAGGAACTTATTAAACCCTTTGTTTCTTGGATTGTTGGGGATGGTCAATTTATTGACCCATGGTGTGACAAGTGGATCCCCAGCATGGGATCATCCATACCCAACCCACTTGTTCCTCCTGATCCAAGTATCAAAGTTTCTTACTTTATTGATACCATATCTAGGTCTTGGGATGTCTCAAGACTCACCACCCATTTTGATGATGCTTTTGTCTAGAAGATCATCACCATTCCCTTAAGACAGCTTTATACTCCTGATAGGAGGGCTTGGGAACTTTCTAAGAGTGGCAAATTTTCTTCAAAGTCTGCCTACTTTGGGATTAGAGGCCTTGGGCCTTCCCCTTGTAAAAATCTATGGAAGTGTATTTGGAAAGTTAAAGTTCCTTACAAAAGTCAAGTTTTTCTCTGGAGAGCTACTATAAATGCTTTACCTAGTAGGGTTTTCCTCCAAACTAGAATGCCCATGATCTGTGTTGATTGTACTAGATGTTATGATCCTCTTGAAACTATTATGCATGCTCTGGTTAATTGCTCTTTTACTTGCAGGGTTTGGTTTTTCTCTGATTTCAATATCAATACCCAGTTTTTTCACAATAAATCTTTTATAGTTTGACTGCTTTTTTGGATTGTTGATCATCTTTATAAGATAACTGATGAAAACCAATATCTCTTTGTGGATATTCTTTGGTCCCTATGTACTAGTAGAAATAACCTTGTTTTCCATAATACTAAAGAAAATTTTTCTACTGTTATATCTAGAGCTAAAGCCATGGTTCTTACTAGGAAGTCTAATCATTCCAGTGTGCATACTGTATCTAGTCCTTCTGTCAGTTTGTGTGATCACTGGATGCCACCTCCCTTTGGCTGGATTAAATGTAACACTGATGGTGCTTTTGATATCTTAACTGGAGCAAATGGTGCAGGATATGTGATGCGTGACTTCACTAAGAACTCTAAATTTTGTGTCTCCTTGGTCTTTGATGTTGCCTATGCTGAAGAAGCTGAAGCTAGAGCCATATGGGCATTTCTAAAGAAAGATGTAGAACAAAAGCTAACCCACATCATTGTTGAAAGCGATGCTAAATCTCTCATCGACAAGTTTTCAGCTGGAAATTTTGAGGGAGATGCTAGGACGGATTCCATCTTTAAAGACATATTTTTATGTTCTTCTAAAGTTCTTGCTTGTATTTTCAGTTTCTAACCTAGGACTTGTAATTATGTTTCTCATGATCTTGCTATTTGGGCTAAACAAAACAACCTCTCCATGTACTGGTCTACACCCCCTGTTTGGATCCTTCCTACAGTTTAGGATGACCATTAGCTCTTTAGAGAGACTTTTCTTATAAAAAAAAGAAAAAAAAGAAGAAAAAAAAGGGAAAGTTGCTGCTGTTTATTGGATCATTGGATCTGGTTAGGGTTTTGGCTTGCTCCATTTCTCAAAGGGATGATGGAGGCACAAATACTACTTGTGGTTATAAAGGGTTACCGATTAGGGTTCAGTTGTTATCGTTGATTTCAAATCTTTGTATATCATCTAACGGCTCATCCATGTGATGTAGAATACCAGTGTTTAATTCCTCATGCCATATCGTCACGGTCATATAACTTCCTGGTATTATCTCCCTGGATTTTTTTATGGCCCGAAATATTGGTTTTAACTGAATTCATTTGAAGAGTACAGAAACCTGCATCCTAATATTCAAGTGAAATGGAATTCGAAGGATCTGCAGCAAAGAAATACATCTTGCCACAACTTGACTAAGAAGGAACAAAATTTTATTAGGATGCGCGGAAAGAAAGAAAAATAAGCTTGCGAGGCAGCTGGGCAGCGTATGCATTTGGACATACATGCTCTCAACTGGCTCTGCCACTGTCTTTGTCTAGGAGCTCCTTTGTTATTAAACTACTTCAGTCTATTGGTGCTCCTAGTGATCATATTTTTGAAGGCCCTTATTCGAGATGTTGGCTTAATGGTAAATATTTCTTGGTTGCTACAACTTATGACTCTTTTGACAGTGATGGGTTTATTGTATTTCCTTATAAGCAAGTATGGAATTCATCGATTCCACTGAAAGTATCTTTTCTGGTCTGGACCTTGTGTTATGAAGGTGTTCCTACAAGGGATTTTCTTTACAGAGTTGGGAAGGTACAATCTCCACTTTGCTTATTTTGTGTTAAAGAGCAAGAAACAAATTCTCACCTTTTTCTCCACTGCAACTTCACATCTCAACTTTGGAATTACTTCTTTAATAGCTTTGGTATTGACTGGGTTTTCATGGAGTTAGTTAAGGCTACACTTTGGAATTTGAAATCATCAAAATCTGTCCCAAAAGCAGAAAATATGGCTAATTCTTCCCTTTGCAATTTGGTGGATTATATGGCAAGAAAGAAACAATAGATGCTTCTCAAATAGGTTTAGAAACTGTAAACAACTAATCATGGCTATCAAATGTACTATGTTTCATTGGGCTCTTGACACTAAGCTTTTTGAAGGATTTTCGCTTTTTACTTTGATTTGTAATTGGGATATAAACAATATTTGTTTTTTTGTTACTCCCTTTGTAACTCTGTCAATTTGAGTGACCCCATTTTTTTCAATATATTTTTTCTTTTTCAGTAAAAAAAAAAACATAAAAAAAAAAGTGAAAATTCCAAAATTATGAATAAAACATAAAACCTCTTTATTACTTCAAATCTTACATTTTTGAATCGAGTATTTTCGCAATTGTTTTTACAGAAATTTTAGTTAACTGATTGAAATCATAATCTTGTTTCTTTAATAGACTAAAATCAACACCACTTTCTGTAAACCCAATTTTACAAGTATCTGCTTCACCATGGCAAGACTCACACGCATTTAGGAAGTATCATAATCTTTACTATTAAATGATTCCACGGCTTGTTGAAAACGTTCTGCAGCAGTAGAGTAAAACTCCATACAATTCTCTAGATATATCTTGGCTCTCGGTTCTTCTTTTGCATCCTTTAAAATTCCCTCAATATAAGTATGAATGTAAGTTGCGTTGTTCGAACATAACTCCATTGATATTACAGCAAGTCCGAAAATATCAGAAGTTTTGCTCACAGGGCTTGCTTCAAGAGATGAAACACAAAAATCATAATTTAGATGGGGATCAATTATTGATTCATTCTTACAGAACTTTCTGACTATATCTCCATTCACAGTAACTCCTCCATAAAAGTTTAGAATAAGAAAAACATAAAGGATTAATGAAAAGAGGGAATGGAATGAGATTGGTTGATACATCACTTTTGTTTGGATTTTAATAAAATAAGGCAATGATCTTTATTTTGAGACCCTTAGTATATATAGATTCATGTTATTGCTACGGGATTTCTATGATATTTATAGGGTAAGTTACGAAGTAATTAATTTATATGATATTTTTGAAATTAATATTATTCGGTATTAATGAGATTATCTTTGGAAATAAAAATAAAGTAAAAATTGGGAAGTAATTAATTTTTAAGATTTTTATAATTAATGCTATTCGGTATTAATGAGGTCATCTTAAGAAATAAAAATAAATTAAATCGTAAAGGAATTACCTGCTTTTTTTGAAAATTAATTTGGTATTACTCGTATATATCTTATTAGATATGGGACGTTAGTTCCAAGATTTACCTATATTTTGGAGATCTATTATAAACTTGGACCCTTTTTACGAGAGTGTACCCTCCTCGTACACAATCAAAGTAAGAAATAAATCGACATTAAATTCACCAATATTTTTTCCCTGCGGTTTTCTTTGAATCATGACTCTTTCATCTTGAACCTATTGGTTGTTGATAAAAAACAAATCGTTTTTTATGTATTGGTATCAGAGCAAGTTTTTTCCTACCTAACCTCCGCGATTACAGTTATCACCGACCATTGTTGCATCGCCAACACCACGATTAGCGTATTTATCATAAGTGTAACGCTTTATCAAGTTTCAACATCACGGTATTGGTTCAACTATAGGAAGCAGCAAGTTTCATAGTGCGATCACTGATCTCCCAACAAAGCACCATATGACTTCCACCACTTACGCCCATCAATACCTCCCGCTCATACTTCCCAATCCTTGTTCAACATCTCATCTCAGACATCCAGACACCATCCAGCTTCACCAAAGGTCAGTTACCTAAAACATCCCTAGCCCACCCGTTACAATCTAGGTTTCAATTAATTACAGGCCCAGCAATCTCAAGAGTATTGGTTTGGCTACAATTGGACCTGTTTTAGCCCCACGTTAAGCCCAATCATCCAGTATCTTTGCCGGCATGTATGAACAATCCTGGAAAATGCTGTTATGCTAGCTATTTGATGGCAGAGAACCCGAAAGTTGGTTATTTCAAGTACAAGTAGATTTTTTTCACGTACTATGCACCGGGTGGAATCATTTCTCTTTTTGATTTGGTGTGGCTCCGCTTCGCTTCACCCGTTTCTTAAGATTTTTGATTTGGCATGGCTTGGTCCTCACCCGTTGTTTAAGATTTTTGATTTGGTATGGCTTGGTAGTTTAAGATTTTTGATTTCATGTGGCTCTTCTTCGCCTCGCCCGTCGCTTAAGATTTTCGATTTGGAACAGCTCGGCTTCGCCTTTCCAGTCGCATAAAATTTCTTATTTGGTGTGGTCAGGCGACAGATGCATTTTTCATTTAGTGTTGCACAGCTTCGCATTTACCCGTCTTGACGCAATGATAGTCTCATTTTATTTTACATAACCTTGAAATAAGATTATGTGACAGAATACAAATACCAAAATCATGATTCGTGTATTACATAATCTTTTGGATTATTTTTATATAATTAAGTTTCATTTTCTTACATACTACTCCCTCCGTCCATCTTTACTTGCTTAAATTTAGTTTTTTTTTAACAAATTTGTACCAAATTGTTTTCTATATTTTCCACTAATTTTTTTCTAATTATCAATAAAGAAAGAAAAAGTACAATGTCAAAATTTGTATACGAAACAAGTAATTTGGAAGACTGATGGTGTATATGGAAGTAATTTGAACTTCTTTCAAGTTTTTACAAAATCCAATTTAGGCAAGTAAACTTGGACGGAAGTAGTATTTTTTTGTCCACAAATTAATAAACCAAATGTTATCGACTTCGAACATCTTCTTCCATAAGGATCCTGCTGATTCCAAACTGTTTATTCCCATCACCAAAATGGGATGTAAATATTCTTTCATATCTAACTTTGAACCTGTTGATTCCAATCTGAACTTCAAGAAAAAAAAAAGGCCTAAAAAGCTTTCTTCTACAGCTTTACCTCTTTGTGATTCGCAATAGTTATCTGTTTTAGCTTGTAAATTTGACAACGCAATTTGAAAAAAATAATAAAAAAATTAGCAATGAGTTGATGCAAATAGCAAACTACAGCTGATAAAGGATGCTATGAGCCATGGGGACAAACATTATATTTTCCTTCTTTATAAATTAGTTGAAATGTTGTTAGTTGGGCTCTAGAAAAAAGCGAAATTATAATCGGAAAATGGGTCATTTAACCAAATATTTTTAAAACATGGTTCAAATGGACGAGTAAAAATTAGTGTGAGTGAAATGGACACCAAAAAAATAGTAAGGATGAAACTGGATGCATCCTTATGTAAATTAAAAATAATAAAAAGTATTTGAAAATGGGTAGGATGAAACTGTTTACATCCCGGCTATTTTTACATTTTTGTCCATTTAAACAGTATCAAAATTTAAATGTCCTTTTCACCCAGGAATTGTTGATTTATAGGTTCAGACGAAGATACTGAACTTCGAACATACAGAATAACTCATTTGAATTAGTTGTACATTCAATAAGAACTTCAATATATATATTTATCTGGATAAAAGAAACCACCTATTGCAAAATAAGACATGATATAGTATGAGTCGGTTGTCTGGTATACCTAAAAATCTCGTAAGCCATCATCTATCTCAAGCACTACTACATTCTATATCGAAGACAAACATGACATTTATCTGCCTCTATTGTTAGTATCTTCCTAGAAAAATCTTGAATTATTAAAACAAAATGGTTACCACTAGAGGTGTAAAACGTGCCGGCACACGAAGTCGCGTGCTTCACGTGCCATGTGTCGTGATCTGATGTGCCAACGATTTAAACATGTTGTGTCGTGCTGTGATTTACTAGTCAAAAGCTAGACACAACAAATCCCATGGGCACAACACACGAATAGACGTGTCATGCTGGCACACGTGCTATAAACAATTTGAAATCACTTAATGTATATATTAAGTCAGACACTATCACAGGAATTTAATTAGACAACATATCATTTGAAATTATTTCAAGTAAAATTAACAAGTTTATTCAATAAAAAGAAATAGCCCATCAAATATAAAATTGGATTATTGTCATGTAAATTAATTTTCTAGTTAAATATAGGTGACGACATTATAACAATGATATTGAAATATATTATCCAAATATTAAGGTATTATATGTGTTATTATAACTAAGCCATCATAAAATGTTAAAAACTAACTAGAATAGTGACACTTTTGTGAAATATACAAAAAATGTGATGTATTATGCCTTGTTATATGGTGTATTTGTACATGTTATGACGTGTTTTCTTAAAGTGATGTGTTGGGCTGGGCCATGTGATTATCCGTGTCGCGTGTTGTGCTACTGTGCCAATTAATCAAACTCAGCACATCCCATTTAACTAACGTGTTGTGCCGTCTTCAAGCTAAATCACATGTCAACAAGCTGTGCTTGTGCTGGCACATCCCAATTTACACCTCTAGTTACCACCTGCACTATCAAAAATTGTAGAAGATAGAAAGCTGTTTTTGTTACCTATAAGGGAGTTTACCCATTGATCCAAGGATTCATTTTTTCCTCTAAAAGACCTATAGCGGCATAAAACGCATAAATCGGTGACCTACAGTAACTAATAAATAGTCAAAGTTTAGACGCATCTCGACAGAGATAGAGGTCATAATTTTGTTTATCACATCTAATTTTGTTGGTTAAAATAGTGATCATGTTAACTAAGATGCACAAAATAACAAACAAAAACTGTATAGATAACTAGGTGTCACTGGGGCCTTACGGCCCCGGATCAACCTCCCATGTTGGCATTAGTTTACATAATTTATTTATTTCATATTCTAGGGTACTCATAATTTTATAACATTAGTAAACACTTTATAATATTAGTACTAATCGAATCAATCTGCATTTGGGCACTCTTTTCTAGCAAAAAAAAAAGAAACAATCACTTGATTTAATTTCATCAATAATCCAATAATTGTTATCATTACTGGAACATTTGTAAGCGAGTTTCGAGGTTAGTGGCCCGTTTTGGACATGCCTGCATCGAAGAATAAAAACAACCCAATTCAGCCGAAAGATTCATGCTTATTATGATAAATAACGTATAATTTTAAAAGTAACAATAACATTGTCCTTTCCTACACTGGTGACAAAGGTCATGTTTAACTTATTTGGTCCTAAGATTCAACTTCAATACCACGGTAATTTTAATAGCACCAGTAGCTATACCACCTATGAAACATCCAAAAAGTTAGCAGAAGACCCAAAAGCTTAAGATGTATATATTTGATCTTGAAATAATGCAAGGAAGCAACATTCTTAGAGAAAACTTCCGATCAAAGATCTACATAAGAGAAGTAGGTTAAGATTCTGTAAACACCTGCATGATCAAACTCATGTTTCCTGAGTGATTGATTCTTTAAAGACATCTAAAACCCTAGGATTTTTAATCCCTTGATAATCAGATATACTAAAACCGAATGAAAATATCGAAGTAAAAAGTATCAAACCTTATCCTGAGTGAAGTCCAATCTTATGATCAACAATACGGTCGGTGATGAACAAACAAGATCTCATAATTTCCTGAGATGAATAAGATAAGAGCGTGAGGGAGAAGTCAAACCAAAACAAAATTAAACAAACGAAACCGTGATTGATTCAATATAAACCTCGGATTATAGGTTTAGGGATCGTAGCAAGACCAAAGAGAGAAGGAATTGAGATGGATTAGTCGAGTAAACAACCGAGAAGATATATAATATAATATAATATTAATGATTTTTCGTAATTAAGAAGAAAAAATATAAATCAATAGAAAAATTAATCATGGAAAGGAACAAAACTGACCTTGAATTGGTTTCAGTACAACAATGGCCGAGACAAAGGGGTTATAAACCCTAAAATTCTCTAAACCCATAAATGCCTAAACCTAAGACGTCCCTTATTGCAACAACCTTTACGAATCTTATTAGCCGTAAGAAAGCAAAATGTTTAGGTTTTTAGGGTTAACTGAGATCGAATATTTTGTTATAAAATTTACAGGTTCTCTTTAGATTGAATACAGAAAGAAACCAACCCTATTATTCGAATAGATTTGCTTCAATGGAAAACTAATTAACATATCAACGAAACAGTAAGCTCGGGAATTCACTGAGAGATCGATTAAAGGGTTTGCATTGGATTTCCTTTTTCTTCCATTGGAAAATATAGATAAATTGGGAGAGTAAGGAATGAACACTCACGGATCGGCTAATATAATTCTTATATTTTCTTTTTTTTCTCCAATTGTTTTAAATAATTGTGGCCCCCAATCATTCCCAGCCGTCCAAGTCAAACGAAATCCAGATGATAAGGACCGCGAAATGACCCTCTCCGGCCAATCATGTCCACTCTATGACTCTTTGATCAAGGAGTCAATTACCACGTATTTTTGTAACTATAAGTTGGTGTCTTGCGTTACCTAATCTTTGGTATTCAACAAATGGTCTTTAACTTCGTACATATATTCCGTGAAAATAATTTAAAATACCATTATGATTTATATGTTATCTATAGGTACCATCATTAATGATTTTATAATGTTTATCTTGATGTGTTTTTTATTCATTGCTTCAAGGATAATTAAATTGTGTTCATTGATTAAATGTAAAAATCACCTTTCTTAGATAAAGGCATTTGAGTTGTTTCCCCATATCCATGGTCAGAGACCTTTGATAAGTACAAATTTGCATTGCCTAATTAGTATTCAGCGGTCAGTAACTCAGAACGATGTTGGGTTCCTAAATGGTACAATTGTTTGTACAATGATATAATTCTTGACACTTTGTACATCTTGTTCTTGATAAATGGTGTTCTTGACAACTCTCGACTCTTCCCGTATTATAAAAATCAAATATACTCTCATCCATTTTTTCTTAAAATATAGTAAATTTGTTGCTTTACTGCTGGACACATCAGAAGCACAATTATATATGCATAATAAATAAAAGGAACAACATCTACATTGATGTGGAAATTAAACATTCAAGACATATTTGGTTGTAAGAAACAATATCTGACGATAAATTGGATATTCACTGTCATCCGAAAATATATTAACCCCATACCATATATTTTCTTTGTGTTTAGAAAAAAATTGCATCACTTTTTTCATCTAAAAATTTAACGCAACTGATCTGTTCCACAATTCATTTTTTTTAAAAAAATTATCCAACAATGGAACAGTAAAAGATCATACATGATAATAAACCTTTTTGAATTTCAATCTAGTACACATATGAAAAACAACTACTTTGCCCAAAGAATTTCTCCCATGATTTATTTCATCAAATAACTATTTTCAATTTAAAAACAGGGGTTATTCAATCAGGACAATCTGATGCATATCGATAAGGCTTGAATTTAATGTCGTCTTGGCGTATCGCCTTTTTTTAATGCTTATTTAACATAAAGCTTGTTAATTCAACAAACTACAGTTGTTTTATAATTTTTTTCAAAAATAATTTACCCCACACATACAGTCTATTCACTTTAGAAGATAAGATTATATACATAAAAAAAAAAAAAAAAAACCTAATCAAAGATAGGAAATTTTCAAAAGTAATCACTATAGAGCCACATTTACACACACACATTTCCAGTCTAAAGACGGTTGACTATAAAATGGAAAGAGCCTAAGTTGAGATCGACCAAAAAATAATTGGAGCAAGGAAGGTTTTCGAAAATCAAGTGATGCAAAAAGAAGAACGGAGATAAAAAAGTAACCGAAATATCTTACTTAATAAAATAAAAGTAACAAAACCATTTTAGTGTTAAATCATTGAAGTGATTATATTTTAAGTACGCATTAAGTTTGAATATATACCTGTAGCACCAAAGGCTACATTGCTTTTGCACTCACCAACGCTGAGCTTTCCACACACACTCCAACCCTATAATGCCAAGTTTCTCATAAATCAACAAAATAAGTACATTTACTATCTCCTTTTGGTCTTGTTAATTAAATACACATAAGATATATATGTAAAGGAATTAATGACCAAAAATTTATACCTAAAACCCCATAAAAAGCCTTAGAAAGGTAGAGCATGCGGCCGGGCTCAACCATTTTGAGGTTAGATGACTTTTGCGGTTATTATAGTGATTAGAAAATTGGTTAAAAATGTAAAAATGATTTATTCACATCAGAATACCATAGATAATATTATTCATTCTTGTAAAGGAATATTAAAACCATATTCAAAGGAAATTAGTTAGTATTTAACCAAGGGAAGTTATTAGTGAGTTAGGATAAAATATACTGAACATAAAATTTGCTATTTATTCTACCATGTATTGGTATTCCTTTCATGGAATCAGAATTTGTGAAAAGGTAATCGGGTAAGATAAAAAGGTTGCAATTTCAACTCCATTTAATCATTATACAGTCTCAAAAATGTCTTCCATTTGATTTGAGAAAAATCCATATTACATTTTTATTTTCACACGACTTGAAAGATATTTTTCATCATGTCATTGGGAAACAGACGTAAAAAAATCATTATTTCATTCATGTTAAAGACAGAGGGAAACTAAGGTATATAAAACTACTTGTATACATATCATTCCATAAGAAGTAACTGAGTCTTGGCTATCATTTTGTTAAAAGAATCACACTGCAGGCATCCATTGTTGCACAACGAGTTTTCTTAGAAAAGCATAAAATACCAACTTAGTATAAGAAGCAATTCCCCTGTGATATTCGTCCCTTGTTGTATTGTGCTGGATGCAATCAGTACTCATCTTATTGTTATTACACAAATACGTTTGATATTCTTTTGTCACATGACTTATCAAGTACATATTGACTGATGGCAAAAAAGTTCGTATTATATTCAACTCTACAATACCGGATAATTTTAACAATTTTTTGACTAATAAGATTAAATCTTGCTTCTCCAGTACTAATGTACATTTTTTATTTATAGCTCGATTTTTAGAAAGTAATTCCACGGTTGATTAACATTTTTTTAAACTCATACTCAGATTAATGTTGTAATTATATGGAACGTTGAATTTTCATTAGATGCGGTATCAAATTTTTGAGGGATCTATGAGAATAACTGAAGGCTGCAAGAGTTGGTCAACCTTTTCCTTTCCTGCCAATGTAATTACTTCCCTGGAGGTCCTTATATCACCGTAAGGTTCATAAACTTGTTATTCCCCATAATTCTGGACACCTGGTATATTTTGTTTTTGATAATTGGTTTTCTTGACAATAGTTGACACGAAAAATCATAAAAATCAAACTTCGCATTACTCGTATCTTGGAACTGCACACCCATAATTTTAACTTCCTCTTCCCCGTCCTGCACCTACTACATAACCAACCAATCAACAAAAAAAAATATTTCAATTGTGTTGAAGTATTAAAACGCAAAGCTAAAACAATAGAGTAATTCTTTACGGACCGCCACAGAAACTACTCAAAAATCGTTGTGTGAGTGGGGTGAGTAGGTTCCGTCCAAAGGATGTCAGCAGGGGGGCCTATTTATGTGTCAGTTGGGCCCACCAACTGTGTCACAACGGTTTTTTCGTTGTTTTTGAGCACGGTCTATTTATAATTTTCAAAAACGATATGCTTTTAGTTATATGTTGTCAGAGACAGCTTCTGGTTGTAGATTCGTGGTGATGAGTTTGTACATGATGACAAACATAATTGAATTTGTTAAAATTCGACTTCATCATGCCTCTAATTAAGTAATGGAGTTTCGAAGAGGAAGCATGAGAAAAGAACATCATCCCTTTTTCAATTTTCTTAGCTCGGCAAACAATACTATAGAATTTCGAGACATAAGAATAGCGATAGAGAGAATTTTGAAACATGAATGAACATTTTCCCTAAGGTGTCTGCTGTGCAGAAGAAGAAGCAAATATTAAACACAACATAGGATAATGCTTTTATTTTGGTTGCAGGAAGGACTTGGAAAACCTACAATGGTTTCAAGAAGTGATAATTGGATAGCATATTAAACTCTATAGATGGCACACATTCCAGAAATCCTTCCCCCTGGCTGTTATATATGGTTCACATTTCTAGATCATCCCTTTTTCATTCATTTTCATCGGTTATGGGTTCATCCATACCAAGAAGTACAACTCCCATATCTCAGCTAGTATCCAGGGCACATGGATAATGGATCTGACTTGAGTGTCACTTCCACCAAAGTTTTGCATACGATTACGTGCAAGTGAAGATGACCCATGGGCATCAGCCTCGACCAAGATTGAGATTGCTGATCAGTGATGCAACAAAAAAAAAAAACAAAAAAAAACAAAAGACATTGATGCTATTGAACCAAAACTCCTTGTCTACCTGCTTACGATTGCTGCGGAAGTTATTGATCATTCATATTTTTCCCAAGTACCTGAACTTGTACCTTTTTCTTTACAGCAAAAGCACAAGTACTGCACCAGGTCTTAGAAAATAAGATATCAGATGAATATTATCTTATCAAGAAAAGATGCCTATAGATAGGAAAACTTTCCCATGAAAATTGGCCCACCAACACTATTCAAAATTCCAAGTTTATACGTAAGACCAAGGCAAGCTCCCACTTCAAGGGGCAACATTTCAGGACATGCTCGAATAGGTTTTAGCTTACCCAAAGTAGTAATAATGCCATCTATGGGAATTGAACCCACAACTACATGATTGAGAACCATGCGCTCTTCTATTTGAGCTAAGATAGCAAGCATAATTTCCTAATGTAAGTGGGATTTAATATATCATCATATTGATAAGCGAAAATGATTCATAAGCATAAAAAGACATATAGAAGGAAGAGGGTTTACTTGGCCCTTTGCTTGATGCTACCACCTTGGCAAGCCTGAATTCCTAGCTATAGAAGGATTAGTTAACTGAAATTTTATCTTCT
Source organism: Papaver bracteatum (assembly GCA_023529315.1). Classification (NCBI taxonomy): domain Eukaryota; kingdom Viridiplantae; phylum Streptophyta; class Magnoliopsida; order Ranunculales; family Papaveraceae; genus Papaver; species Papaver bracteatum. The sequence continues at coordinate 365,655 of JAJJWX010002445.1, read as the reverse complement.
ATTCCTACAATAACGATGATACAAATAGACTTCATTTCTGGAATGAAGTCCATATAAAAACAGACTTCATTCCAAAAATGAAGTCCATATAAAACATATACAAACAGACTTCATTCCAAAAATGAAGTCCATATAAAACATATACAAACAGACTTCATTTATGGAATGAAGTCCATATAAAAACATGAAAAAAAACAGACTTCATTCCAGAAATGAAGTCCATATAAAAAGCCTAAAAAAATAGACTTCATTTCTGGAATGAAGTCCGTATAAAAATTAAAAGCTCTGAAACATAGCGACAATGGTACTCATTGGAAATCTATCGTCGAGGACTTTCCGAATATATAAAAATTATTAATTTTTGACATATATTTTGAGAGATATTTAATTTTTAAACTTTTAAATATTAATGTAAGAATGAGAGAGATATTAGTAGATAAAATAAACAAGAGAAAAAACCATTAACGTGAGAGGAAAAAATAAGAGAGAGAAGGGGTACTTTAAATATTTTAATAATTATGGACCAAATAGAAAAAGTGATTTCTAAAGGACCAAATAGACATGGGACCACCTAGAAAAGGACCAAACCATATTTTTCCCTAAACAAATCTACATTTAATATTGATGACACAATACATGCCACTACATATTTATTTTGAATATATCATTTAACCATGAGCACACTTCATTAAAATAACGATTACCTCTTCTTAGTAAAAATTAGTTTCTATTGAAGTAAACGTAGCCTAGATATATTAAAGTGCAACTCCAGTGATTTGTTCAAGGCTCTTGTTGATAGCACTATCAAATGATTTGTTCAAAATGAACAATGACAACTGATAAAAAGATAACCATGCGAGAGCTAAAAACCACATAATTAAAACCATTAACATAAATGTCTTCAATCATTTCCATCATTTCCCACTCTAAGCTTGCCATCCCCTTTTCTTGTTTCTAAGGTACATAATTACATGAGTAGATTTGTTTGTTTCTAACAGTTGCAGTCTCAGTCTCACTTTATCAAGGAAAAAGAATATGTCGTCAGCTAGGCCATAAAATTGATATATTAATGATAAAAAATACTCGCCAAACAATAAAAACTGACTAAACTGTAAAATTAAAAGGGAAAATTTTATTTTATATAGGCTACAACAAAAAACTGACTGAACTGTAAATTTAAAAGGAAAAATTCCAGTTTTATATGTTCAGACGTGTAAGTACACGAAGCTAACTATGGTCCATGATAAGTACTGAAGTAATTTCCATTATGTGCATATGCATACCTCATGAACTGGGCAAATTATCTGTTCAAGACTAAGCCACACCCTTGTGCATGAGTTGATCTCTACCATAAAAGGCTCATGTTTACACTTCTTTATGAATATTCCCATGTTGAATGTGCAGCACTGTTTTTATATCATTAGGATACACGTTATGTTATCAGAGTGCTATAGTTCATTAATCATATAGTACCCACAGAATAGACCCCTCTTTACCAATTATGAATTCATTCCTTAGTTTCTCCAGAGTGATTTTTTTTTTCCTGTTTTGAGCCTTTGATATTAGTGACTGGAGTTGTTATGGCATGGGATTGGAGAGTAGTTTTAGTTGGGTTATGGGACCACTAATATCAGTGACGCAATTTCATAAAAATTAGAAATGTGTCAAATTCAAGGTAAATAGCAGCAACGGCCTCCATTTCCCATCCAGATGCTTTTCCAGCAGCGCCAACCAACGCTTCTTTCCCCTTCATCTCCGACGGGGATTCAATGTGCGGAATCATGATTCCTCCGACAACACCAACTCCATCAATAAAGTTTTCACCAAGATTCTTCTCAGCATCTCCTACAAGAAAATCACTTGACTCACTCATGTCAGAATCCATGGGAACCTGTGCTTTTTTCCGTACCTCGCCTGGAGGAACAGAAGGGATATCTTGGATGATGGCTCTAATCTCGCAAAGTAATGAGCCGATCCTTCCCAACGACTCTTTGAAAGAAGATCGAGCCCCATTAATTCTATGATGCATCTCGGAGAAACCAACAATGCCATCGCCATTGTCACCATGGGCTGCCATCGCAAAAGTATAAAAACGGTGTAGTTGCCTCACTAAACAACCAGTAGATAAGAGAAGACAACGAAATCTTGCCAACAATATTTATGTGAGAAGGAAGGGCGCGCTTCTTGGGTGTAACGGCCCTAGGAAATCACACATCAATAAAGGATCCCCAATCAGAGCCGTGCACAAAGAAGGCAATTCAATTCATACGGAAAATTTGCATCAAGCGATTATTCTTACATGGGTTGAACCGGCCCCACCGGCTAGCATGCTCAATTTGACAAATCGCGCCAACTTTCCAAAATTCACGCCGGTCCCACCAATCGCGCCGACCTGTCAATGCTGCCCAAGTTGCACCAGCTATCACGTATACCTCCCATTGTCCCTCCAGCCAGCATGCTCAGTTTCTCAACTCGCGCCAGCAGATCAATGCTTCCCAGCCGTCCATTTCCGCCAAATTGTGCCAACGTCCCGCTCCATGCAAAACTGCCAAGGACGAGGATTCTAAATCCAGTCCACATCTCAGAAAAAAAGGTCAGATAAATCTCCCGTTTCTCTTTCAGATCTTGTCTTGGCACCATTTTATGCTTACCTCGCAACAAAGCTCTTGTTCCGAGCTAAGCAGGGGACTTAATGTCGATGGTGGATTTTAGATAAGGGGTAAAATCGTAAAACCCCATGACCTAGTGTTACCAGCAACACATTAACTACGAGAATTTAATTTAGGTGTCAATAATTAATGGGGGTATTTTTTAAAAATACCAGATTAGGGTTTTCGACACAGAACCCTAATTCCAAAACCAAGCCGCATACTGCGCACCGTGGCAACGACGCCAAAACCAAGCTGCATATTGCGCACCATGGTAAAGACGCCAAAACCAAGACGCATACTGCGCACCACAGGCAATCATGCCAAACTAAGCCGCTATACCGTTTGGCACATGCCAAAAATAGCGCCCTAGGCTTTCAAACCATGCAACTAGGTCATCTTGGCCGTGCGTACCATTGGCACATACCAACATGCACCACTAGCCAATCTCTAAGTCGCTATACCATTTGGGACATGCCAAAAATAGCGCCCTAGGCTTGCAAACCGTGCAACTAGGTCAACTTGCCCGTGCGTTCCATTGGCACATGCCAACACGCATCACTAGCCAAATTTTATTTTCAAGCCGCTATGCCCAGCTAGCACCCACAACTTGTCCCAATAGCTGTGTGTGCCATTGGCACATGCCAAACGCACCGCTAGCCACTTTCTCTTCCTAAGTTTCACTTACGGGTTGGTTTCACACCTTAAGTGGCTTCAAAACCTAAATATTCCCGCGTGCAGGTATAGGAAATTCTTTACCCGTCAGATAGGCATGCTGACCGTCAAAATCCGAGTTCGTATGAGAATTCTACAATGGTTTTAGTGGTTGGAGCCAATTAGGGTTTCAAAACCCTAAACCGAGAGCATTTCCTTGAAGATTGGGCATGCGTTCCATCCGCACATGCCAAAATGCTCACTAGCCACTTTCTATTCCAAGACGCTACCTAATTTTTTCGCCCGCAACTTGGCCAAAGTGGTCATGAGTGCCATTGGCATAGGCCAACACGTTACCACTAGCCACTTTCTATTCCAAGCCTCTACCCAATTGTAGCACCCGCGACTTGGAAAAAGTGGTCGTGCGTGCCATTGGCACATGCCAACACATTACCACTAGCCACTTTCTATTCCAAGCCGCTACCCAATTGTAGCGCCCGCAACTTGGCCAAAGTGGTCGTGCGTGCCATTGGCACATGCCAACACGTTACCACTAGCCACTTTCTATTCCAAGCCGCTACCCAATTATAGCTCCCATAACTTGGCCAAAGTGGCCGTGCGTGCCATTGGCACATGCCAACACGTTACTACTAGCTACTTTCTATTCCAAGCCTCTACCCAATTGTAGCGCCCGTAACTTGGCCAAAGTGGTCGTGCGTGCCATTGGCACATGCCAACACGTTACCACTAGCCACTTTCTATTCCAAGCTGATACTCAATTATAACTCCCGCGACTTGGCAAAAGTGTCCGTGCGTGCCATTGGCACATGCCAACACGTTACCACTAGCCACTTTCTATCCCAAGCCGCTATGCAATTGTAGCGCTCGCGACTTGGCCAAATTAGCCGTGCGTGCCATTGGTACATGCCAACACGTAACCACTAGCCACTTTTATCCCCAACCTGCTAGCCAATTTCCAAGGAATTCCTTACATGCCATTGGCACATGCCAAATGCTCCACCAAGCCACTTTGGCATTGCCATCCGCACTCAAAGTACAAATCGCGGCCAAGGCGTTCCGCACATGTAAAATGCTCCACCAAGCGACTTTGGCATTGCCATTCGCGCTCAAAGTAGAACTTGCGGTTGAGATATCCCGCACATTCCATTGGCACATGCCGCAACGCTTCACTAGCAACTTTGGAATTGCCACTTGCGCCCACTCTCGAGACATCAACACAAACTGTGGAATGCTTTCTTGGGATTTTGGTTTGGCGGTCACAGCGTGCAGCGTACACTACGCTCGCAATAAAGCAAGGCGTGCAAGGAATTAATACGGTCAATTAAATAAGGAAATTTATGGTGAAAACGTTTTTCACCATAAAGCCAACGGTTTCCACCTCCTCTGTTTTAATTGGCACATTTACTCAATTCCTTTATGAGGCCAGGGTACGTTCAATATCACTTGTATAAATAGGTTTCACCTATTCTACCAAAACATACAAGTCTTGGTCAAGAAAAGTACAAAACTATCAGATAGCAACTTTGCAAGCTCTCTCAAAAGCTTCCATCACTATCAAGCTTCCGCAAGCTTCTACACTTCTGATACAAGTCAAGATACTACCTAGCCAGAACTCTCTGGTCTCATCACCCTTCTTCGCTATCCTCCCCTAATCAACCCTTCTCCTCCACTTTGTGACCGAAGCAAATCTGGAGAGGCCATCTTCTTGGTTTAGGCCAGAGTTGTACAGATTGATATCTCGAATCAAAAGTGCTCATGTGCAGCACATTTGTTTAAGGGTTTAAACCAGTCTCTCCATCATCGAATTTACCAAATTCAGCAGAGGCGATTTTCTCCCATAAAAAACAGGATCTATCAGTGAAATACATTTGCTGGCCACTTGGGATGACAACGTAGAAGATTGGATTTGGTCTGCCCTGTCACAATGCATTAAGGGAAAAAAGGAATTGAAGTTATTTCAGAAAACTGTCTCGCCAAAAAGGTGAAAAAATTGACTCGACTGTCACGGTTTGCAAAATGGAATGCAATAACTTTCTTACTTATAGGGAAAAGAGGAACACAACGGACATATTAACTTCTCATAAGAGTTACCTTCTTTAAACACCAAACATCACCCCATAGACCCATGGTGATCTGTGGCAACAAATGATGCAGCAGACTGCAACTGGTCCTTCAAGCATTTTCTCAAACACCATATGTACGTGAAACTAGTAACACATATTTGAGCTTTCTGCTAATTAATAAGGCCATTGCAATTCTTCCCTTTGCAATTTGGTGGATTATATGGCAAGAAAGAAACAATATAATTTATCAGTACCGGATTTTGAGTGGAATTTCTTATTATAATAAAAATGTTACTTTTAAATTTTTCCTAATGTACTTCTTGAATTTCTTACCTTGGTCTTAGTTTATATTAATCCTTTTTATTCAGATATTTCAATTATGATAAAAAAAACTTGGTTGCAATTATAATTGTGTAAGGGATTTTTTATTATAATTACACAATGCTGATACAAATTGTAAACCCACTCAATCCGAAAATCACCTCAATTCGAAATGAAGAAGTTTAGTTTATTCAGTTTTGCTTGAACTCGTTCCAATTCGATCAAATTTTCAACTGAAGTGTCAGCTGTTGATTGTGTAACTAAATTTTGACAAAAATCATCTCAATTCGAAATGATGAAGTCCGGTTTCTTCAGTTTTTCTTGAACTCGTTCCAAGTCCATCAAATTTTCAATTGAAGTGTCAAGTCTTGATTATGTAACTAAATTTTGACATAGATCGCCTCAATATTTTTTTTCCGGATTTTCTGGAACTCATTCAAACTCGGTTAAATTCAGCTGAAGTGTCGAGTCTTGATTATGTAACTAAATTTTGATTTAAATCGTCTCAAGAAATGACGAAGTTCCAGTTTTTTCAATTTTTCTCGAACTTGTTCCAGGTCAGTCAAATTTTCAGGTGAAGTGTCAAGTCTTGATTATGTAACTAAATTTTGACATAAATCGTCTCACTTTGAAATGATGAAATTCCGTTTACTTCAGTTTTTCTCGAACTCGTTCCAACTCAATCGAATTTTCAATTTAAGTATCGATTATTGATTGTGCAACTAAATTTTGACGCTAATCATCTCAATTCGAAAGGACGAAGTTCTGGTTCTTCAGTTTTGCTCGAACTCATTCCAAGTCGATCAAATTTTCAATTGAAGTGTCGAATCTTTCTTGTGTAACAAAGAATTGACATAAATCGTTTCAATTCGAAATGATAAAGTTTTGATTTCTTCAGTTTTGCTCGAACTCGTTCCAAGTCGATCAAATTTTCAACTGAAGTGCCAAGTCTTGATTATGTAACTAAGTTTTGACATAGACTGTTTCACTTCAAAATGATGAAGTTTCGGTTTATTCAGTTTTGCTCGAACTCGTGTCAACTCGATCAAATTTTCAATTGAAGTGTCAACTATTGATTGTGCAACTAAATTTTGAATCAAATCGTCTCAATTCGAAAGGATAAATTTTTTGTTCTTCAATTTTGCTCGAACTCATTCCAACTCGATCAAATTTTCAATTGAAGTGTCGACCCTTGATTTTGTTCTTCAATTTTTCTCGAACTCATTCCAACTCGATCAAATTTTCAATTGAAGTGTCGACCCTTGATTATGTAACTAAGAAATGGACATAAATCTTCTCAATTCGAAATAATGGAGTTCCCATTTCTTCAGATTTGCTCGAGCTCATTCCAAGTCGATCGAATTTTTAACTGAATTGTCAAGTCAAATTTTCACAAAATAATTTTAACAAAAAAAAATTTACATTTCTTTTTATTGTTTTCAGTTAACCCATTAGTGTAAGTCAATCCTAGTCAACTAGTCAAATATTCCTAAATTTTTTGACGTGTACGCCTACTAAAAATGGAAAGAAAAAAGGGAAAGAAAGACGTATGTGTTTGATGTCAACGATGGAAAAGGGAGTTTTCTTCCTAGTATCCAATGATTCTTCATCGTCATCCCTATCTCTATCTTAAAAAATATATTCCTCCTTCATATGATATTTTGGCAGAAAACTAGGATTTATTCCTAGTAGATTCGGTCTGCAATTTTGGAAATATTTCTGCATCGCCGTAAGATGAAAATCTATGCAAACAAAAACTATTGAGAAGGAATATAATGGAAGTAGAACATCTAGCAGTAATAATCTCGGTCAATTTATTTTTTTCCATTTGAATTCTAATATTTCATTTTGGGCGGCATTATTCCCGCTTGGTGTTTTGGAACAACTATAAGCTCAACCCTAAAATAAATTCAGAGATGTGAAGGGATTTTTTTTGGGGGGGGGGTGCGTAATATTAGTTCAGAGAGGTGAAAAACATCCAAGGTATAATTTTTTATTCTTATTTATAGCTAAATAACTTATGATTTTTGATTGGAAAGATCCATGAGTTCGTACTCTTTTATTAAATCTGAACTTGGGTTACATAGGATTGTATTAGTGTTGTAATGATACAATCTTGTGATTGTTTATTTCTAAGTAACTTATGTCTTTTGATTGAAAAGATGCATGGGTTTCAAATCATACCATCTTTGAATGAATCTGAAATTAGGTTACACATGATTGTTATGGGTTTCAAATCATACCATCTTTGATTGAATCTGAAATTAGGTTACACATGATTGCTATAGTTTGATAATAATATAATCCTATGCTTGTCTCTAGCTTAATAACTTTTGAATTTTTATTGAAAGGAAGTTGTGTTTCAATTCAGGCCATATTTGATTGAATCTAAACCTGGGTTACAAAGATTGTTATAGTTTTGCAATATCAAGTGGTATTTAGATTTGATTAGATTGATTATCGTGTATACTGGGTGTTTGTGTGTTTAAAACCTTTGATAGAATAGTTGTTTATTGATGAATATGAAAGGGTACTGTATAGTGTATACCATGGAAATTATGTAATCATTATGCATGTAATGCACTTATTACGTACTGTGCATGCATAATTACATCTCTAGAAGTTCTACTTGTGTACTAATTCTTACATAATTTACCATATAGGCAGCCATCTATTTTCACTCCCTGCTATTCGTGTGATGAAGGTAGAAGATCATCATCTTTCCTTTGATGTATATACTTTTATAGGTCATCTTTGTAACTTCTCAAGTAGCTCTGACTCTCATTATTAACCCTATAGTTGTAGACTTGTAGTTTCAAGTTATGCGCTTTTTTAGTTAGCGTTTGCTTTATGTTTGTCTTAAAAAAAAAAAACTTGGTTTCTTTGACTGTCTTCATATGCCAGTTTTTTCTTTTTCTTTTTGTGTATTCGTGTGATTACAAGGTCACAAATAGGATTGGGGTAAAACAAGTTGGAAGAGATTCCTGAAGATTACAAAGAAGACATTTGGAACTCTGTTCAAGTGAGTCTAGTTGGTTTTATTTTCCCTAAGATTTATGTTCTTATGTGAGTACATATTTTCTTGGCTTTCTATAACCTTACCAAGTGATGAAGAATGCTTACACTGAATTATGTCGATATCGTAGTTTTCTGAGAGTATTTTTTTTAATGTTTTAGCAAAAGCAAACAGTACATCGAGAGCAGAAAAATCAAAACAATGGCGATTGGTCAATGATGCTACAACTGCGCAAGAAATGAAAATGAAGTTGCCAACATACTATAAGAAAGAAGATTGGGAGTAGCTCATTGATAACAAAACTTCTGAAAAATTACAGATAAAATCTGAACAGGCAGCTAAAGCACTTCGAAAGTGAAGGCTAAGTATACAGGTGGTAGGAAAGGTGTACCTAGAAGGTGGCTTGAAATGTTAAATTCTTAACACTATATAGCATTTTTGATCCATTATGCTTAACACTATCACTGGCAGCTGCAAAACTAGTAAGTTCTCCTGTTTATTTTTTAATGTTATTTATTGATATTGATGATGTCAGTTAGTCTCTGACTTTAGTTGTCTTCTGTTGATGTATAGGCGTTGATGAAGGAGGCATATGATAAAAATCCTTTAGCACAAAAGTGTTTGAACACCGACGCTAATACCAAGGTTAGTGGTCAATTTGTTGTTACATGAATTTTTTTTTATTCTTGAATTTTCATATTGGATGGTAATAGTGATTAAGTTGCTCTCTTGTAATCACATTGCCATACTCTACTACTGCTGCATATGTAGAACTGTCTTATTTATGTTTTAGTAGTAATTGATGCTTTAAGTAGCCAGCACCAGCACCACTATGTAGATATCATTAGCTTTAAAGTAGTAGTCTTGGAACTCATGATAACATATGCTTGAAGACATAGGTGTTAGATTGTATTGGAAAAATTTGTTAATAACTGAAGTTTCCCTTTATATGTATATTGTTACTACTGCCTTGTTAATTGTCGATAACTTTCCAACTGCACAGTAGACTCAAAAATTCCCTTGTGTTACATTAATTGTTTAACTGAATTTTAATGAATTTGAATTGCTTCATTATATGGCTAGATATTTGGCGCCGATCGAAAGGGTTTACATATGCGGATTGGGTGCAGGTGTTTCTAAATCTCAGTTTCTTGCTCTTAAGTTTATGAGGGCCAAGTTGCAGGAAGAGAAGCACAATGTGGAGAAGAGAAGCATAAAAACAAAGCTTTGAAGCACAACTGGATGTTGAAAGACACAAAAATAATATTGGAGTACATTATCAGATACATAATAACGCTCTTACCAGTAGGTGACTTCTAATATCTCTTAGTAATGTGTAGTCAGATGTATACAATGCTGCTATAATGATTTCTTAAACTAACTTGGTCTTGTTTGTTACGTATACAGGACATTGAGATACTAGTAGTACCCTCGTTGTTGGGTCTTTTCTTTTTGAGGAACTTAAGAAAAAATCCGGTTGCATTTGCATATGTCGACACTAAGGTGCTGACTGATGACAGAGATGATGTTGTACTTTGGGATGTTTCAATAGGTGAGTGTATTAAGTGGACAAAGGCCTATGTGACTCCCCAAGGTAAGCGATCAAGTTAGAGTGGTAGTGACAGTAGATTGATTATTTTCTTTCTTTTTTTTTGTAATTTTCAATATGTAAGGATTGCTGGGATGTTTTCCAATTTGTATTCGAATATTCTATTTTCTTTAATAAAAATGTAATAATAAAGTTAATTTCAAATTGTGCTTGGAATTACGGTTTTGTTTCACGTATTAATTAATTTCTATTTTATATTATATTTTCTGACACACCAAATATAAGTCTGAATAGAATTCAGCCACAAAATTTGAATACCAAAATCTGAATCAGTAGCCAAAAAATGACGGAATATTCTCATTAGGATTTGTAATCCTTTTTAATGAAAATACCTCAAATTATAACAGATATGAACCGTTACTTTATTTATCATATACATGAACCGTTATTATATTTTCACAGTTTGTAACGTTTACTTTACTTATTTCCGATAAGGGTAGCATGGTCATTTTCACAGTCCCCATAATATTTATTGCACTTTTTTCAATAAGGGTAATATGGTCAATTTCACAGTCACTTTTTTCCAATAAGGGTAGTATGGTCATTTTCACAGTCTCCATAATATTTATTGCACTTTTTTCCAATAAGGGTAATATGGTTATTTTCACAGTCGATAATATTTACTTTACGTATTTCTGATAAAGGTAGTATAGTCATTATTTCAACAGTCCCCATAATATTAATTGCACTTTTTTCCAGTAAAAGTAATATGGTCATTTACACAGTCTCCATAATATTTATTGCACTTTTTTCCAATAAGGGTAGCATGGTTATTTTCACAGTCTCCATCAGATTTATTGCACTTTTTTTCCCAATAAGAGTAGTATGGTCATTTTCACAGTCTATAACATTTACTTTACTTATTTCTGATAAGGGTAGTATGGTCATTTTCATAGTCCCCATAATATTAAATGCACTTTTTTTCAGTAAAAGTAATATGGCCATTTACACAGTCTCCATAATATCTATTGCACTTTTTTTCCAATAAGGGTAGCATGGTTATTTTCACAGTTTCCATCATATTTATTGCACTTTTTTCCAGTAAGGGTAATATAGTCATTTCACATTCTCCATAATATTTATTGCATTTTTTTCCAATAGGGGTACTATGGTCATTTTCACAGTCTATAACATTTACTTTACTTATTTCCGATAAGGGTAGTATGGTCATTTTCACAGTCCCCATAATATTAAATGCACTTTTTTCTTGTAAAAGTAATATGGTCATTTACACAGTCTCCATAATATTTGTAACACTTTTTCCAATAAGGGTAGCATGGTTATTTTCACAGTCTCCATCATATTTATTGCACTTTTTTCCAATATGGGCAATAAGGTCATTTTCACAGTCTGTAACATTTACTTTACTTACTTCCGAAAAGGGTCGTATGGTCATTTTCACAGTCTCTATAATATTTATTCTATTTTTTCCGATAAGGGTAGTATGGTCATTTTCATAGTCGATAACATTTACTTTACTTACTTCCGATAAGGGTAGTATGGTCATTTTCACATTCTCTATATTATTTATTCCACTTTTTCCAGTAAGGGTAATATAGTCATTTTCACAGTCTGTAACATTTACTTTACTTATTTCCGATAAGGGTAGTATGGTCATTTTCACAATCTGTAACATTTACTTTACTTATTTCCGATAAGGGTAGTATGGTCATTTTCACAATCGGTAAGAATTATTTTACTTATTTCCGATAAGGGAAGTATGGTCATTTTCACTAACTCCATAATATTTATTGCACTTTTTTCCAATAACGGTAATATGGTCATTTTCACAGTTTGTAACATTTACTTTACTTATTTCCGATAAGGGTAATATGGTTATTTTCACAGTCCCCATATAATCTTTGAACCTGTGATGTTCAGTTCTGATATATTTCGTCCCTAGTTCATCCGAAAGAGAAACTTAGGTCTAACTCTGGTAATCTTTGAACCTGTGATGTTCAATTCTGATATAATTCGTCTCCAGTTCATTCTGACGAGAAACTCAAGTCTAACTCTAGTAATCTTTGTACCTGTGATGTTCAATTATGATATATTTCGTCTCCAGTCATTCGGACGAGAAACTCAGGTCTAACTCTAGTAATCTCTATACCTGTGATGTTCAATTATGATATATTTTGTCTTCAGTTCATACGGACGAGAAACTCAGGTCTAACTCGAGTAATCTTTGTACCTGTGATGTTCAATTCTGATATATTTCATCTTCAGTTCCTCCGAATGAGAAACTCAGGTCCAACTCTAATAATCATCGAGCCTGGGATGTTCCAATCTGTTATATTTCCTCTCCAGTTCATCCGAATGAGAAACTCAGGTCTAACTCTAGTAATCTTCGAGCTTGGAATGTTCTAGTCTGATATTTATAACTTAAAACATTCAAAGCAAAATATTTCTACCCAACAAAATTGATACTCTATCATCAGTAACCTTTGGATATGTCAACTTATATTATGAAAGTGGTTTTTTTCGGTAGGACATGAAAAGACGAGGGTACCCAAATATACCTCTATCTAAAACTTTTCCACCTTTAATCTTAAGGGACAATTTATGATTTTCTCTAAAAACACTTCTCAAAAGAACACACATGCTTCTCACACAGTCCAGGTTAATCCATATGAGCACCTCAAACCAAATCCTAATCATCCATTTTTTGTTAGAAAAATCAGCCGTTAGATTTTACTTTTTTTTTTTGCTTTGTGCTTACCGCACGGTTTGTAAATTCAACCTTATCCATTTCTCTCTTTCTCTATATAAACTCTCTAACTTAAACTTATCTTTTTTTTTTCCAAACTCGCTTTGTCTTCCAAGGAAGGAAAAAAAACCCTAACTACATCTCTCAGCCAATATTCTCTGCGATTCGCTTGCCCTAACTTTCTCCCTGACTCAAATCTGATTCTTCAATCTCTTTGCTCATCATAATCAACAACACCTTATCGTGATTTACCAGCAATTCTTATGAGTTGTTTCTTCAAAACCTCATCGCGATTTGAAACAAAAGAATCATCACCTAATCTTCAGTTTACAAAATCAACAACAAATCAACAAAATCCTAAGTATAATGCTCTATATTACCGAAATAACAATACCCTAGAGAAATAAAACCATTGATAATCTTAATGGCGTTATGGAGGTATCTAGATCTGTAACTTTCGGAAAGAGAAAAAGGTATAATCACTTTATATTTTTAATCCACTCCGTTTAATTAGATTTAAGGTACTATTGATTTTTTTTGTGAACTGATTTTTGGGTTTCAGTGGTGGGGATACGAAGTTCTCTTATTCGACTTATTTTTCTTCTCATCCTCCTTATTTCGATTTTGATTAGTTTTCTCTTTACTTTTGATTATGTTTGTAATGGTTTGATTTGTTTCAAGTTTTGGGGGCTTTTTCATGAAAATGAAATCCTAGGTTTTAGAAGTTGTTCAATTTTTTGTGTTGATTTGTATTTGGGTGATAGAGTAACAGGTTTAGTTTTACTATTTTTTTTAATTGTTGTTAAATTATTACTAATTTGGGTATTTTGATGTAGAAGTATGTAATTGGATTTCTATGTGTTCATGTGAAATTGATTTTTTATTTTTTGTATAAGTATGTAATTTGATTGAGCAGGCTACTGGTGAAAATGTTCTTTCCAAAATCTTCATATAACATAGTTTCTTCTTAAATAATGATGCATTTTAAAGGCATGTATTGAATATCTTATTAATTGGGTTGGTGTTTCTTGATTTGGTAATGAACTCTTCACCCTTTGTGCATTTTTTTCTCTGTGTATCAGTTGTTGTGGTATTAAATGATTTGAGTTTTCCAGGTATTTAATTGTTTTGAATTATGAAGTGGTTGCTCATGTGCTTGAAAGTGAGATTGTAAGTGATCCCAAAAGTCAAGAAATTGGAGTGAAACCAAAGCCAAAAACTAGAACCGTGTTGGATTCAAAGCAAGATGTGGTTGTTAAATCTACATCTCATAATTGTCCATGAACAACATCAGAAGTGAGTTTTCGTGTAAGCTTAATAGAATTTGGTTTTTTTTTATTAAATAGATGTTTAAATTATCGTGGTCTGCAAGAAAATTATTTGCATTTGTGTGCTGCCTAACATATTGTTTGAGATCTCTTACGAGCTTTCAAAAACGTTTCTTTTTGAAGTTTAGCTTGTAATTGATTGTAGTTAGACGGTCCTGTAGCTTTTGAAATTTGATATTTTTACCATACGGTTTTTAGTCTTCTTATATTTGCATTATCGTGGTCTGCAAGAAAATTATTTGCATTTGTGTGCTGCTTAACATATTGTTTGAGATCTCTTATGATCTTTCAAAAACGTAAAAACTTTTCTCTTTGAAGTTTAGCTTGTAATTGATAGTAGTTATACTGTCCTGTAGCTTTTGAAATTTGCTATTGTTACTATATAGTTTTTAGTCTTCTTATATAGCTAACTGACGGTAGTTATTAACTTTCTTTTTTGAAAATTCAGGGAGAGCGCCAAAGCAGCTGGAAATATGAAAGTTAGGCAACATTATGTGCATGACGGTGTGGTTGCTTTGGCCACATGGATTTGCCAGATAACATATGTAGAGGTTCTATAGTGGTGAGTTTCAAGGTATCCATCAAATGGATTGCTTCTTGGTTTTAGTATCGCGTTGACTGGATTATCTTGCATGCCCGTAGTTGGTATCAATTTTTTCATATAAGGTACCATTACAATGTCGAATGCTCTGTATTCTTTCCAATTCTATGAACACTAGGCCCTGCTTGGTTTTCAATTCTTGCCTCTCTAAATATGAAACCTTATGTGACTCATCATGGGTGTGATTGTATTTTGAGAACCATTTGTTTGATATGGATTGTGGTTTTAGTATTTTTTTTCATATTTTATTGGTAGTTATCATACTCTATATCCATAAAAGTGGTACATATTGGTACTTCGGTGGACACCGTTACATTACATGGATCTTAACTTAAATAAAATCATATTGCTTATCATTTTCTGTACAATCAATATAAACCCATCATGGATGAGGCATCTCTTGGACGTGCGAAACGTTTCTCCCAATACTGTATACTCTCATATGAACTCCATCTCTCTAATGTTTCTTTGGTTTATGCGCAGGTTATTAGGCATCTTAACTTCTCGCTTACTTGAAGGTTTACTGCACTTGAGCCTTTTAGACAATTAATGTACCGCTCAGGAATTATGGAATGTCCTGTACCAAGATCAGTTTACCCTCGATCACTAATTATTTCAAGTAGAAAGAGGTCAGTCATGTTTGGCTATCAAACTTACTTTATGCATTGTTTATGTTCGATAATTTCTTAGTGATAAATATCTTCCCATGTTGTGTTTGATGAGTACATTTTACCATTTGCAGGTCCAATATTCTCCACCTACATAACCCCCAGCAACTTCTATATAACTCACTCGTAGGTCGTATATGATGCTCGTAGACAACCCACTATTATAGAACTGCACTTGTAGACATACCACAATCATCAACTTCACCTCCTCCTCAAACTTCAACTAAGTGTTCAGGTTGGGAAATTCTTGATATACCTACATTCATCATGATCTAAATTGCTGATTACTTAATTTTCTGTCTTGGGTACGGTAAATGTCAGGGTAAGCAATTCTTGATGGATGATACAGACTACTTTCTACTTCGCACTCCATACAATAAGGTATATAATAATTTTATCCGTGAGTGTAAGTTGTGTCAATTGCATCTGTCATTCTCATGATTTCGAAAAGTTATTATTTGCCTTTCTAGAATATCTATCTTTGTCCCAATTTGATAGTTATTGAAATTTTCTTACTTGAAGCTGCATTATAACGGATGTTTTCTCGGTGTAAATTGCAGCTTGTGCAGACTTCATGGATTCTTAAGAAATGCTAAGTTCGTGCTTGTCCGAATTAATTTTAAACTGGGTAAGTTTCCCTGAGTTTAGACCATTTAACTCGGTCATACTTGTACTATTAAGTTTAAAATGTTGTGGATTTGACACCTTCAGTTATACTTGCGAGGTATTATGCCGCTGCAGTGGGGTTGTCATCAACATGTGTACCTGCTAGATTACCTGGTAAGTACTTCACTTGTATACTTGCTATATTTTCTGTTTCTTACAATTGTATTGATTTTCTAAACTGCAATGGGTGCGAGAGGGATATCATATAAGAGGCTGGTCATAGGTCGGCTTTAGAAATCGGCAATTAGATTCATAACTTAGCTCTTTAGGGTCATGTTATTCTAGTTTATTCAGTGATGATGACTATTTGTCTTTTGTTGGTATGCCTAGTTCGGTTGCTCTTTACCTGAATTTTCTGAGCATAGTCTTACCTTTAATTTGCTAAGATATCATTGTTTCTTGCTTTCCCTGAAGAAAGTGTTGTTTCTTATCATTATTTATTTTTTGTACAAGACTCTTTGACTATTGTACATGATTTGTTACCATGTTGTAGTACATAAATGAGATGCCATATTTTTTTTTGTCTAAATCTTGCGTCGTTGATGTATATATATCTTTGTCGGTGTTAAAATGATTTCATTAGAAAAAAAGTTTTGCCTTTTCGAATGAATAGAGATCTTATAGAGTTCGGTTTGTTGCAGGACCCATTGCATTGATTGCCTGGCAGAATCTACATAAAAGACAAAGAGAGTGCCAAGTTATGAAGCTTCATCTTGCCTAGTTACAGTTAACTAGTTAGTTTGTTACAGGTTTTTTGTGTGTCATCTTTTCTAATTGTTTCTTACTCCCTGCATCTAAGTATAATCCGTATAGTTTGAAGTTTGATAATGTTTTTCCGTAATGAATGATGAATATAAGTATTTCTTTGTATTTGTGTCTCCGTAATGAATTTATGGATGGTAGAACCGATATAGTTTGCAGATTGAGATTATGTAATAATGGATGTAGAATGTGGATAGTTTGCAGATTGAGATTAATGGATGTAGAATATGGATAGTTTGTGGATTGAGATTGTTTTGGGTTATTTGTATTGCAGGCCTATATTGCATGCTTGTAAACTAGAATCCGGACTACCCATTTTTTTTAATTGTAATTTAAAGAATTGTAACAGTTTTAACTGTAACACCAAATGTAATAAAAAAAAACACGTGTCATCATGTTAAGAACAGCAGTTCAGAAGGATGACATGTGTCCCGAATTGAATTGTTGCAAATAAATAGGCAACGCTTATAGGTGTTACTTTAATCGTAACATATAGTGACACATGTCATTCTCTAAATTGTGGTAAACAAAGAGCAACCGATAAAACTGTTAAGATAAATGTGACAAACACGACACGTGTCGCCGTCTTAAAATTAGGTCAATTGTTACTATCTATTATTGTTACGGTTTTAAATGTGACTATAATTAATCATTGTCACAGAAAAAACTGTTGCAAAAAAAAATAACAATTAATATCACAGCGTTTCTCTAATGGCCTATATCTGTTACAAATTTTTTTAGTAACAGATATTCCCTGTGATAGAATCCTGGATTTGGTGTAGTGATGAATAACAAAACCAATAACGCCTGGCGATTTCCCCTTCGAGTCACAAACAAGTTTATGAACTTACTTCCTTAGAACACATGTAAAACATTGTTCCCTATGATGAAATACTCACCTCATGCCCATACATAATCACAATAGCATTCATTCGATTATCTCGATGTATTATATACAAAGTTTAATGGTTAAGCAAGAAACTTCATACTGTATTCCTTAATACTATGTATATCTAGAGTGTTCATGTTTCACAATTTTATGTTTTCAATATGCACGACTTGAAACATACGTTAGGGAATGAAATAGTTCAAGTCAAATATCACTAACCTCAAGTGGAAGGATGATGTTGTGGTTGTAGCTCCGTTCTTCTTCACTTCTTCAAGTCTTCGCAATATTTGTAATGTCTCACCCTAATACTTTCAAGCTAACCTATACGAATTTGACTCTAGTACATAATCAAGCGACTCTTAACATGAGTTTTGATTCACTAAAATATGACAACCAAACTTGACATACCAACGCTTGGTGGGTTCAACCGAGCTATGCTCTAACAGGGAGCACATAGCAACTCGTATCCTATAGTAATTCCAATGTCGGCTACATGTGCGAACATAGAAACACGCGGCCTATTATAATGTCAGCTAATTAACCGGGTACTCTTGAAAACCCGTAGCTTTTTGTGAATTGGTAAGTCGGCTGAGATAGCACACATAGCAACCCATGGCCTATATTAATAGAAATATCGGCTACACGGGCGCACATAGCAACCCACAGTCTATTGTAATGTCAAAAGACTATGCGCTCATAACAACCCATATCCTTTTGTGATTTTTCATGTCGGCCTACCGAGCGCACATATAAACGCGCGTATCCTATGATAATTGTAATGTCGGATACACAAGCGTATAGAGCAACCCGCGGCATATTATAATATTAGTTTATTGGCACTCGTGGATACCTGTAGGATGTAGCCTTTTGTAAGTTTGTATGTCGGCTGAGCGGGCGCACATAGAAAACTGTAACCTAAAAAGAAGACTTCTTTAATTCAAGGAAAACAAAACCTATTGTTGTTTCTTTTTATGTATGGATGCGCTCCCTTCTTTTGCAAAATAGTTACATGCAAATTTTTGTCACACATGTTAAGTGGAGACTTCTATCCTGATACTTTTAATACCCTTTTACATTTAATGTCGAGGAAAAGGATCGAACTCAATCTCTTGGTAGGTTACGTCGATCTCTCCAGTTATAGGTTTCCGGTTGAATATGCTTCTGATAGAGACACATTCTACTATCGGGTGGGCCATTCATTGATGGTAGTGGTAGTACCTAGTGACGCTTTTGTCCCTTTTTTTTTACATGTACTATCGTTGGTGGCAACTAAATTTCCTTGTTCGCTACCCATTGTTCCAATAGTCCAATAATTTGCTCCCAACTGCATGGCAAGTATGGCGGCTGAATGAAGTATCATTTTGGTTATCTGGTGCCTCCCTGGTTTCTAGTAGTGGATTGGTATGTGGGCAGGTGCGTTACATACACCCGAGTTATTGTTCGCGTGTGTGTTACGAGGAGTCATCAACCCAGTGTTAACTTAATTTCTCCATGTATGATCCATGCTCAAGTCTTCAACGAAGTCGGAAATCCTTCGGCGGCCTCTTCTAATTCTTCGAAGGTTAGGCATCTAAAGTTAATTAGATTTCTCTTGAAGGCGTTCTTCATTCCACTTATGCAGATCCCCAACGGCGCTCCCTCCTTGATATCCTCGTGACAATCTAGTACGAAGTGGAAAAATCGAGTGATCTATGCTCCTATTTCCTCTCATATCCATTGGGTGCATCTTCTCAAGTCTATCATCGTGATCTTCCTCTTTGGTGAATAAAATTTTCTGATACATGGTTTCCCATGAATCTATGCTTCCTGTCTTCAGGTTGTAGTACCATGTAAATACCGTATTTGCAAGTGATTTGGGGAATTCTCTCAAGCATAAACTACCATCAGCGGCATGGTCTTTCATAGTTATTAAAAACAGGCGGAGGTGTTCACGCGCGTTTCATTTCTCATTGTATACTTCAAACTTTGGAGATGTGTAGTCTTCCGGGTACTGATATTCGATGATCTCATAGGTATACGGGTTGTTCATGAAGTCGTGGTTGTCCTGTTTTTCCACGCGGTAGTTTTTTTTATTAATGTAAGCACGCTCTTGTGACCGGCCTTGTCCTTCTCTGCTTCTATGTTAGCGTCTTTCTCCACTTTCATTGTTTTTCATACCATGTTTTTCAGTTATTATTTCCCTTTGATGTGGTTTTCCAACTCTTTCTATATATCTTGTAGAGTTAGTGGTGCCGAGTGCGTACCGTCAATCTCCCGTTGTTTTTCTTTTCCTTATGGCCTTTTTTTTCCTGGTTGGAATCCCCTTATGGTTGTCTTTATGAACGCTCCTTCTATTGGTGCTTCTTCTTCACTATCATTAGGTTTGTCTTCTATCGTTACTTCATCAAGGTTAAGTACTGGTCTCCTAACGCGCTTGTTTCGGCATTTGTTGGGTGCGTCATGGTGTAGTAGAGACGATCGCGATCCTTCGGGTGTGGTCACCAAATGTTGAGGGGTGAATATGAGTTTCGTTCGACACGTCCTATTCACAACAATGACAACACATCTTCCTAGAATATAATGAGAAATAAATTTCTTTCCATTATACTATCTCCTTCCTTAAATAGGATTTTCCCAAACCACTTCTTCTCATGATATTGTGCCACATGTCGTAGAAGCTTCCTTAATGTAAATCTAATGTTGTGATGAGCACGAAAGTGCGACGCATTTTCACACATAAATACATTAGCTGGGACTCATTTTATCACTAATAAACTTGTTTGCAGGTGTTTTCGTGAAATAAGCTCCTATGGATAAAGTTGCTCGAAATGTGGTTTTTTTTACCCCGGAGGACACATGTTATTCGGACTCTCAGTTTTGGATAAGGGGCGACCTTGTTCACAAATTCAAAAAAATATTTTGGCGGGAAAACGAATCCATTCACAGGCAGGTTTTTCTATCGGATTTTGGAGGAATTTTTATGCGACTCAATCGTTGAAACTTCATGGGTAGATGTGATTTGTCATAACAAAGCTGGTATGGGTGATTTGATTGATCAAATTTGGCTGGATAACTTGGTTTAATCCAAACAGGGAGTTGGAGGAAAAACATGAGCTTGCACGAGTTGTGAGGAATTTAAACGTGGATTGCATGTTCTTGGAAGACTTAATCAATATTCTGGAGCGTGAAGAACGTATAGAAGGAAAGAAATACAGCTGCATGCACGAGGAATTGATAAAAAAAAGGGAATTTTGGCCGTAGAGAATAATAGTGATAAATGAAGATTATTTGGGAGATATGGCGTTATTAAATGAGGCTTAGGGGTATAAATAGATTGATCGAGGTACAAGAAAGGGACGTGGAGTGTTTGGGGCCAAAACATAGAGTTGCAGACTAAAGAAAATCTTTCTGCTGCTGCTGTTGAGAAGAAAGCACGAAGAACATTAAGCTGCCAAAGTCTGTCATTAAAAACTGTGGTTTATTCTCGGTTTGGAAACAGTCTTTGCAGCGACATATCAACAGTGACTACAACCCTTTTTGATTATCGTATACTGTAACAGTTCTTTGCAACAATTGTTTAGTTGTAATAGTGTATTCTGTGACGCCTAAAAAGCGTTGCGAATCCTTGTTTTCTCAGTTTTCTTGAATAAAAACACCATTTGAGCTATGACTTATATTTTTTAGTGTTTTCATCATGAGAAGCTAGACCCAAACACTGGGTCGGCGGAGGAAGCCGAACCTCATACATGGGTGATCTTATTTTATTTTTCTATTTGACTTTTTCATTAATTAAAATAGAATTATGATTTGATTAAATTGGTTATCATTCAATTATATAGGTTATAATTTGTTTAGATAATCTATGCTTAGGGGATACAATTAATCTTTCGAGAATCTACTTTGGCAAAAATAAGAGTCGGTGTTGTTTTGTTTATTGAGCTTTAATTATTGAGAATAAATAAATTGAACCCTATGTTATGAATGAGGTGGAATCCTAAACCTAGTGACTCTCTCTTTTATTATTTTCGTTAAACCTTTAAATTTAATCTTCACAAGTCTGAGAGGACGAATCTTAATTACTACTACAAAAACTTTGAAAAATTATTAATCATGTTGCTCCCAAAACCCTCAACCTCTCTATAAATCCCTTCTCTGTCATTTCCATTCCATGGAAATGTCTTATTGGACTTGGCTTTAGTCCCCAAGTCCCCCTATGTCTTACGGTAGGATTATCCTACTTTTAGGGGCTTCCTATAGCCCTGTTAAGGGGTAATTATTTTCATATATCAATACTCACAAAGTAGGATTATATTTCTAGCAGCTGTGTTTACAAACACTCCTCATTCCTTCGAAAGATCCACAAAATAAATTAACAATGCTCTTGTAAATGGAAATAGTCTGCCAATTGCCAATATTTTCCCTTTTCACAATTTTTTTTCTGAGACAAGTGCTCACATCTTTAGGGAATACTATTTCGTTAAGCGAATATCTTTGTTGGAATTTTCAACATGCCGAGTCCTAGAGAGGCTCTAGCACTCGGTTCTTAAAGTTATGCAATTCTGCGAAAGTTTATCCTCCACTCTCAAAGGAACGGAAATATGGAAAAGGCTTTCATGTTGCTGCTTATTTTTGGTCGATTTGGGTCGAAAGAAGCTCTAAACTTTCGTGTCCAAGATGAAAAGATTTGATTAGATCATCATGCAAATAAGACTTCAATCTCTTTAATGGAGTTCACCAGTGTTGATGGTGGTTTTTAAACAAGGGGTAAAATCGTAAAACACCATGACCTAGTGTTACCCGCAACACATTAACTAAGAGAATTTAACTCAGGTGTAAATAATTAATGGGGGTATTTTTTCAAAATACCAGATTAGGGTTTTCGACACAGAACCCTAATTCCAAAACCAAGCCGCACATGTGGCACCATGGCAACAATGCCAAACCAAGCCGCACATCTGCGCACCATGGCAACAATGCCAAACCAAGCCGCACACTGCCATGCACCATGGAAACAATTCCAAACCAAGCCAAGCTGCACACTGCGCACCATGGCAACAATGCCAAACCAAGCCGCACACTCACACCATGGCAACAATGCCAAACCAAGCCGCACACTGCGCACCATGGAAACAATTCCAAACCAAGCCGCACACTGCGCACCATGGAAACAATGCCAAGCCAAGCCGCACACTGCGCATCATGGCAACAATGCCAAGCCAAGCCGTACACTATGCACCATGGAAACAATGCCAAGCCGCACACCTCGCACCATGGCAGCGACGCCAAAACCAAACTACATATCGCACTCATTGATAACCATGCCAAACTAAGCCGCTATGCCATTGGCACATGCCAAACATAGCGCCCTAGGCTTGAAAAACGTGCAACTAGGTCAACATGGCCGTACGTGACATTGGCACATGCCAACACGTACCACAAGCCATATTTCCAAGACGTTATGCCATTGGCGCATACCAAAAATAACGCCATAGGCTTACAAACCATGCAACCCAGGCCAAGTCGGCCACGCATTCCATTGGCACATGCCAACATGCTCGCTGGTAGCTTTTCTTACCAAGGCCACGACCCTAACGGCAACGCATGCCATTGGCACATGCCACCATGCTCACTGGTAACTTTACCTACTAAGGCCACGGCCCTGACGGCCACGCATGCCATTGCACATGCCACCATGCTCGCTGGTAGCTTTCCATACCAAGGCCACGGCCCTAACGGCCACACATGCCATTGGAACATGCCAACATGCTCGCTGGTAGCTTTTCCTACCAAGGCCACGGCCCTAACGGCCACGCATGCCATTGGAACATGCCAAACACACACGATGGTAGCCTAACTTGCAAACCGTGCAACCTACCACCAAGGCATTCCGCACATACCAATGACACATGCCATACGCGCCACTAGCAGCGCCACTTGCACTCAAGGTACAACCAACACTCGAGATATCAACACAAACTGGGGGATGCTTTCTAGGGTTTTGGTTTGGCGGTCACAGCTTGCAGCGTACACTACACTCACAATTAAGAAAGTGTGAAAAGGAATAAAGCGGTCAAATAAATGAGGAAATAATGGTGAAAACGTTTTCACCCATAAACACCTTGCGGTTACCACCTCCTCTCATTATTTCACCCTTTACTCTCTTCCTTCATGAGTCCAGGGTACGTTTCAATCTCGACTTGTATAAATAGGTCTTACCTATTTCCACCAGACAACAAGTCTCGGTCAGGAGAAAAATACTACACTCTCAGAAAAGGAAACTTTGCAAGCTCTCCCAAAAGATTTTATCTCTTACAAGCTTCCCAAGCTTCTACTTTCTGATACAAGTCGAGATACTACTCTCCCAGAATTATTCTGGTCTCAACACCTTTCTTTGCTTCCCTCCCCAAATCAACCCTTATCCTCCACTTTGTGACCGAAGCAAGTTTGGAACGACCATTTCTTTGTTTAGGACGGACTTGTACAAATTGATCTCTCGAATCTATAAAGTGCTCATGTGAAGCACATTTGTTTAGGGTTTGAACCAGTTTCTCACTCACCTACCGAATTTACCGAAATCGGCAGAAACGATTTTCACATATAAACAATTGGCGACCACAGCGGGAGGATTGATCTATCGGTTACAATACCAAATCCGACTCCTGATTTCGTTTCCCGAACATCAAATCCCAACATGGTGGAACTCAGGTCCGGAGCGGCTGCCGAGAACACCAGCACAGAACGCACCCCCGATGTTAGCGTATCTCCCAATAACGTTGTTACGTCACCGGCCGACAACAGCAACATCGAATACACTCCCTCAAGTGTAACACCGCCAATCACCAGGGCCAGAGCCGTTGCCTCCTATAACGTCTCTGCACAACCCTCTAATCACGGCAACGAAAATATATTTTCGGGTGTCGCGCCACCAGTCACCAGGGCTAGAGCCGCCGCCACGACCCCAAATGCTTCGTCTAGCATGGCGCCTCCGACCACGACCAAGATCCCAACTACCCCGCCGACGAGACGAGAAACCGGAGGGACAAGAGGAAGTCTCCCTTACGTCACCATCGCTGATCTGATGGAACGACAAGAGATGCTCTCCAGAGCCCAGATAGATATGGTTTCAACGCAGATGGAGGTACTCATATTTCTCAATACCCTGACAGAACGACTACCACGTGAGTCGCGCCCTCCAGAGCCATTTAATAATGTCTCCAACAACCCCGACGCCAGCACCTCGGCGGAGTACGCCTCCATGGATGAGGAAACTCGCACTAGAATCCCGTTGGAAAGAAATCAGCCACCCAACTTTGTCACGAGAGAATATTTGGAACAACTCCTCCGCAACCAAATCAAGAATGATGAGTTCGACGTGCATCATCACCAACCCCCTTACCCATCAAAATCTGAGAATCCTCTCCCAAGGGGGTACTCTTCTCCTCAATTTACCCTGTACGATGGTACCGGGAATGCACGTGAGCATGTTTCTCGCTTCCTGGAATCCCTAGGTGAACATGAATATAATCACGTTCTTCGTTTAAGGGAATTCTCAAAATCACTTACTGGAAGGGCGTATACATGGTACAACAGCATCCCACCGAGCAGCATTCCCAACTGGAGCAGCATGGTCACTGCGTTTTACAAGAAATACTTCTTCGTGTCTGAACAAGTTACCCTTTCAGACCTCAGAAGAATGTACCAGTGGGATAACGAACATACGAATGATTTCTTCAAAAGGTTCAGGGTTCAAGCACTCGACTGTCACGACCCAAACGTGACCGAGCAACAATTGGTGAATGCATGCATCAATTTTATGGTTTCAATCTACCGCGCCCTGCTAGAAAACTTGCGTTTCCAAACGTTCTCCGAACTCCATGAAGCCGCCAGACGATCTGTAACAACAGCACCAGCATTGATGGAAAGAACTAGGCTAACTCGAACCGAAGACGCGCGCGAAACCCGCGGGAGTAGACGCCGCATAAGCAAACAATTTAATGCCGGCTCACCCTCCGTGAACATAGTAAACGAAATAGGGAAAAGGAAAGCCGGAACTACGAGCCACCAGCTGAAACGTGAAGCGCCGGCGCAACGGGAACCCTCACAACGGAAGATCGTCACTAAAACTCCTGTGCAGCATCGTGAGACCGAAGGAAATACCCTTGATTTCCCATTCCCCATCGAGGAGGTGATTGAACTCCTAGAAGCCTGGGTTCAAGATGACGTCATCAGATTTCCACCGCTCAGACGTCCACCAACTGAGGCTGAGATGGCGAACCCCAAATACTGCCATTACCACAAGTTCGTTCACCACCCGACTAGCGATTGCAACAGACTAAAGCATATCTTCAAAGAAAGGATGGAAGCAGGAGAACTCCAACTAGGAGACGAAAGAGTGCATCGAGACCCACTCCCAATAAGAAACTGCGGATCCTCTGGGGACTCCGTGCACGAGACTGTACAATCCATGATGCGACATGTATGCGAAATTCTATATCTTTCCAAGGTTCAGCGCCAAGATATTTTCGCATCTCTCAATCGTGTTGTATCCGGCAAACGGCTTTTTCTCCCCTCGGAATCCACGCCAAGGGCCCAAGATTCCCAAACAAGCGAAGCGGAGAACTAGGGACTGCTGACCACGTCCCGTTTAAGAGGTAATAAATTTGATGACATGCTCATCAACACGACCTCTGACCACAACATCATTACATTCAAGACACTAAAGGCAGCCGGATATACAAAACAAGACGCTACCTATTCCCCGTCTGTGATTAAGGGCTTGAGAGGAGAGGTTTTGAACGTGTATGGCTACATCAACCTAGAGATCGAGATGGGATACGCTATAACGCACATCAAGTTCCACATTTTGAAAGAGCTAGATCGTGACATGATTTTGGGACGCTTATGGGTGCTCGACAACAAAGTGAAATTGGATGTACGCCCTCTGCCGACGTCCACGCCCGAAGGAATTCATAACAAATCATCCCACGTGTTATCGCATCAACGAGCTATTGAAGGAACCCAGGAATCCGGAGAGGACCCATTGAAGCTAGCCCATGATTTTCAAATGCAAGTAAGTCTGACCGAGCAACCTTTCCTGCAACCAGTTTTTCCTTCCCCCATTATGTCATGGGGAATTGGCGCGATTACTGGCACAAACGCTGTCAAGAAATGTGAATAGGGAGATGGACCATTCGAACACTTTGCAAGAAGCTTGGAAACTTCTATAGAAACCAACAAAGCCAAGTCTCAAACGGTTACACGACGTATGAACCCGTTTTCAATCGGAGATGTAGTGGTTAAGGAAAGCTCGTTTCAAGTTGGGAGGATGACAGTAAAGATGGATTTGCCCGATGAAGGTGAAAGCGAGCTGTATCTGGTTGCGGATACCCTTTTGGGAGGATATTGCAAGCTCGTAAATACAGACACACCTGAAGGCGTGATAGTTCACTCGCGATGGCTCAAGGAACCCAATCCCTAAAATGCTGTACCTCCCAATCACTCCCTTTTCAGTACTTCCTTTAACAATTCCTCTCAATAGCTGTAATTCCCCAGGATGAATGCACCGTTGTATTCTTTCCCTAGGGATTTCCCTTTTGTCAAAAAAAATAATATATATATATATATATCTCCGAGCGAATCCTTCAGATATCATAGAAATACACCAGAAAAGCCCATAAAACCATTGCAGAGCCATCATACCACAACCTCTTTCAAAAAAAATAAATATATATATATATAGGAAGCAAAATTTCGACTGATGAAGAAGAAGGAAAAGACGAGTTTACAAAAAAAAAAAAAGGGGGGACACCACGGGAACTAAGCAGCTAACAGAAATAACGAAAGGGAGGAACTAGCCCTCAAAGGATGGAGCACAAGTACCCTCGGGCAAAGCTATCTTCAAGCACTTCCCCCAGCAATCCTTCGGGAAACAAAGGTTCCATTCAACGGTTTTAGCAGCAACAACCTCAACATCCCATCCCGAAGTATCCACAGCAGCAGCAGTGTCCTCCCCGACGACCATTCTAGCATACGCCACCATAACCCCTCCGGTATCACCGACAACACCTTTGGAATCAACTTCAAAGGCTATTTCGCTTCCATCATATGATCCTTCAAGGGTTTTCCCAGCGACACTTCGGAGAAAGATTTTTGATTCATCCACATCAAGGTCAAGAATCATGGCGCTCTCCTCCAAGACCACCACACATTCACTTTTCCGACGCTTCAACCTAGAAACAGTCCGATCCGCCCCATGCCCGGATCGAAGAAAGGCTTTGCCACGCTGAAACATTTCAACATTCCAAGACTCTTCCTTGTTCTCTCGCCCCTCCTCCATGCTCACTGAACCCAAGAAAGTCTGAATATGCACCTGCTCTTCGTGGGGATAGATGGAAGGGAGGTCCTTAATGATTTCACTAGCTTCGTGGAACGGAGATTCAGTCCCAACCAATGCCTCCTCAAGAGAAGAAGACTGATATTCACCGAGTCCGAAATCTTTCTCCGAAGAGTTAAAGGCGCAGCCATCCCTGGAGGGTCCCACCATACACTGCAAAAGATAAGAAAAATGACCCAGTTCTACCATATCTATGCACATATAAAAGAGGATAACACGAGCAGAGAAGAACAAGAAAACATATCGGTATGATCTTCTTAGCCCGAATAACCCTGGTTGGGGTGCTTTTTCAAGAATTAGACCTCACGCCTTCACTTGGAGAACTTGGCTGGTTAGGAGATGATTCATCTCTGTGCGACATGACAAAGAGAGAAACTCGACAAGAAGAACCTTTTTCTCAAACGAGGAGACGATGCAATTATTTTTGGGTATAAATACGGAATATTAAAAAGGGAAAGGAAGCAATGAGGGACATAACGCTTCAAGATTTTAGCATGAATAATGCCCTAATTGAAGCCGCACGTGAAGGAAAGCAAGAAAAGGAAACTTTGCTATCTGAAGAAACTCCCTCCTTGTTTACATTGGTCACGCCTGCAAGCACGCACAGCTTCCACACCTTGCGCCGGTCCCACCAGCTAGCACAATTAGTTTCCCAACTCACGCCAACTTCCCAATGGCCGCCCAAGTCATGCCTGCAAGCACGCACAGCTTCCACACCTTGCGCCGATCCCACCAGCTAGCACAATCAGTTCCCCAACTCACGCCAACTTCCCAACGTCGCCCAAGCTGCATCGGCCCCACCAATTGTGCCAGCCTCCTTATTTGTGCAAAACTACCAGAGGTAAGGATTCCAAATCCTATTTATAAAGGGTCAGACAAGCCTCCTCAATTCTCTTTACGGTTTGATGTTGATAGTTTGTCACCATCTTATGCTTACCTCACAACAAAGCCCCTGTTCCGAGCTAAGCAGGGGACTTAATGTTGATGGTGATTTTTAAACAAGGGGTAAAATCGTAAAACCCCATGACCTAGTGTTACCCGCAACACATTAACTAAGAGCATTTAACTCAGGGGTAAATAATTAATAGGGGTATTTTTTCAAAATACCAGATTAGGGTTTTCGACACAGAACCCTAATTCCAAAACCAAGCCGCACACTGCGCACCATGGCAACAATCCCAAACCAAGCCACACACAGCGCACCATGGCAACAATGCCAAACCAAGCCGCACACTGCGTACCATGGCAACAATGCCAAACCAAGCCGCACATTGCGCACCATGGAAACAATGCCAAACCAAGACGCACACTGCGCACCATGGCAACAATGCCAAACCAAGCCGCACACTGCGCACCATGGCAACAATGATAAACCAAGCGCGCACATCGCGATCATGGCAACAATGCCAAGCCAAGCAGCATCACTGCGCACCATGGAAACAACGCCAAAACCAAGCCGCACACTGGGAACCATGGCAGCGACGCCAAAACCAAACTACATATCGCACTCATTGGAAACCATGCCAAACTAAGCCGCTATGCCATTGGCACATGCCAAACATAGCGCCATAGGCTTGCAAAACATGCAACTAGGTCAACATGGCCGTACATTCCATTGGCACATGCCAACACGTACCATAAGCCATATTTCCAAGCCGCTATGCCATTGGCGCATGCCAAATATAACGCCCTAGGCTTACAAACCATGAAACCCAGGCCAAGTCGGCCACACATGCCAACATGCTCGCTGGTAGCTTTTCCTACCAAGGCCACGGCCCTAACGGCCACGCATGCCATTGGCACATGCCATCATGCTCGCTGGTAGATTTCCCTACCAAGGCCACGGCCCTAACGGCCACTCATGCCATTGGCACATGCCACCATGCTCACTGGTAGCTTTCCCTACCAAGGACACGGCCCTAACGGCCACGCATGCCATTGGCACATGCCAACATGCTCGCTGGTAGCTTTCCCTACCAAGGCCACGGCCCTAACGGCCACGCATGCCATTGGCACATGCCAACATGCTCGCTGGTAGCTTTTCCTACTAAGGCCACGGCCCTAACGGCCACGCATGCCATTGGCACATGCCAAACACACACGATGGTAGCCTAACTTGCAAACCGTGCAACCTACCACCAAGGCATTCCGCACATGCAAATGACACATGCCATACGCGCCACTTGCACTCAAGGTGCAACCAACACTCGAGATATCAACACAAACTGGGGGATGCTTTCCAGGGTTTTGGTTTGGCGGTCACAGCTTGCAGCGTACACTACACTCACAATTAAGAAAGTGTGAAAAGGAATAAAGCGGTCAAATAAATGAGGAAATAATGGTGAAAACGTTTTCACCCATAAACACCTTGCGGTTACCACCTCCTCTCATTATTTCACCCTTTACTCTCTTCCTTCATGAGGCCAGGGTACGTTTCAATCTCGACTTGTATAAATAGGTCTTACCTATTTCCACCAGACAACAAGTCTCGGTCAGGAGAAAAATACTACACTCTCAGAAAAGGAAACTTTGCAAGCTCTCCCAAAAGATTTTATCTCTTACAAGCTTCCCAAGCTTCTACTTTCTGATACAAGTCGAGATACTACTCTCCCAGAATTATTCTGGTCTCAACACCTTTCTTTGCTTCCCTCCCCAAATCAACCCTTATCCTCCACTTTGTGACCGAAGCAAGTTTGGAACGACCATTTCTTTGTTTAGGACGGACTTGTACAGATTGATCTCTCGAATCTATAAAGTGCTCATGTGAAGCACATTTGTTTAGGGTTTGAACCAGGTTTCTCACTCACCTACCAATTTACCAAATCGGCAGAAACGATTTTCACATATAAACAATTGGCGACCACAGCGGGAGGATTGATCTATCGGTTACAATACCAAATCCGACTCCTGATTTGGTTTCCCGAACATCAAATCCCAACATGGTGGAACTCAGGTCCGGAGTGGCTGCCGAGAACACCAGCACAGAACGCACCCCGATGTTAGCGTATCTACCAATAACGTTGTTACGTCACCGGCCGACAACAGCAACATCGAATACACTCCCTCAAGTGCAACACCGCCAATCACCAGGGCCAGAGCCGTTGCCTCCTATAGCGTCTCTGCACAACCCTCTAATCACGGCAACGAAAATATATTTTTGGGTGTCGCGCTACCAGTCACCAGGGCTAGAGCCGCCGCCACGACCCCAAATGCTTCGTCTAGCATGGCACCTCCGACCACGACCAAGATCCCAACTACCCCGCCGACGGGACGAGAAACCGGAGGGACAAGAGGAAGTATCCCTTACGTCACCATCGCTGATCTGATGGAACGACAAGAGATGCTCGCCAGAGCCCAGACAGATATGGTTTCAACGCAGAAGGAGGTACTCATCTTTCTCAATACCCTGACAGAACGACTACCACATGAGTCGCGCCCTCCAGAGCCATTTAATAATGTCTCCAACAACCCCGACGCCAGCACCTCGGCGGAGTACGCCTCCATGGATGAGGAAACTCGCACTAGAATCCCGTTGGAAAGAAATCAGCCACCCAACTTTGTCACGAGAGAAGATTTGGAACAACTCCTCCGCAACCAAATCAAGAATGATGAGTTCGACGTGCATCATCACCAACCCCCTTACCCATATGAAATACAGAGAATCCCTCTCCCAAGGGGGTACTCTTCTCCTCAATTTACCATGTACGATGGTACCGGGAATACACGTGAGCATGTTTATCGCTTCTTGGAATCCCTAGGTGAACATGAATATAATCACGTTCTTCGTTTAAGGGAATTCTCAAAATCACTTACTGGAAGGGCGTATACATGGTACAGCAGCATCCCACCGAGCAGCATTCCCAACTGGAGCAGCATGGTCACTGCGTTTTACAAGAAATACTTCTTCGTGTTTGAACAAGTTACCCTTTCAGACCTCCGAAGAATGTACCAGTGGGATAACGAACATCCGAATGATTTCTTCAAAAGGTTCAGGGTTCAAGCACTCGACTGTCACGACCCAAACGTGACCGAGAAACAATTGGTGAATGCATGCATCAATGGTATGGTTTCAATCTACCGCGCCCTGCTAGAAAACTTGCGTTTCCAAACGTTCTCCGAACTCCATGAAGCCGCCAGACAATCTGTAAAAACAGCACCATCATTGATGGAAAGAACTAGGCTAACTCGAACCGAAGACGCGCACGAAACCCGCGGGAGTAGACGCCGCATAAGAAAACAATTTAATGTCGGCTCACCCTCCGTGAACATAGTAAACGAAAGAGGGAAAAGGAAAGCCGCAACTACGAGCCACCAGCCGAAACGTGAAGCGCCGGCGCAACGGGAACCCTCACAACGGAATATCGTCACTAAAACTCATGTGCAGCATCGTGAGACCGAAGGAAATACCCTTGATTTCCCATTCCCCATCGAGGAGGTGATTGAACTCCTAGAAGCCTGGGTTCAAGATGACGTCATCAGATTTCCACCGCTCAGACGTCCACCAACTGAGGCTGAGATGGCGAACCCCAAATACTGCCATTACCACAAGTTCGTTCACCACCCGACTAGCGATTGCAACAGACTAAAGCATATCTTCAAAGAAAGGATGGAAGCAGGAGAACTCCAACTAGGAGACGAAAGAGTGCATCGAGACCCACTCCCAATAAGAAACTGCGGATCCTCTCGGGACTCCGTGCACGAGACTGTACAATCCATGATGCGACATGTATTCGAAATTCTATATCTTTCCAAGGTTCAGCGCCAAGATATTTTCGCATCTCTCAATCTTGTTGTATCCGGTAAACGGCTTTTTCTCCCCTCGGAATCCACGCCAAGGGCCCAAGCTTCCCAAACAAGCGAAGCAGATAACTAGGGACTGCTGACCACGTCCCGTTTAAGAGGTAATAAATTTGATGACACGCTCATCAACACGACCTCTGACCACAACATCATTACTTTCAAGACACTAAAGGCAGCCGGATTTACAAAACAAGACGCTACATATTCCCCGTCTGTGATTAAGGGCTTGAGAGGAGAGGTTTTGAACGTGCATGGCTACATCAACCTAGAGATCGAGATGGGATACGCTATAACGCACAGCAAGTTCCATATTTTGAAATATCTAGATCGTGACATGATTTTGGGACGCTTATGGGTGCTCGACAACAAAGTGAAATTGGATGTACGCCCTCTGCCGACGTCCACGCCCGAAGGAATTCATAACAAATCATCCCACGGGTTATCGCATCAACGAGCTATTGAAGGAACCCAGGAATCCGGAGAGGACCCATTGAAGCTAGCCCATGATTTTCAAATGCAAGTAAGTCTGACCGAGCAACCTTTTCTGCAAGCAGTTTTTCCTTCCCCCATTATGTCATGGGGAATTGGCGCGATTACTGGCACAAACGCTGTCAAGAAATGTGAATGGGGAGATGGACCATTCGAACACTTTGCAAGAAGCTTGGAAACTTCTATAGAAACCAACAAAGCCAAGGCTCAAACGGTTACACGACGTATGAACCCGTTTTCAATCGGAGATGTGGTGGTTAAGGAAAGCTCGTTTCAAGTTTGGAGGATGACAGTAAAGATGGATTTTCCCGATGAAGGTGAAGGCGAGATGTATCTGGTTGCGGATACCCTTTTGGGAGGATATTGCAAGCTCGTAAATACAAACACACCTGAAGGCGTGATAGTTCACTCGCGATGGCTCAAGGAACCCAATCCCTAAAATGCTGTACCTCCCAATCACTCCCTTTTCAGCACTTCCTTTAACAATTCCTCTCAATAGCTGTAATTCCCCAGGATGAATGCACCGTTGTATTCTTTCCCTAGGGATTTCCCTTTTGTCAAAAAAAATAATATATATATATATATCTCCGAGCGAATCCTTCAGATATCAGAGAAATACACCAGAAAAGCCCAGAAAACCATTGCAGAGCCATCATACCACAACCTCTTTCAAAAAAAAAAATATATATATATAGGAAGCAAAATGTCGACTGATGAAGAAGAAGGAAAAGACGAGTTTGCAAAAAAAAAAAAAGGGGGACACCACGGGAACTAAGCAGCTAACAGAAATAACGAAAGGGAGGAACTAGCCCTCAAAGGATGGAGCACAAGTACCCTCGGGCAAAGCTATCTTCAAGCACTTCCCCCAGCAATCCTTCGGGAAACAAAGGTTCCATTCAACGGTTTTAGCAGCAGCAACCTCAACATCCCATCCCGAAGTATCCACAGCATCAGCAGTGTCCTCCCCGACGACCATTCTAGCATACGCCACCATAACCCCTCCGGTATCACCGACAACACCTTTGGAATCAACTTCAAAGGCTATTTCGCTTCCATCATATGATCCTTCAAGGGTTTTCTCAGCGACACTTCGGAGAAAGTTTTTTGATTCATCCACATCAAGGTCAAGAATCATGGCGCTCTCCTCCAAGACCACCACACGTTCACTTTTCCGACGCTTCAACCTAGAAACAGTCCGATCCGCCCCATGCCCGGATCGAAGAAAGGCTTTGCCACGCTGAAACCTTTCAACATTCCAAGACTCTTCCTTGTTCTCTCGCCCCTCCTCCATGCTCACTGAACCCAAGAAAGTCTGAATATGCACCTGCTCTTCGTGGGGATAGATGGAAGGGAGGTCCTTAATGATTTCACTAGCTTCGTGGAACGGAGATTCAGTCCCAACCAATGCCTCCTCAAGAGAAGAAGACTGATATTCACCGAGTCCGAAATATTTCTCCGAAGAGTTAAAGGCGCAGCCATCCCTGGAGGGTCCCACCATACACTGCAAAAGATAAGAAAAATGACCCAGTTCTACCATATTTATGCACATATAAAAGAGGATAACACGAGCAGAGAAGAACAATAAAACATATCGGTATGATCTTCTTAGCCCGAATAACCCTGGTTGGGG
Source organism: Papaver bracteatum (assembly GCA_023529315.1). NCBI lineage: Eukaryota > Viridiplantae > Streptophyta > Magnoliopsida > Ranunculales > Papaveraceae > Papaver > Papaver bracteatum. The sequence goes on along the minus strand of JAJJWX010002445.1, from coordinate 330,411 downwards.
TGCTTTTTCAATAATTAGACCTCACGCCTTCACTTGGAGAACTTGGATGGTTAGGAGATGATTCATCTCTGTGCGACATGACAAAGAGAGAAACTCGACAAGAAGAACCTTTTTCTCAAACGAGGAGACGATGCAATTATTTTTGGGTATAAATACGGAATATTAAAAAGGGAAAGGAAGCAATGAGGGACATAACGCTTCTAGATTTTAGCATGAATAATGCCCTAATTGAAGCCGCACGTGAAGGAAAGCAAGAAAAGGAAACTTTTCTATATGAAGAAACTCCCTCCTTGTTTACATTGGTCACGCCTGCAAGCACGCACAGCTTCCACACCTTGCGTCGGTCCCACCAGCTAGCACAATTAGTTTCCCAACTCACGCCAACTTCCCAATGGACGCCCAAGTCACGCCTACTAGCACGCACAGCTTCCACACCTTGCGCCGATCCCACCAGCTAGCACAATCAGTTCCCCAACTCACGCCAACTTCCCAACGTCGCCCAAGCTGCACCGGCCCCACAAATTGTGCCAGCCTCCTTATTTGTGCAAAACTACCAGAGGCAAGGATTCCAAATCCTATTTATAAAAGGTCAGACAAGCCTCCTCAATTCTCTTTACGGTTTGATGTTGATAGTTTGTCACCATCTTATGCTTACCTCACAACAAAGCCCCTGTTCCGAGCTAAGCAGGGGACTTAATGTTGATGGTGGTTTTTAAACAAGGGGTAAAATCGTAAAACCCCATGACCTAGTGTTACCCGCAACACATTAACTAAGAGCATTTAACTCAGGTGTAAATAATTAATAGGGGTATTTTTTCAAAATACCAGATTAGGGTTTTCGACACAGAACCCTAATTCCAAAACCAAGCCGCACACTACGCACCATGGCAACAATCCCAAACCAAGCCGCACACAGCGCACCATGGAAACAATGCCAAACCAAGCCGCACATTGCGTACCATGGAAACAATGCCAAACCAAGCCGCACACTGCGCACCATGGAAACAATGCCAAACCAAGACGCACACTGCGCACCATGGCAAAAATGCCAAACCAAGACGCACACTGCGCACCATGGCAACAATGCTAAACCAAGCCGCACACTGCGCATCATGGCAACAATGCCAAGCCAAGACACACACTGCGCACCATGGAAACAACGCCAAAACCAAGCCGCACACTGGGAACCATGGCAGCGACGCCAAAACCAAACTACATATCGCACTCATTGGAAACCATGCCAAACTAAGCCGATATGCCATTGGCACATGCCAAACATAGCGCCATAGGCTTGCAAAACATGCAACTAGGTCAACATGGCCGTACATTCCATCGGCACATGCCAACACGTACCATAAGCCATATTTCCAAGCCGCTATGCCATTGGCGCATGCCAAATATAGCGCCCTAGGCTTACAAACCATGAAACCCAGGCCAAGTCGGCCACGCATGCCATTGGCACATGCCAACATGCTCGCTGGTAGCTTTTCCTACCAAGGCCACGGCCCTAACGGCCACGCATGCCATTGTCACATGCCACCATGCTCGCTGGTAGCTTTCCCTACCATGGCCACGGCCCTAACGGCCACTCATGCCATTGGCACATGCCACCATGCTCACTGGTAGCTTTCCCTACCAAGTCCACGGCCCTAACGGCCACGCATGCCATTGGCACATGCCAACATGCTCGCTGGTAGCTCTTCCTACCAAGGCCACGGCCCTAACGGCCACGCATGCCATTGGAACATGCCAACATGCTCGCTGGTAGCTTTTCCTACCAAGGCCACGGCCCTAACGGCCACGCATGCCATTGGAACATGCCAAACACACACGATGGTAGCCTAACTTGCAAACCGTGCAACCTACCACCAAGGCATTCCGCACATGCCATACGCGTCACTAGGAGCGCCACTTGCACTCAAGGTGCAACCAACACTCGAGATATCAACACAAACTGGGGGATTCTTTCCAGGGTTTTGGTTTGGCGGTCACAGCTTGCAGCGTACACTACGCTCACAATTAAGAAAGCGTGAAAAGGAATAAAGAGGTCAAATAAATGAGGAAATAATGGTGAAAATGTTTTCACCCATAAACACCTTGCCGTTACCACCTCCTCTCATTATTTCACCCTTTACTCTCTTCCTTCATGAGGCCAGGGTACGTTTCAATCTCGACTTGTATAAATAGGTCTTACCTATTTCCACCAGACAACAAGTCTCGGTCAGGAGAGAAATACTACACTCTCAGAAAGGCAACTTTGCAAGCTCTCCCAAAATCTTTCATCTCTTACAAGCTTCCCAAGCTTCTACTTTCTGATACAAGTCGAGATACTACTCTCCCATAATTATTCTGGTCTCAACACCTTTCTTTGCTTCCCTCCCCAAATCAACCCTTCTCCTCCACTTTGTGACCGAAGCAAGTCTGGAACGGCCATTTCTTGGTTTAGGCCGGACTTGTACAGATTGATCTCTCGAATCTATAAAGTGCTCACGTGCAGCACATTTGTTTAGGGTTTGAACCAGTTTCTCACTCACCTACCGAATTTACCGAAATCGGCAGAAATGATTTTCACCTATAAACAACCAGATATAACTTTTTCTCGTATCCATCTCGATGATGTTTTTATAAAGTTGATGGAACTATTTTTGATACTCAGTAAGTTATTTCTGGTTGTCTCAATTCTCTTTGTTTTTTTTATATAGTGTCATACTTAGTAAACTGAATATATGTCTGGGAACACTAAAAAAAACCATTAAAATAAATGACATGGAAATAAAGGAATATTTCATATCATAAATATTGTATCATGTTGGTTAATACATAAGAATATGTTAATTAACTATCAAACAATTTTTTTTCCAGATCTCAACTATTGATACAACCATATTCACTCAATCTGAAAAACCTGGAGTAAAGGGTACTCCACTAGCGGGCAACCACTCTGATCCCAATATGAATTGACTAACTGTAAACTTCTGAACTTCTTCTATAGAAGTAATCCTGTGGTAACCCGTCCAATTTACGCGGGGGACCACTAAGCCACCAGGACCAGAATTGTTGAACTCCGCGTAAAAAATAGTATCAGGAACAGTGTCATCTTTCTTACCACTCCATGGTATCCACCCCTGGGGGCTGATATGATCTTCAATAAAGCAGTTCATGTACACTACCTGGGCGCAATCACCCCATGGACGTCCTAAATAGGTTGGAACAACGTTCTTAAATGGCTTGAGTTCTGGTGCAGCAACAATCTGGGAATTCTGGATAACTATCCCTGTTTTCCAAAGAAATAAAAATGGTAAATCTCAAGAGTTTGCTGGTTAAGATGATTTAGTTGAGGAAAAAACAATGAGTGTTCTCTTGGGTTAAGTAACAGGCCCAGGTGGGCTTAATTATTTAACATGACCATACTAAAGAATCTCAATTTGGGGACCATGGTTCCATTTTCCTAGCGACGCTATCGGTTAGGAAATATTTTTTGCGAATTTTTTGTGACGTAACCGAACTATTGTTCGGTTGGGAAATATTTTTTTGCAACATAACCGAACTATATTGTTCGGTTGGGAAATGTCTGTGAGGTAACCGAACTAATCAGTTCGGTTGGGAAATGTTTTTTGCAAGATAGCAAAACTGTTTTCAGTTGGGAATTTTTTTTGCAACATAACCGAACTATTCATGGTCCCCCCAAAAAAACCATGGTCCCCAAAAAACGAACTATTGTTCGGTTGGGAAATGTTTTCTATGACTAACCGAACTGACCATGGTCCCCCCAAAAAACGATTCATACTAAACCAACCTAAAGAACCATGTTTTAGGACATACAAAATGATTACCCTAACTAGGATGAGGTAAATTACTTAATTACCCTCAATGAATTTATTAATTTACTTATTTATTATTTATTTTGTCATTTAATTTTTTTTTGTTTTTTTTCAATTTTAATTTTTTTTTGAAGCATTTTAATTTTTTAATTTTTTTTCAATTTCAATTTCAGTTTTAATTTTATTTATTTAATTCTTGTTTAATTTAGTTTTCCTTTCTTTTTTAGTTTTTTTCCTAAAAATAAATAAATTTAAATTAAAAATAATAATTTAAACTTAAAAAGTACATAAACTCTTTCGATTTACCATTAAATTATAGCTATTTTTTCGAAAAACTATAAACATATTAAAAAGTAAAAATTTGATATGGTTGTTTATACTCATCGTGTAGGTAATTGAAAGAGCTTTTCAAAATATATAAAATTCACAAAAATCCAACTTACCATTTGGAAAATACGAAGTTTTAAAATATTTATCTTCACTTTTATAAAAATGGTATTTATGTAAATAAACGATTTCATATATTATTATTTTTAAGTTCCTACTGTGTTAAGTATTTTAGTCCTTATTTAGATTTATTGACTAAATGATCCCCATTTCGTTAACCATTTTGGTCCCTATTCCTTTGGTGAACCAAAATCCGTTATGTGAACCAAATTCCGTTATGTGAACCAAAAATGGATAAGCGAAAAAAAACATTAAACCGTTTTCGGTAAAAACGTGAATCTTGAAATACTAAACCGGTTTCGGTAAAAACTTGAATGTTGAAATACTAAATCGGTTTTGATCAACTCAACAACAAATTACTGTAACTACTGTAGATATCGATCGGTTCACACGAGTTCAGTTTTGAGAGTACTAAAAAAAAATACCTGTGGAAGTATTTGAGTCATTCCGATGCTGAGTTGTGATAGCAATCCACTGTCCCGGCAATGGTTTACGGGCGTAGATGTTGGAGTTTTGTATCACCACCGTTGAGTCGCCGAAAATGAAATCGATGGTTCCAAATATATCACAATCACGAAAGAATTGACGTTGTGAGTGTACGTACAAGGTATCTTGGAAACCTGAGAAACTACAACGGTAAAAGACAGATCTATCAGATTGGACCCTCAAAGCCACTGCCTGTTCATTCTCCGGGCCGGCCCAGTTCTCGAAGGTAATATTACAAGCCATGAACCCGTCACCCGTCGCAGCTGCAAAATAACCGGAACAACAATTTAGAATTTCCTCTAAAACCAAAAATTAGATTTATAAATATTGCCGGTCCAATACTAAAGTTGACTATCGGAAGTTAGATTATACTCAAAGATGATAGAAGTGTACTAATAGTGCGTGTGTATACAATTTTGTTTCTGACTTCTACTTTTCCAGAAGCAGAAGTCAGATGCAGAAGTCAGAAGTGTAGATATTTTGCTTCCCAAAAGGCCGACTTTTCTGCTTCTAGAAGTCATTTTGAAATCCTACACCCAAACTGACTTCTTGCTTTTTGATTTTTAGAAGTCAAAAAGTGACTTCTTTCTTTTCGATTTCTAAAAGTTGTTTTTTTCTGCTTCTACTGTTTCTAAAAATCAATCAAATCCCATTAACTTCATTCCTCTCTTCAAAGCCCCTTAATAATTTTTCCCTACCAAACTGATTTGTTGGGTCATTTCACAAGATTAAGTAACATATCAACTTCCGCGGCATGATTTGTATGTACTGCACTCCTTTTAATTTTGCTAATAATAAATAATTTTATTTATTCATTTATTTTAAACAAAAATCTCTGTAATTTTAATAACAAACTCCAATAATATGTCTTTTCCATCAGAATTCTAGGATTAAATACAAACAGGTAGTTATAGGTAGTTTTACAATACAAATAATAAACTAGAAACTGCTAGTAACTGCCAGGAATCTTGTAACTATTAGAAATGTCTAATCATGTTCTGCATCACTCTTCTTCTAGGTTGTGTATCACTTTTTCCTATATTTCTACATGTATCAGTAACTCCACAGTCTTCAAACCAGCAACCTGAAGCTTGGCATTTAGGTCATCAACTTGACCATGCAACTCTCTATTTATATCAGCATCAGCATTAGAGCCACCTTCTTAAGCTTTCGTTAATGTAATACTTAACAAGAAATACATATTATGAAAATGTATTCGCCGTTTAACTAATAATTAACTTTTCAAGTGCTTAAATCCAAAAATTGTATAACATCTTTTCGACTTTGGGCTCTCACAACTCAGAAAATGAAGATAATGAAAATTTAGTGTTCGACCAAAGTTTTATAAGATTTCGTTGGTGAAACATTTTACTAAAACTCTTGTTTCCTAATATTTTTGTACTAAGACCCTCATCTCCTACCGATAATCTTTGCAATATAATCAATTTTTTATCCCTCGGGTTAAACCTTTATTTTCACCCAAACTTTGTTCTTAAACTTAAAATCAGTCTTTGTTTATAAGAGTTGTTCAGTTAGTAACCCTGATTCGCTTTCCGAGAGGCGTTTCCTTTTGAAATTAGGGTTTCAATTGAGTAATTTGAACCAACAGATTGAGAATTAAAGAACTGGACTACTTCAATTGGATAAGTAATTCTACTGATTTTTCACCAGGTTTTCTTCTAGTACTCATTTTGTATTCTAATTCAATAAGTAAAAGGTGGTTGATTTACTGTGGTAATCGAACTATTCTTCCTGGAAAATTTGATTATGTTAGTAGGAATTTGAGGATATGGCAAGTATGAATATATGATGTTAGGTTTGAATTTTATGCAGTTATGTAATTGAGTTTTAGTGGAGATTGAAGATGTGATTTTTAGATTCAATTTAGTTAAAAGCACATTCAAACATATGAATTAAACTTTTTATTAGAACAAAAGCATATTTATAATTTAATAAACATACTCACATTAACTTATTGTTAATTTTAACAGAAAACTTAGTTGAAAAGTAAAAGGAAAGAAAATTATACATTGTATTTGACATTGTTGTTTCTTCTTTTAGAGCTAACACTAGTGTTGTACTGCTACAAGCAAGTATAATGGTCTAGAAAACTTAACCTCGTAGAAGGGATAAAATATACATGCAACATGAGGCATACCAAAACTCAAATGACTTATACAACTCTCCTAGAAAATTGTAAACTAAAAAAATTAAAAAAAAAACTCGTTCAATTGTTGTTTCTTTTTATGTTTCATTCCACCAGTCCTTGTTTTCATATTCATTTATTTGTTCTTCCATTGGATTTTCGTGAGGGAAGCAAGATAATGAAACGCATAATCGTGGAGAATTGTCTTCCACTTTGGTCCATGTTTTTCAAAATCTACTCTTAATGCTTCTAATTTTTCTGGTATTACTTCCAACTTTATACACAAACCCATATCTTTCGAAGAGTAATTTGCTTCATGCATTAAATATAAAAACAACATACGGTTAACAATTATAATTAAAGATCAATATCGTTCAAGTCGATCCAAACAGGTTATTATGTTAAACAAAACCTCTCGCAAAGATGAAAATGACATGAAAGATTTATAAATGCTCAAGATTATATTTAAGTACACAAAAAATAAGCACACTCAATTACTATCAATACACAATCGTATATACAGTACACAAACCAAGTTCTTAATTGGTGATGATGATGATGATAATCTAGAACTACTTTATTAGTTAACTTTTAGTTTTTTAACTTTAATATTATTTACTTAATTTTAATGTAATGGTAGTTATTTTAACTTACAAGTAATTGGCCGTTTATAAGTATGGAGTGACAAAATTTTAACTACTTGCATCGGTTAACAAAAAACAAACTTAAGACCACATAACAACAACTTTCTAAACATCGTTTCATAAAATTACATCCCATATTAAACCACATTAAAACAAGTTTATAACGCCTCAGAGGGTTACAAAAAACACTTTTAAGGATGTGGAAATGAGCATCTTTGAAATTGCTTATTTTTTATCTTTGTCATTCTTCTTGAGATGACATTGTTAGAGCAATACTCTGCTGAACCCGCCATGAGTTGGTATGTCAAGTTTGGTTGTCATATTTTGATTCTAAAACTCGAAGTTTCTTGATTTGATTACTAGACTGAATTTCGTGAGGTCGGACTAGCAACATAAAATGTTCAGATTCTCTCTTGTTACTCATGAAGAGCCTAAATATATATCGGCATCAACAAACACATCATCCATCGGTCCGAGGTTAGTAACAACAAACTTGACTTGTTCCATTTTCATCTTTGTTCTTTCAAGTCATTATTTCTTAAAAATATAACATACAAAGTAAAAGTTTGTTTGCTTGTCTCTAGTTTCGGTGACTTGGTCATTATACTATGATCAAAGTATTAAGGAAAGATATATCAGTTGTTTTATACAGCCTAAGTATATGGTTACGAAGTATAGTTTATCTATGGCCTTTGTAGAATCCACGTAACGGTAATTCTTTACTACTTAGTTTGTTGAACTTCCAGTTGAATCCGTACTTTGGAATTATGTTTAATTACATGGTTTAAGAGTGTAGACTCGTGAAATTCGTTTCGTAGTTGAATAGGTGATTCAAATCCTACCCACATGGACCGATCTCTATTAAAAGATATCTCTACTAGGACCGATCCTTAGTTGAATAGGAGCATTCCTGGAAATCCCTCATCCTCGGTTTGCTTTAATATTTCTATAACACCTGTCTCTGTTGATTTTTATAAATATGTCAGACCAAAAAGATTAATCATTGTTGCGTGAAATAATATGAGTTTGTCCCAACCCCAAGAGGTCCTAAAAAATTTGCCAAAATCTTACAACTTTGGCCACCCAATCATGAGTCATGACACCTACTTTCACCACTTTGGCAACCTTGTAGTAGAGTTTTGTGGCTCCGTCCTTGGCCGGTTGGTAGACGTCGCAAATCGCAAGACTCAGCCTGGCCGGTCCTGAAACGAATCTCTTTCTGTCTCTTTGAAGCAATGAGCTGTTCATCTTGACCTATCACAACGAAACTGCCTAGAACTTTTACTTGTTCTTCTTCTTCTTTCAACTCCCACAAACCCCAAAATCAATCAATCAATCAATACCCTAATTTTACTGAATCTCATCTCATCTCATCATCTCCTGTAAAAATCCCCAAATTCAAACTTGAACTGAACCTAATATCTCCCAATCCATCACTTGTGTTTGTAACTGTTCCATTCACTACCCCAGATGAATCTGTCAAAATCATTGAATTACAGATTTAGACTAGTTTCTGAATCCAGTACATAAAACAAATTTGTGTGAACCCTTTGAGGATCTCTAACCTAAGATGGGTTCTTCTTCTTCCTTTGTGGTGATTCTATTGGTTCTAGTATTTGTAGTAGCAGATGGATCTGATGATGTTGTTCAATTCAAGTTGAGGAAATTGGTTGGATTAAAACCAGACAGCAACAATACAACTGCTAATTCAACAGCAACAACACAGGTATGGTGATGAATAATCAGAAATTTCTTCTTCTTTTTTTACATAATAATTCTATTGATTTGAATTGAAATTTGGAGTAAAATTGTTGTTTGTGTAGATTTCTCCATCACCAGGACCAATTCCTGTTACAGTAGGATCTAATCAGACTGATGTGAATTCAAACGCAACTGTACCACCAAAGAGCTCACAAATTCCAGTTGAGAATACAACGAAAGTGGATCAGAGCGATACCGGCGCGGCGGCTGCGGTAGGTGGTGCGAATCAAGATGGAATTGATGAGAAATGTAGTGCGACGACGAACAAGTGCACGACGGAACAGAAAGATATGATTGCTTGTCTTCTTCCAATTGGTAACTTTCTTATCCATGTTTATAACTAGTTTGGTAGATAGATGCTGCAGAACAAACAACTTAGATGTAGAGACTGACACTTTTAAGGCGCTACACAACTAGTTTACTCATTGGTTTGTATGTTCGGTTGAGATTTGCCGTAGTTGTGCTTCTTAATAAAACATGTGGGCTATGTTCCAATCCATGATAAGTCACTCAGCTACGCTGTTGTACGAGTTTGATTTTTATGGTGCAAGATGGTGGCCATATCATTAAGTCAGTATTAAGAGGTGGTTGAGGGTTTAGAACATATTGCAATGAGGATTAATAAACTGTGTGGAGCTTTCTTTCACTTCGATTGCGTACTGTTTTTACGTGCTTTCCTCCAATACGGAGCTTTCTATCTTTGGCCTCTAATTAATCTAGGTAGTCGAGAACAAGGAAAAATGATTTCGATCTTTGTGTGGTTAAGCAACTTAGTTTAGTTTAGTCATTGGTTTGGTATGTTCAGTTGAAATGTACTTTGTCATAGGTACAAAAAGAGAATACGACGTATCAATCTTAATAACTAGTTTGCTAGATAGATGTTGCAGAACAAACAACTTAGATGTAGGGACTGACACTTTTAAGGCACTACACAACTAGTTTACTCATTGGATTGGAGTGTTCGGTTGAGACGTAGTTTGCCGTAGTTTCTGCTTCTTAATAAAACATATCTGGATACAAGATTGTGGTCTATGTAGCAATCCCTGATAAGTTACTCAGCTAGGCTATTGTACGAGTTTGATTTTTATGGTGCGAGACGATGGCCATATCATTAAGTCAGTATTAAGAAGTGGTTGAGGGTTTAGAATATGTTGCAATGAGCATTAATTAACAGTATGGAGCTTCGAATCAGTCTTACACTTTGATTGCGTTTTTTTTTTTTTTGTACTTGCTTTCTTCCAGTATGGAGCTATGGATCATTTGCCTCTAATTTAATCTAGGTAGTCAAGAACAAGGAAAAAAGGATTTGATCTTTGTGGGGTTAAGCAACTTGGTTTACTTTAGTCATTGGTTTGATATGTTAAGTTGAGATGTACGTTGCCATAGATACTGCCTCCAAACGTAATATATTTGCATACCAGATTGTATTTATGTAATAATCCACGATATGTTATTCCAGCGACGCTTTTTCTTCGTCTAAGCCTTTAGTCCCAAACAAGTTGGGGTAGGCTAGAAAGGGAATACGAGGACTTCCCAAGCAGACCCATCTTGGTACTGCTCCGGCCCTTTCCTAAGGATATGTCTGGTTTTCAACCAAACAAATGTACACGAGGACTTTCCAAGCGGTCACCCATCTTGGTACTGCACTCGCCCTCTATTGGTCTATCACTGGCTCGCCAAATCTATCGCAACCGTATTTTCATAGGGAAATGGCTGGGGGGGGGGATTTACCATTGGCTCGCCAAGCCTATCACGGACGTTCCTCATTCCTGCGACGCTATTGTATGATTTTGATTTTTTGAAACAATTCGATGTCCATATAAGTTAGTATTAAGAAGTGTTTGAGGGTTCTGGACTAGGTGCAATGAGCATCAATTAACAATCTACAGCTTTAAATTTTTCACTTTGATTGCGTCTTTTTTGTATTCCAGTATGGAGATTTAGATATTTCACCTCTATTTTAGTTTAGGTAGTTGCAAAGAAGGAAAAATGTTTTCGATCTTTGTGGGGTTAAGCAACTTGATTTTATTAAGACTCCACAAAAACAAATCTCCATTCACCACTCTCATTTATTTTTCGTCTTCTTTTCTTTCTGCAGGTTTGCAAGAGTTTTTTCTTCTGGTGCAAAATGAAGGAGAGAGCAATCTGGAAGTAAATATTAGTGCCTCAGCTTCTGTGAAGGCGGACCTGAAGGAGCTGAAGATACCAAAACACCGAGCCAAGAAGGTATGTCTCTGTCAGTTCTTAAATTTCTTCAACTGTTGGTTTCTTCGATCTCCATGGGACCTTTGACCTATTTTCACTCGGACGTTTTGAAAGTCACCGACATCCATTGTCATCTCATCTGAATGCTGTCAAGTCAGTATCTCATGGGTTTAGTAATACGCTGTTTCAAATCAGCAGTTAAAAGAGTACTTAGCCATGTAAAATTTTGTTGGAAACGGAAAAAAAAAATCATTTTTAGTATTGGCCATGTTGTGATGGTTGCTCAGCAATTCAACACGCTGGCACCCTTCTAACTGCTTGTTGACACTCAACACTAGTGAACATTAGGATAAAGAGGAAGAAACCAATATACGTACTGCCACACAATTTCTTAGTCCAAAGATGGCATAATGATTGTTTAATATTATTTTTCGAAGTGTGCGTTCCTTTTAGTTCCCAGTCTTCCTTCTATGATTCGATTACCGACAACATCTTATTATAACGTTTCATATAAGTTTCAGCTGACTTGTACCTCACTTCTCAATGGTTGCATTAATGACGTCAGTTGGTATCTTACTGATAGTAATATGATACGACTTGTATGGTTTTGTTTCTAGATAAGTGTATTAGTAGTTGCTGAAGGAATCTCGACAATAAGTTTACATGCTGGAAGTGGAGAATGCGTTCTGCACACAGGACGTCCTGTATCTCGCCCACCCAAAGCCAACTATTTCCGTACAATCTCTCAAATGCCTTTTTACACCACTCTTACCCAAAGCCCCATCTACGGTGCTTACTTTCTTTTCGTGGTAGCGCTGCTTATTGGAGGGTCATGGGCCTGCTGTAAGTTTGGTAAGCGGGATCAACAACATGGTACAGGAGTTCCATATCAGGAGCTTGAGATGGCATCTTCTTCCGTTGTTAATGTGGAATCTGCGGACGGTTGGGATAACAGTTGGGATGACGACTGGGATGATGGTGAGTCAGTGCGGTCACCAGGGAAACAGCAAACAGGAAATTTATCTGCAAATGGACTGACATCGAGACCTCCTAGTAAGGATGATTGGGGCAACGATTGGGATGACTAACGTATTTTACCCGAAAAAAGTTAGGAAAAAAACAGGCAAGACCATCCTCCCAGAGAAAATTACTATTACATAGAAACAGAAGAAACTTTGCTGCGTGGCTGATGTGATCATGGTGTATACGATAGTGTGTAAATTGCGCCTCCTTTTTCTGATGTTGGGATTATACGGAGGTAATCTTGTTTTCGTTGTCTTTTTGCAACTTTTCTTTTAAGCCAGTAGTTGAAAATCCATATTAGATCATAGAGAATACATAGTTCATCAGACAATAAGTTGTGGGAGGTTAGATATTATTCTTTTGTTCTTTTTTTTTTACAGGGAAATCCAGGCAAATTACAATGCTCTGGTAAAAATTAAATGTGAAACTTTGTAAAATATGATGAATGGGAATTTTTTACCAAAATCTCTATTTGCTAACTTCTAGATAGCAGCTGAAGACTTGTAATAAGCCATGTTATTATTAGCTAACATTCTTGTTTGGGCTTACTCCTCCTATAGACTTGTGATGAATTGTTGCAGCAACCATTCCACTGACAACCACCAGCCAGAGCCAGTGCCAGGTCAACTACCACCACCACCACCACCAAGGTGGGGGTTTTCCCATTCAGCTCCTTTTGTTTTATATGGTGTCTTGTTTCTTCACGGATGTGGAAATCAAATCCCACTGACCTAGGCCATAACAGTGACATGACTTAATTCTTTTTTCCAGAAGCCTTACAAAAGCTGCCTGCAATATATCCAAGCAAGCATGCACCTTCTGCAAAACATAACCTTTTTATGTTCCCCACCTTGCAAAATCTAAATGATGATGGCAGATCCATTTTCTTCTCTCCCAAAATCATATGCATCCACCATTCACCATATCACTTATAACTAACGTGACTAAACCCTAGTAATTGTGTCCCTTCCCTTATCATCATTTGTGTCTGTCAATCAATAAAAAGCTTGAAAAATTCTCTCAATGATGGCCAGCTACAACAACATGTTCATTTCCACCTTTCAACATGGGTTCCCCCACTTTTTCTTGTGTACCACATTTGAGAGAATCCCCCTTTTGTTCCACTAACCATAGTGATTATAGGGCTTGATGAAGACAGCACTTGGGGTACATAGGCATAGGAGCTCTACACATTTCTCCATTAAAAAAAAACAGAACAAAGCTTCACTTTTGTCACTTCCCATGATATTATTCTACTAGCTTAAGCATTTTTATATTCTTGTTTTTCCTTCTTTTATAAAAAAAAAAAAAACCATTAAACCAAAGCTGTTGTTGAGGATTGCATGTGCTTGTTTGAGTTTTCTTTTTCTTTTTTTTTGAGTCCTTCACTCCAACACCATCATCCATTCCTCCTCTATTCATGCATCACACCACATTATGTCCTCCATGCCAAATACATTTTCATAATTCTACTCTTTTGGTATAATAATGTAATACGACACACATATCTACGATCTGAATTAGAAATTTGACATCAGTTTTAACTGAAGTGAAAAAAAAATATTATGGGTGGGTGAAATGTAAGATTTTCACCAAAAAGGGGATCTTATAACATCCAACTTTCAACTCCCATCAAAAACTTAAACAAAGAGTATTGAATGTTGAGCTGTTTTTTGGAGTTCTGTTCTTTTTGAGTCAATGTTGAAAATGGTGTTTTGTGTTTTTTAAATAGTGGTGAAGTGTTCCATGAAAGGTTCCATTCTTCCTAGCTGAGTGACCATCATCCATTCCTCCTCTATTCATGCACCACACTACACTATGTCCTCCGGGTACAATAATGTATGTGTACAAATACGACATACATATCTACAATCTGAATTCGAAATCTGACACTGATATCTACTATCTGAATTCGAAATCTGACACAAGTTTTAACAGAAGTGAAAAAAAAAAAAAGCAATATGGGTGGGTGAAATGTAAGATTTTCACCAAATATGGGATCTTAGAACACCCAACATTCAACTCCCATAAAAAAACTTAAACAAAGTATAGAATGTTGAGCTGTTTTTTGGAGTTCTGTTTTTGAGTCAATATTTTGAAAATGGTGTTTTGTAATTTTTAAATAGGGTATGGTAAAGTGTACCATGAAAGGTTCCATTCTTCCTAGCTGAGTGACTGTCCCTGACATGAATGTTAAATGAAAGTTTAGAATCAAGTGCAAAATTGTGACTCCCCAAAGCTTAAAACATGGGAGAGTAACTAAGAAGAGAGTTTCTATGCTTCTTTTCTCAGACAGAATCATTTTAATCCAAAACATCACTCCCCCAATATATTCTTTTCTTCTTCCATTTGCATTTTCCTTTTCTCTTTTTACACAACACTTTTCTCTTTATTTTGAAATTTTAGGTTTTGTTTTGAGAATCTATTCATTGCCTTTTAGAGTGCATTGTAACTTTTGCTCTCTTTTTTTTTTTTTTTTTTTTCACTTCCGCTAAAACTGAGTCAGATTTTGAATTCAGATCATAGATATCTATATCATTCAGACTGTGGACTAGAGTCAGATTTCGAATTCAAATCGTAGATATCTATATCAGATTTCCATCTATATCATATTTGTACAGATACATTATATTGTAACATATCACCAAAACAAGAAGGAAAAACAGATAATGAGGAAGTTATCCTGCAATAATATTATGATCCCAAATTGGAACCCGGTGAATAGGAATCCGGCAAATGTATCGGTCGTCGACGTCGTTAACCAGTTACAAACAGACAGACACAGTGAGCAAGAAGAAATAACAAAGCAAGATACACCAAAATTACCCAAAACCAAAAAGACTAAAAACCAAAAAAGATTAAAACTTACACAACACTTGAGATATTACTGCTTTCTGCTTTCTTCTTTTCTCCACTTTCTGTAAACTGGACAAACAAAACAAACCGGATTCCTCTTCGCCGGAAAAACTTCAGTAAAATACTTTTGCTTCTTCATATCATATCTTGTTATCTACTATCTTCTTCCTCCCTTCCATACTCTCCTGTTTAAAAATTATAGTTGCGTCGTTTCGTTTCATTCCAACTCCTCCTGACCTTCTGAAGGGCATCTGATCAGCTCCAATATGTTAACCACCTCTCCCATGTCAGGCCTGTTTGAAGGTACCTGAGATGTGCATATGAGACCTAATTTCATTACAGGGATGGCCTCCTCTGCAGGGAAGTTCCCTAATAACCTTGTGTCCACACATTCCTCTACTTTCCCTTCTTCTAATGCACCCCTGACCATGTCGCAGAGCACCACCACATCATCCTCCATGTACTCCACTGGCTGCTTTCCTGTCACCACCTCTAGTACCAACACTCCAAACCCGTAGACGTCACACTTTTCGGTTATTTTTACTGTGCGGCATGCGAATTCAGGTGCCATGTATCCAAGTGCGCTCTGGATCTTGCTACTGAGAACATAACGATCTAGCATTGGAAGCAATCTTGCCAACCCGAAATCTCCAACTTTTGGCTCGCCGTTGCTGTCTATTAGAACATTACTAGATTTCAGATTGTAGTGGATTATGTCCAGCTGGTGCAGATGTGCTAAACTCTTTGCAGTCCCAAGAATTATGTTGAACCTATCGTGCCATGACAGGACGTTTCCTCCTGGTCCTTCGTGAAGCTGCTTATACAGACTTCCTCCGGAGACAAACTCAGAAATGAGGAGTTGCAATGAGGGAGTCCAGTAATACCCTTCAAGTGCCACGAGATTTTCATGACGGATTTTTCCCAGCTTCTTGACTTCCCTCTCAAAATCGTCTTGGGACTTGACAAGGCTGGAGACAGTCAGCTTCTTGATGGCAACTGGCCGTCCATCCCGGAGCACGGTCCTGTAAACAGCTCCGAACCCTCCACGCCCGAGCTCACAATCCTTATTGAGCAGTGCATGAGCCCCAGCACTGAAGTCTGGGTCACCTGAGAACATGACAAGCTTGCCAGAGTTGGCATCAGTAGTGGGAGAACGGCTGTAGTCATCGCCTGCTGATAACGCAAGGGCTGCAGCAGAACGAGATGATGTGGATCGAGCGTGGATATTTAGAAGTGTAACAGCGACTACACCAAGGGCAATGACAACAGCTGCACCAATCGCAATCAACGCAGAAATACTCAGAATGATCTTTTTGTGACGCATGTTTGGGGACAAAGAACCGGGTTCAGCCGCATCAGAAGAAGAGTTGGGATTGAGAACAATGGGTTTTGGAAGGACAGCAGGGCAAGGGCGGTCAAATACAGAACCACACAGGGCCGGATTACCCGAAACGGAGGAAAGGGAAATGGTATTGAAGAATCCACCAGCAGGTAGATCACCTTGGAGTTGATTGTGGGAGATATTGAAGGACAGGAGGTGAGGAAGATTGGCAAGCTGCTTAGGCAAGGCTCCTGTTAGGCTGTTTAAAGATAAGTCTACATTCTGTAGGTTGCTGAGGTTACCCAAGGTTGCAGGAATTGGACCTTCAAGTTTGTTCTGTGACAATATTCTATCGATCCAAACAAACGGAAAACCAGTTAAGACATTTCCGTAGAATTATCATGCAGCAACATAACTAAGCAACGCAGTTTGTTTCATGAGCAGCGGCATTAAAATTATCATTTCGTAAACTTGCAGGAAAATAGCACTAACTAATAATCATATTGACAGTAAGGGAGAGTACTTACAGGGTGGTTAGAGATGAACACTTTTCGATATGGGAAGGGATTTTCCCGGACAAGGAATTCTTCTCCAGCCTCAACTCCCTCAAAGCAACCGCGCCTCCGATTTCAGAAGGAATGCTAGCATTAAGTTGATTATCACTGAAATCAAGAACACCAACCTTCTTCAATTCACCAACACTCACTGGAATAACTCCATCCAGAGTGTTCTTCGACAAATTCAACATCTCCAAACCACTGAAAATCCCAATGTTAGATGGAATGCCACCAGTAAACCCATTGTCCGACAAATCCAATACTTGAAGCTTCTGATACGAGCCCTCCAGCGACGCCCCAGGAGATTCCACCTCTCCACTCAGTTTGTTCTCAGACAGCAAAATCTTCTGCAAACCCAACCCAAACATCCACACTGGAAGTATATCCGTCAACGAATTCCGGCTCAAATCCAACTCCAACAGACTCGTCAGCTTACTCAACGACTCGGGAAACCCACCATCGAAACCATTCTGCGACAAATGCAGCACTCTCAGCGACTGAAGCTTCCCCATTGACTCAGGTATCCCTCCGGTAAACCCATTCCCAGAGAGATCCAAAGTCTGCAAGCTACTCATTTCACCAATCCAATCAGGAACTTCACCATCCAACTTATTCCGATGTAAATCAACGTAATTACACAAAGACAACTTCCTCATCGAATCCGGCATTCCCCCGGTCAACAAATTCTCACTGAAATCAATCACTTTCAGCAAAGCACAACCACCAATCCCCACCGGAATCACCCCATTCAACTTATTCCTCCCTAAACTAACAGCTCTCAGATTAAAAGCCTTCTCAATCCCATCCGGAATCTCACCAACAAGTAAATTATCAGAGAAATCAATAGACCTCACCCCATTCAAACCCCAGATCTCTTTCGGCAACACCCCGGACAACTGATTAGAACTGAAATTAACAGCAGCAAGTGTAGAACAAGTACTCAAACTCTTAGGAATCTCACCTGTAAGCTTGTTCTTTGCAAATGAAACAGCTCTCAGGTACTCACATTTCTTGAAGAACTCATCTGGGATGGATCCGGTGAGTCCATTCTCACTGAAATCAATCACTCTCAAATTCTCCAAGACCAGCTAAACCCGGATTAATAGAACCAGTGAAGTTGTTATTTGATAAAGATAATCTTCTTAAGAACTGTAATCTGAGAAGACCACGACCAATCTTGCCGGAAAGTGAGAATCCGTCGAGGATGACATCTGAGACACGATTGTTTCTAGGGTTACATGTTATACCAACCCAGTTGTTACATGGGGTGTCATCATCTTCATTCCATGATGATAACTTGTCTGTTGGATCAATAAGATCAGCTTTGAATACTATTAATCCTAATACATCATCGTTTAATGGTGGAACATATGATCTAACTGATGAGACAAATAGAAGAAGAAGAAGAAGAAGAGTAGTAACAGGGTTAAATGAACTGACCCAGTTTCTCATTTTTGAAACTGAGCTTAGGGTTTCATTAGTAGACAGAAAGGAAGGAGATTTGACTGATTTTGAAGCTTTTTTTGGCCGGGATGTTACCGGAAGGAGACTGGAAATGGAAGATTAGTTGATGAAATGATGAAGTTAGAGGTGAAAATTGAATGAGGAGTTGAACACCATTAAAGTGTGAGCTTTGAAATTCACTCCCCTCCCACTACTCTCTCTCTACTGTCTGAATCTCTCTGGTCTCGTCTCTCTCTTTCTACTGGAAAGCAAATTGGGAAACTGGGAATAAAAATTGTATTTTTATTAACAGCGAAAATCAGGTGTAGCTAGGGAGCAAATGACTTTATGGCTTATTCCACGTGGCTTCTTATGTTTTGGTCAAATAGAATCTGACGTGGATGTAGATGTGGGGTATGGTGCGAGTGACGTAGGGAGGTTAAGTGGGTCCATCTTTAACGTTCGGCTGTAAGAGTTAGGCTCTGGTTTAAGCTTTCACCTTTGAGTTGCTAAATATTACGAAAAGGGTAACCGGCGACATCCGGAGTGGTAGTTAATTTTCCGGCATTAGGGTAACCGGCACATACGCGACATAGCCAAGAGGTTTTCTTTATTACTCGAATGATTCGAGCGAGTGCATTTGACTAATCTGAATCTGACTTATTTATGACTGAATCTCGCTATTTACATCTGATTCAAAAATTATAAAATAATAGAGTTATATAAAAAAAATTGCTTTGAATCAGACAAGTGCCCAGCGTATCAATTATAAAATATTACTTGACTAAAGATAGTTCAGAATTAAATGTATGAGCCGAGTCAGAACTCGAATCAGATATCAGAAGAAAAAAAACTGACGATCTAATATAAGAGAAAATTTTGCTCTAGTAGTGCTAGGGCAAACATTGATCTAGCAATATTGATGCCACATATCTATAACCTAAGCACATTGTTGAGTTAATCTGAGTCAACTATCCATTTATAGGTTTTTAAAAAGAGAATCCACAATCCTTAATATTACAGTCCGACTAAGCTTACAAAATAATTGAAAACAGAAGCATATAATGAGGGAGCATACACAATTGTATCCACTGTTTGTTTTTATTCTCCCCCCTATTCTTCCACACTATCTCATGAAATATTCACCAAAAATGATATGGACGCAATTTCAATCATCCCAAATATTGGACTCACCAATTTGCTCGCTCTTCACTGTACGATCCTCCTTTTTAAAAAAATCCAATCAAAAGTTTCCGATTTTGGATTCTTTTTTTTAAAACAAAAATCCCCTCACTCAGGTCAACCTAAGAGTTTGCTTAGGTCATAGATGGCCAAATATATGGCCTCAATGCTGCTAGATCATAGTGTTAGAGCAAAATTTTCTCCTCTAACATATAACTTTCCGAATTAGATACTAAATTAGATTCAGATCGCGAAACAAACATAGTGTATAAGAGTTTAAATACAAAAATAAAATAGAATTACAAAGATAGGCCCAGATGACCTAACCCCATACAAAGCAAACCCTTAATTACAGTCTAAAATTGTCTCCCATTTTGTTATCACGTCTCTGAAAGAAATTAAAAAAACTGGCTAGTTTAGGATTGAACCTCATCGATATCGTATAACTATATCTAGTCACTTTTTTGGCCATTACTCTCCTATTTCTCTACGTCCACAAAGCCTAGCAGATTGTGGCTAGCAGAATATATAGTCTGTTTTCCCTCCCAAACTTCTTACCCTTAATGTCGGTCTAAAACTCGAGATGGTTTTTCAAAGTTTCCTTATGCTTTCAGGCAATATCTAATCTTGAGATGAAATAATCCTATAAAATAATTGTATCACAAGGATGATGTGCAGCTAGAATGGTGATCCTGAATAAAACACCCTTGGCACGAGCAGGATCAGTACATGCATTTAGCTCATTGCCGAAGCAAAGTAAGGAAGTAGAAGTAGGCTTGCAATTGTCTATGTGTAAGTCCAACGCATACCTTATAAGACTCGAAAGTAAGTGATGTATGTAAACTACATCATCATTAGCCTATATCGCGTTGCACACTTAGCAGAACAAGGGTAAGTTGGAACTGTGTGTGAAGCTACATACAGAAACTATGTCTCGAGCATCATACTTGAAAAGTAAAACCGATGTGGATTTTCTTGGTTCGAATTGAAGCTTTATATATGGACTGGTTACTATGTTACCAGTGGTGCATCGGTAATTTTTGGCCCACGCGGCTTAGCGTCGGAGATGTATCTTTCTAGTCTGTCACAAATACTATCAAGACAAAACCAGTTAACATCATCAAGTATTTTTCTACCATCACAGAACTCCGGGTATTTTTTTTCCTAGCATCAATAAGATCCTAACTTATCAATATCTCATTATGGATTTGCTTGCATTTACAAAAAGCCATGTGATGCCCATAAATCAGTTTTGGTAATACCATCTTGAATCTATCAATATATGTTGCTTTGAAGATGATTCTATATGTTATTGACTATGATGATTGGTCTAAAGTGTTGTAGCTTGCTTGACGTTTTTCTTCTGGGATTAAGCTTATACAAGAGAAATTAAGGCTCCAAATTAGTTGTTCTTCCATATATAATTTATGACAGTCACAAGACCACATTTTGTAACCGACTAAGCTTTTTTGTAGAACTCCATCCATCAGATGTTGGTGACTTGTTGTTTCACTACGGGAAAAACATCGATTAACTACCCCGGAAAATAGTTGTCGTACGATATAAGACGACGTTTATCTATAGGTTGCACAAGGGGGGGGGGTTGTAGAAAGTCCTCAATTCTTTGCAACTCGTCAATAATAGTCGTAAACACGGTTGTCGTTCCATTGTATACCACGCTTTTTTCAGTTGTGAATGTCTTTCGAAAAAAATTATTTATGCCTAACACAACTCTTACTTGGGTTGTGAAAATAACTCATACACTACACTTGTTGGGATTGTAGAATTTTTTTTTACAACTATGGTTAGAATTGTATGTGAATTATTTTACAACTATGCTTATAGTTGTATGTCATTTCTTTGATAACTTTTGTTTGAGTCGTAAGTCATCACTACATGAAAAATATACATTTTTCACAACCTTTGTTTAGTGTAGTCATAATATCTAATACAACATCCTTAAAGGTTATAATATTTGAAGTAACAACTTCTGTTTTTAGTAGATGAATGTGTAACTACAACATTTGTAACGAGTTGTACATAAAATTATTTTGAAAAAAAAAATAGAGCTGAAACCGAATTGCCGAAATGACCATTTATTTAAATTATAATTAAATGACACATGCATTCATAAATCCAAATGACCATTTATTTAAAAATCAATATTCATTTTACAATTCATAACTTAATTCATCAATTCATTGTACAATTCATAACTTAGTTCATCAATGCCGAAATGACCATTTGTGACTGCAAGCTTCAGATCCAATGGGAGAATATTTGTAAAACACAAGTGAAAACTTAATTGATTATACCAAGATAACAACCAAATTTGGATAGTAAAGAGTTACATAATACATAATGAATAATAAAGAGTGGCACTAGAATCATGTTATACTAGAGAATAGTATACCTAGAGAACTGATTTGGAACCATGTTATACCTTAGAAAGAAAAAAATGGAACAAAGAGCCACACCAATATCTACTAGTAACATAGCTAAGTAATGCAGGCATAAGATTTTTCAGGGCGAAAATTGGGTACAACCACTTCATAAGATAAATAACCACACAATATACATCAACAAAACAAGCATCAGAGTTTAAAACTCCGACTATTGATAACACAACCATAATCTATCTAAACCTTTCAGTAGTTAAAATCATCCGATCGTCACAAAACCTTTACAATAACCTTAATACCCATGGTAAAACAACATATCCAAAATTCAGAAAATTATGACGGTTCATTAAAAACATATCGATATACAGAATTCATTCATGGTTCCTATGCACTTTGGGGTACCTAAATAAATCGGATATTCCTGAAATTTTTACAGTATATTTTCTATAGGTTTATAAACAACATAAAAAAAATTCAACTTTATCCAGTAAACGGGTAATGAGAAATATCATAAATACTAAAGTTTCCAGGGTCTGAATTCTGCACATTGCAGCTGTAATTCATTCAATCTTAGAACTAGTAAACGTAACTCGATTTTCCTGAAATTTTGATGGTACATAACATGATAGTTAAGTTATTAAATATTGATAATAACATGAGTACGGAATCATTTAAATAGTTGCATTCCGGCAACTACCCGTTGCTAAACAATACCCCCAGTGAAACAAAATAATAAAATACGAGTGCTGGTAGTTTAAACTAACCATTATCAGTATGAGTGGCATAGGAATTATTAATAGTTCAATCATAAGAACTTGAAAACACGATAGTCAACCAGTGACAGTCATTACAGTATGTCAAACACGAGATAATTAGAGGAATAGAAAGTGAGACCAACCTTTTGAACATGCCCATTGATTGCAACTAATCGACTCTTAATTTACAGGACTCATTCCGAATTGAGAGTAATAATTTTGGTTGTCAGCTTATCCAAAGCCGGGTGAGCTTCTTGTTCCAGCATCCTTGCCTTATTTTTAAATTAAAAGAAGCAGAGAGAAGTAAGACAATAAACCAATTACAAACAAAGCAAACAAGAACAAAAGTTACAAGATAAAATTATGAGATAAGAAGCACCAGAATGTGTATCTGCTTCCCGTATGATAAAATATGGAACTAAAGTGAAACACACACAATCATATCTTGGAAATTTGGAAAATATCTTAACAAGTACAATTGGAAAATGTCTTAACAAGTACAAACCAGACCTCCATGGAAAGCCCTCGGGCATCCATCACAAAGTAACATATCTCCTCCATCTCCACATACTGTGCACATATCATCACCACCGTATGTTGCTAGATTTTGATCACTTGCCTGAGAAATCGCTATATCATGAAGTGATAGTCCACTAGAAGTATAGATATGGCAATAGCTACAGAAAGAAAGTATGTCAATTAGAGATGTAAAACAATAAAACATAAACTGGATTTAACAAGTAAAAGGTACTTGCGAGACACCCACGGTTGACACCTAGTCGCCCACCCAGCATTAGCTTCAAACTGTGAGGGACTAACCTGTTCCGCCAAGAGACATAATAAGTAAAGAAGAATACCAATACGGGATTGGCTTTAAAGATGTAAGGGGTCAATGACCATACCTCGCTATCACAACAACTACATAAAATACCATTTACGTGCTTATGGCCCTCAAGTACTATCTGAAGTTAACATATACACACCAGTCAGTGGTGAAATATATATGTGATGAAGATATGACAACACAGGAAGATGTACTTCCTATGATCCATTTGTTTCAAAATTTTTATAGATGAATCATAACCAAAATTGGTCACTCATATCCAAAAATCAAACAAACCTATGCAGTTTAAGTGCCCCGTTTTGATATCAAGAAATCTGTGACGTTGTTCAAATTCTGTAGATACAGTTCTCTGTACTACAACATTTTATGGCACTTCTACTAACCTGATTATCCTGAATATTTAACCAAGTGTTCCTGAAATAACGTAGCATAACATATTCAAAATTCACTCAATTCTAACGGTTAGATTTTACGTACTGATTCCAACAATACCTATGTTCGAGATGTCAGAAAAACAGACCTGCAGTTTATGTAGTTCCAACATTGAAACTCAAATACAAATAATTATAAATCATAGGACAAGAGTGGATTCACCCTGATAATATGCATTCAACTACCTATGATCAAGATAAAATCCCCATAAATACGCACCGATATAGGTACTCTAAGACATTTTATCAAACATGATATCCTCGTGCAAAAATCAGAAATTTCAATAGAGAAATTATTCAATTCTTAACCATATCATATTCAACATCAAGCTGAATAAGAAATTCTCTTACTTCATTGTCTAAGCAGCTACATGCTGCCTCTAAACAAGCTTCTAGTGCGACGAATTCAAAGGGAAGAACCTTTGGTTTCTCACTAATATCCAATCCAGACTTACCTCATCATGAACAGGCCAAAATCATACAAACCTGCCTATTCTTCTTCATCCTCACCAGCCCTACCTTCCTACACAAATCACCACATCCAACAAAATCAGTAACTCCACACTTTCATATCATAAAAATCAAAATTGAACCCAAAACCATACAAACCTGCAGAGGTTGATTTGAGCGAGAAAAATTGCTTCTCCCTGTGGCTATGGATGAATACCATCTTCTTGTTGATTGGTTTGAACAAACGAATTCCTACTCTTTGTCTCTAAAATCGAGTTCAAACCCTCATCAAATTCCTTCTCTTTGTCTCTGAAATCGAGTTCAACCACCAAACTCATCTCCATATCTCCGATCTATTCATCACCTTCAAATCCATTCTATCCAAATTCAATTCAAGCAAACCCTAACTCTGTAGCAACGATTTATAAATGCTTTTGAAATCCGAAGAAATCGACGAAGAAGAAAAGATTCATGAACCGGAAAATAGATTGAGTGGGTTTTGATTTTTGAATTGATTGGGTTATCAGCAATGTTCATGAGGGTAGCGTTAACCATCTGATAAAAATTTCGATCTGATTTCTTCATCAACAGAAAGATTGGTCTCTCTTGTAATTTCCATCATCTTTTCTTCGTCACTTGCATCTCAAAATCACCAGACCCACAGTAGCAAATTAATCTTCATCTTCTCGATTTATCTGAGCTATGGAGCTGCCATGGATTCGTTTCTTTCTTCTTTGAATTTGAGATTTGGTTTCGTTTCTTCAGATGTAGGATTTCTGATTTGCTTCGTAAACTGATTCCTTTGTTAAATCACCTGTTAAACAAATCAATTTTGAGTGATTTTTTTCTGAGGGAGGCGCAACCTGAGTTAGGGTTTTTTTTTTTCAGAGGAAGGAGAAGATGAGAGACGTGAGAAAATTGAGTGAACGAAGATAAGTGAGAGAAAAAAAATGGTTTTATCTAAAAGAATTTGAACGGATAAGATGTGGTCGGATGGTGTCATACGGATTAAGAAAATATTTGGATGGTGTAGATTTAATTTGTGAGTGTCATACGGATAAAGGTCTTTGTGCTTTCTCTTTGTGTTAATACGAACACATCTTTTCGGTTTAATTATCAACCATCGACATGAAAAAAAATCCAAAAAAAAATATTAATAAATTTAGGACATCGTTCTCGACATTTTGATATAAAAACATCTAAAAAATGTATAAGAATAAATCGGGAAAATGAAAAATGAATTCGATAATTGGTGTGTTTCTTTGTGCTTTCTCTTTAATACGAACTCAAGCTTTCTTTGTGTTTCGAACTTCAAATGTGGTATACCAACATACAAACTATGAGCCAATAAGCTCCGGGAGGGTTCTAACTTCAAACTTAGCATGATATATCATAGAAATCGATAAATATGAAGCTCAATGTTGATTCGAACTTCAAATGTGGCATAACGACAAACAAACTATGAACCAAGAAGCTCTGAGAGGGTTCAGCCTTCAAACTTAGCAGGATGCATCATCTAAATTGATAAATATGAAGCTCAGTGTTGATTCCAACTTCAAATGTGGTATAACGACAAATAAACTATGAACCAAGAAGCTCCGAGAGGGTTCAACCTTCAAACTTAGCAGGATACATCATCGAAATCGATAAATATGAAGCTCAGTGTCGATTAATTGTATGCAAAACCTGGATCTGGGATCGAAACCTAGCCATGAATGGACTACTATAAGTCGGAAACTTCGTAAGAACGATGAATCCATCCATTTATAGGTAAGATTCCTTCGAAATAATCCCCGAAAAATTAAACAAACCGTATTCTGACATATTAATTGTATGCAAACCCTGGATCTGAGATTGAAACCTAGCCATGAGTGGACAACTATAAGTCGGATACTTAGTAAGAACGATGAATCCATCCATTTATAGATAAGATTCCTTCGGAATATTCCCCGAAACATTAAACAAACCGTATTCTGGCATATTGTATCAAACCCTGGTTCTGAGATCGAAACTTGGCCGTGAGTAGACTACTATGAGTCGAAAACTTCGTAAGAACGATGAATCCATCCATTTACAGGTAAGATTCCATTGGAATATTCCTGAAACATTAAACAAACCCTATTCTAGCATATTGTATGCAAACTATGGCTCCGAGATCGGAACCTGTCCGTTAGTGGACTACTATAAGTCGGAAACTTCATAAGAACGATGAATCCATCCATTTACATATAAGATTCCTTCGGAATATTCCCAAACCTTAAGCAAACCATATTCTGGCATATGATATGCATACCCTAGCTCCGAGATCAGAACATGTCCGTTAGTGGACTATTATAAGTCAGAAACTTCGTAAGAACGATGAATCCATCCATTTACAGGTAAGATTCCTTCGGAATATTCCCCGAAACATAAAACAAACCATATTCTGGCATATGGTATGAAAACCCTGGCTGCGAGATCGAAACCTGTCCGTGAGTGGACTACTATAAGTCGGAAACTTCGTAAGAACGATGAATCCATCCATTTATGTGTAAGATTCCTTCGGAATATTCCCCGAAACCTTTAAGAAACCATATTCTGGCATATCGTTTGCATACCCTGGCTCCGAGATCGAAACCCGACCGGGATTGGACTACTATAAGTTGGAAACTTCGTAAGAACGATGAATCCATCCATTTACAGGTAAAATTCCTTCGGAATATTCCCCGAAACATTAAACAAACCATATTCTGGCATATTTATGCAAACTCTGGCTCTGAGATCGGAACTTGTCCGTTAGTGGACTATTATAAGTCGGAAAATTCGTAAGAACGATGAATCCATCCATTTATAGGTAAGATTCCTTCGGAATATTCCCCGAAACATTAAATAAACCATATTCTGGCATATCGTATGCAAACCCTGGCTCCGAGATAGAAACCTGGCCGGGAGTGGACTATTATAAGTCTGAAACTTGGTAAGAACGATGAATCCATCCATTTACAGGTAAGATTCCTTAGGAATATTCCCCGAAACCTTAGAGAAACCATATTCTGGCATATCGTTTGCATACCCTGGCTCCGAGATCGAAACCTGGCCAGGAGTGGACTTTTATAAGTCGGAAACTTGGTAAGAACGATGAATCCATCCATTTAAAGGTAAGATTCCTTCGGAATATTCCCCGAAACATAAAACAAACCATATTCTGGCATATGGTATGAAAACCCTGGCTGCGAGATCGAAACCTGTTCGTGAGTGGACTACTATAAGTCGGAAACTTCGTAAGAACGATGAATCCATCCATTTACGTGTAAGATTCCTTCAGAATATTCCCCGAAACCTTTAAGAAACCATATTCTGGCATATCGTTTGCATACCATGGCTCCGAGATCGAAACCTGGCCGGGAGTGGACTACTATAAGTTGGAAACTTCGTAAGAACGATGAATCCATCCATTTACGTGTAAGATTCCTTCGGAATATTCTCTGAATCCTTAAAGAAACCACATTTTGGCATATCGTTTGCATACCCTGGCTCCGATATCGAAACCTGGCCGGGAGTGGACTATTATAAGTCGGAAACTTGGTAAAAACTATAAATCCATCCATTTACACGTAAGATTCCTTCAGAATATTCCCCGAAACATTAAACTAACCCTATTCTGGCATATCGTTTGCATACCCTGGCTCCGAGATCGAAACATGGCCGGGAGTGGACTACTATAAGTTGGAAACTTCGTAAGAACGATGAATCCATCCATTTACATGTAACATTCCTTCGGAATATTCCCCGAATCCTTAAAGAAACCACATTTTGGCATATCGTTTGCATACCCTGGCTGCGAGATCGAAACCTGGCCGGGAGTGGACTATTATAAGTCAGAAACTTGGTAAAAACTATAAATCCATCCATTTACACGTAAGATTCCTTCGGAATATTTCCCGAAACATTAAACTAACCCTATTCTGGCATATCGTTTGCATATTCTGGCATATCATTTGCATACCCTAGCTCCGAGATCGAAACCTGGCCGGGAGTGGACTACTATAAGTTGGAAACTTCGTAAGAACGATGAATCCATACATTTACATGTAAGATTCCTTCGGAATATTCCCCGAAACCTTAAACAAACCATATTCTGGCATATCGTTTGCATACCCTGGCTCCGAGATCGAAACCTGGCCGGGATTGGACTATTATAAGTCGGAAACTTGGTAAGAACGAATAATCCATCCATTTACAAGTAAGATTCCTTCGGAATATTCCCCGAAACCTTAATGAAACCATATTCTGGGATATCGTTTGCATACCCTGGTTCCGAGATCGAAACCTGGCCGGGAGTGGACTATTATAAGTCGGAAACTTGGTAAGAACGATGAATCCATCCATTTACAGGTAAGATTCCTTCGGAATATTCCCCGAAACATTAAACAAACCATATTCTGGCATATGGTATGCAAACCCTGGTGCGAGATCGAAAAATGGCCGTGAGTGGACTACTATAAGTCGGAAACTTCGTAAGAACGATGAATCCAACCATTTACGTGTAAGATTCCTTCGGAATATTCCCCGAAACCTTAAAGAAACCACATTTTGGCATATCGTTTGCATACCCTGGTTCCGAGATCGAAACCTGGCCGGGAGTGGACTATTATAAGTCGGAAACTTCGCAAGAACGATGAATCCATCCATTTATAGGTAAGATTCCTTTGGAATATTCCCCGAAACCTTAAATAAACCATATTCTGGCATTTCATATGCAAACCCTGGCTCCGAGATCGAAACCTGGTCGGGAGTGGACTTTTATAAGTCGGAAACTTGGTAAGAACGATGAATCCATCCATTTATAGGTAAGATTCCTTCAGAATATTCCCCGAAACATTAAACAAACCATATTCGGCATATGGTATGCAAACCACCGGTCGCGAGATCGAAACCTGGGCGTGAGTGGACTACTATAAGTCGAAACTTCGTAAGAACGATGAATCCATCCATTTACGTGTAAGATTCCTTCAGAATATTCCCCGAATCCTTAAAGAAACCACATTTTGGCATATCGTTTGCATACCATGGCTCCGAGATCGAAACCTGGCCGGGAGTGGACTATTATAAGTTGGAAACTTCGTAAGAACGATGAATCCATCCATTTATAGGTAATATTCCTTCGGAATATTCCCCGAAACCTTAAATAAACCATATTCTGTCATATCGTATGCGATCCCTGGTTCCGAGATCAAAACCTGGCCGTGAGTGGACTACTATAAGTCGAAAACTTCGTAAGAACGATGAATCCATCCATTTACGTGTAAGATTCCTTCGGAATATTCCCTGAAACCTTAAAGAAACCATATTCTGGCATATTGTTTGCATACCACAGCTCGAGAGATCGAAACCTTGGCCGGAGTGGACTATTATAAGTAAAAAACTTGGTAAGAATGATGAATCCATCCATTTACAGGTAAGATTCCTTCGAAATATTCCCCGAAATATTAAACTAACCATATTCTGGCATATTGTATGCATACCCTGGCTCCGAGATCGAAACCTGGCCGTGAGTGGACTGTTATAAGTCGTAAACTTGGTAAGAACGATGAATCCATCCATTTACAGGTAAGATTCCTTCGGAATATGAATAAAATTTAGCAGAAGAGTTTATACCTCTATGACAACTCTAATAAAGGTTGTCAATAGTGATGACAATTTTTTTTAGTAGAAGTGAGAAGTTTTTTGCATAAGTGAACAAAATTTAGCAGAAGTTGGAATTTTTTTGCAAAAGTGATAAAATTTAGCAGAAGTTTTTATACCTTTACGACGACTCCTAACGGGGTTGTAGAAGGTGTATTTATCCTTTTTTTCCTTCAACATTTTTTTCCTTATCAGTTTTTTATAAAACTAAATGTAAAATATAAGCATGCATGTAAATGTGGAAGGGTGGTTGGAATCCAAGTCTTAGACAGAGGAGGTTTAGGTTCAATTCACCTTAGCCTCATTTTTTTTAAAGTCAATTTTTCATTTTACAACCCTTGTAAAGGTTGTGAATATTGATCAGAAAAAAAAGCACAAAAATGACAATATTGAGAAGCCGGAAGGATGGTTGATGACTTATGCTAACACGCATTAGGATTGGGTTCGAATCTCTCAAAGAACATTTTTCAAAATCATTTTTTTTTATCTTCAACAACTCTTATGCGTGTTGTTATACAGTTATTCACTACCTTTAAGATATGAGTTGTAAATTTTAAAGGTGGTCACTTCTCTCTGCAACCCTTTTCACACAACAAGTTGTGGTTATGATTCTCGTCACTACTCTTAGGAACTCATTGGTCCTAAGAGTTGGACATATTTTACTTTGACAACTTTTGTTTGGAAAAGGTTGTAAAACATGCCACCTTTTACAACTTTTAATTTACGAGTTGTCAATTTACGGTTGTAGATTACTAATTTTCCCGTAGTGTTGCCACATTTCTTGATTTTTCTCCAATTTTAATTTATAAGGTCTATTCATCCACATTTCTTGATTGTGGTCCAAAATTGTTATTAACCTTGAAATCATGGCAATCACTGGAGAGATTTTGTTTAAGCATATCTCAAAGATCGGAAAATATCCAACTTGCATTTGTTGAATAGATAACACTTCAAGCAGCTAATCAATCCATTGAAGAATTAGCAACAGAGGTTACTAATGAAAGATATCCTATTACTGGATACTAGTCATGATAATAACATTCCTACTTCCTTGAAAGGAAGTCGCTGGGCAGACTTGTCTGAGGAGGAAGGTGAGATATATTCTTAAAGAACAAGAAACAAAAAATGGTTCTCATCCAAAAAGTTGAACATGATTTCCAACGAAGATACTAATAGATTTAATATGCTAGCCATGCATGTATATAGATGAGAAGGAATAGGAAGACTACCCATTATTTTCCTCATCGTCGGTGCTAGAGAACATGGTGAGTGAAGATACTCCTGGTTTTCAACTTGTTTTGCGCAAGAAGAAACCAAAATTGGGGAATATACATGAAAGCTCTTGATATCCGTTGTATTATTACTACTTACAATCATAAAAATTGTCTAAACAATTTTTAGATGGATTGCCTTCATTATACATTATACATGTTGGGTAAAAGGTCTAATCACTTTTCTGGTTGTACATTTAGGATTTTGAATCAGAAAAATAAACAAGAGCTCACTTGCTATAAGAAAAGATAGGAACATAAATGTGTTCAACGCAGAAGAAGTAGCTGTTCCTCAAGCAATTTCGATGGCTGAAGAGAAAACCCTTACAAACTTTTATGCTAACGGAGATCATAAAATGCATGATTCTAAACTCATTACTCTTGAAATCAGTTCAATCGAACATGTAACATTAATGTTCAAAGCTAGCCGATCGAAAAGAAAAACATTACTGTTTTCAATGCAATAAACCAAACGATTCTTGATTCCAATGCAAGAAATTGTTATTTTAATGACCTTAACATGTATACAGGTATACAAGTTAACAAGACCCTCCAAAAATTGAATTACAAGTCTAATGATAACCATTATGGAAGGTTGAACCAAGATTCAACTTGACTGCCACGTCAGGTTGAATCCACTAATATCTACCATGGTGATTCAAGTATTGTGCCAAACCATTAGCGGCATTGTGATGAACCGTTAGATTTTGACTTATAAAGTTAAATCTGATGGTTCTGGATTGATGCGCCCAATGGTTGGGCGCAAATAAATGAGCCTTCAGAATTTAACTAATTTAACTAATCCGATGGTTTATATTAAAAAGTGATTTTCCCATGTGCCCAACGGTTTGGCGCAATAAACTTGATTCAACTTCTCTCCAACAAACCCTTGAATACTAAATCGAATTATGGGAATAGGCCACGAGTTTTGCATCTTAAATCAAGATTCAGGATACGATAGTGGTTAGCCTTAGCTCCTATACTTACTGGCATCAATGACTTGGCGTCCATGTATCAGGTTGAATTCCATGAACGGCAAAAAAATCCCTTGAATACACTGCTTATTCTATCGGTTTCCATCTAGGTTATATTTGACACATTGGCATATAGGTTTGCCGTTTTGACATATCCATGGTGGGTGTGACAGTGGCAAATTCAAATGAATAATGGCAAAATTAAACTCGGCATCGTCAAAGTCAAATCATTGGCGTGCATGTACTGCGTATTTTCTCCGTTTTGATCTAGCCAGTTTGTGTCTTTGTCCGATTGCATTTTCTTTGGTACTTGTCAGTTAGGGCAAGTGAATTTTCAACGACAATGAAAACAAAAGGGATTCAAGGAACAAAAGAAGCAGGAATATAGGGAGGGAGGGGGTCATGATTTTGACTTCGAGTGCAATTCACTACACGTTGCTATGATCTTGTGATTTGGAGTGTAAAGTACACATAGTTGTTATAATAATTTGTTAAAATAGTACTAATACTAATTTAGTATTTTGGAAAAACATATATTCAACAAAACAAAAAAGTTATGTTCCACTTAGGATTTATCGTTACCTAATCTTATTAATTAATCTCAAGGACTAGAACATCTTTATAAAACCACATGCAAAAACAATAGATATAAGTGTTTTTCTTTTTTCCTTTGATCGGCTTCTTTTTCTTCTTTAGAAGATTATTTTGGACTGGTGGTGGTTAAGAACTAACCAAAATTATTGGTATTTTTTTAGCTGATTGATTGATAGCCGGTCTAAGCTCATCCAACAACTAGTTAGTTGTGTGCTAGAGTCACTGCGCACATCACTTGCAAGGGACTTGTTTGCCTGATCCATGACGTGCATCTATGTACATATTTTAAATTTTGTTTCTGAAATGCCGAATTCTTTGATGATCTAGCAATTGCGAGCATTCTTTCATTTTTCTCATGTTCCAGTTTTTGGGATGTTTTTTTGGGTTGTTTATTCTAGAAGAGTCATAATGAATAGTATTAGGGACAAAAAACTAAAACAATAATGAAGCAAATTAAAGAGCATGGGAGAAAATAGAAAGTTGGGGAAGTTGTGGCCTTTTGGTGGCGTGGGGTGCCCTAAAAACAGCTCTAAAGATGAAATAAAGCAAGGGACAATTGATTTGATTATTTCCAGTGTGATAGATCATACCTCTGTATGGCATGCAGCAGAAAGCACAATCATTTATTTGAGATCAGGAACAACGGGAACCTTTTTTTTCTTCTTTTTCATGCAATCAAAGGGTGCAATATCAAAAATATCACCCCACAACACACATTTGCTTATCCGAAACAAAAATGATAAGAAACACGCTATTTGACAACAGTTGTTTCGTCATTTGGCAATTTAGAGTGTTTTAACCATATTATTTTCCAGTTGCCCTGTATCCACTTGCCGGATTTTCAGCTCAAAGATGAGAGTGAGCAACGTGCAATGGAATATACAACAGTGTGAGACTGCATTTGTGTTAGGTTGACATATTAATTTCGGTTGTCACCAAAAAGTTAAGAAGGAGCTAGAAACAAACAATAGTAGTCATTTTCATTTCGTAGAAGAGAATTTAATGAGACAAGGGGAACCAACCTTCGGGTCTTTAATACCCATAGAATTGAATTGTAGAAAGAACAACACTTCCCTCCACGGTCTCTATCTTTAAAACCTAAATTTACCTGTATTTCTTCTTACTATGGTCCATGGAGCCATGGACCACCACCATCCCTTAATTTCTAGGGTAATTCGGATCCTTCAACTTCCCACCAAAACTTCTTTTCTAGACAAGACTGGGGGAGTGTTTGACTGTTGAGCCATTGTGAGTTTTGAAACTTCTGTTAGATAAAGTAATGATCTGTAGCAGTGTGCTTACTAGCTAGTACAGGCACCCATTTTAATGGTGGGTAGGTTTGAGATATTAATGTCGACTGATGTTTATGGATCAATCTAAGGGAAAGGATAGAATGAAATAAAAGTTGCTGGGGTACATAGGACCATAGGTAGTTGCCAATACAGGACGAAAGGATTAATGCATGCTATTGACACAACATAATAAATGGTACCGGAACCAATTCGTGCTATGAAGCAACCGATATGATAATCAAAGAGAATACAGGGTATATGTGAAAATGCACCTACGGTAAAAAAAAAATATCAGTAGATTTGGAATAACGTAGAGTTTGTTTTCCGCTCAAAAACAAATAGGATATCCACGTAAGAGCATAGACATGCATGCACCATGCACATCAGCAGTCCTCCAAGCTATAGTATCTCTGGTAGTATATGTTATTTTAAGTACTGATTAATATATGTTTAACAACTATTTTGGAGAGGTTAATTAGTACTAGTGAGGATGAGGCTGAGAGTATAAGACCAAAAACAGGCAGCTGAAACATGTATTTTGTCTTACAGAGAGTCTTCATGCCAGTGGCTCCACTCAGTGCAGCGGAATATCATCATCATCATCAGATACATTTCACTCTGTCTGTCTTGAGTATCCGAGACCGCTGGATATCTCTCAACTTCGAGTCCATGTTTATGCAGGGAAAGACCCACCAGCCGCTTTTGCAACAAGCGTCCAAGGAGAAAAGGTCCCTGGTGCTGTTAGCCA
Organism: Papaver bracteatum; assembly: GCA_023529315.1. Lineage (NCBI taxonomy): Eukaryota > Viridiplantae > Streptophyta > Magnoliopsida > Ranunculales > Papaveraceae > Papaver > Papaver bracteatum. The sequence continues at coordinate 295,094 of JAJJWX010002445.1, read as the reverse complement.
TAGGGTCACAAGACTACTGTAACAACCTGTAAAGTACACATCACACTAATATAAATTTTGCAGTGGTAGTATGGCCCAACTCAATTTCTAATTGTTTTGGGCAGCTTGTGTGCCTCATCAGTCATCAGTGACCACATGCACAGGTAGTAGATCCTATTATTTGTGTCTTTTTGTCAGTGGATTTACATTTTTTGAGAGAAAAATCTTAATATATCTCGCTTTTTTTTTTTAGATGTGGCTTGATATAGGTTGTAAATGTTATGGATTTAGTTTATTTATTTTCCTATCAATTTTATTTCTCATTTTCAAATAGAAAAATTGAAACTTCTCGCAAGTTCTTTTGTTCCCGGATCTTTCGGTTCCCGGCCTTCAAATCCATTGTAATGTTTTCCATGTCTCCTTGTTGGGACAAATAAAAGACCAACACACTTACCTCGGAGGTGTGAGCCAACCTTACCATTATGAATATACTAGAAATAGAAACTGATCTTTTAGAAGACCAGAAGCACATTTTGGAATGCTCGAGGCTCAAAAACCAGACCATAATCAATTAATGGTGTTTTGAGCTATTAATGACACTGAGCTGGTTGACTGAATTCATGAGGTCGGTTTTCTTGTTCAGCACATGATGCGGAGAAGAAGAATGCTACCTTGGAGTATGGTTTGGCACGAGTCCTGGAATCGTCAACTTCCATCACTACAGAGGAAATTAATTATTTTTCGATTTTGGGTAACTAGTTAATAAATAAAAACGGGAGTAATTAAATTGTTTTGTAACAGAGAGACAGACAAAGAGGCAGAGAATCCAAAAGGAACGGTATAGACAGCAACGGAAGTCAATGTGGTTTTGTATGTAGTTGGTATTAGGCAGGGCAAGAGGAGGGGACTACTCACTAGAGTTCTTAATACAAGGACCAGTTTACTAATGTGATATTTCTATTTATCTTTGTCGTTTTTATTTAAAAAGAGACCAAATTGAAAAAAAATGTGAAAAAAATACTTTTCCTAAAGAATATTTTAGTTTATCCATCCTGGTCAAAAATTGCAAATGTAAACTAATATGCAACAATAGAGCCGGAAATAGGGGCGGGAACAAAGATCTAATTAAGTGGAAGCAAAAAGTTTCTAGAGGGTACAATTATGATAAAATGAAATTAAAAACCTAATATGTTAAGAATTTTGGGCTTTAAAGCCACTTGGACAGGGTATACAACTACACATCTTGCTATACACTAGCTCCACCACCGGCCAGAAATAGGAGTCAAAAGGGGAAAAAAGGAAAAGAATACGGACTTGGCTCCGTGCTCCACTGCATGTACACTTGGCAATTGGTATTATTCCCTATTGAAATTCATGAACACCTAAATTTATATATTTTTAAGGTAAAATGACCAGAACTTGGTGATCCTCCTTGGGGTTTAGGATTAGGAATGCATTGAAATAACTAAAGAATCCCCATGAATACAGTACCTAATAGAATTGTTAAGCTCATGAACAGAGTGACTGACAAGTACACCAGCAGAGGAGGAGGTGACCACGAACCTTGTCACTCACATTCTACGAGGATTAATTAAAAAGCTGATCAGACAGTAAAACGACAACAACTCATGTCTATCCCATCCCTTTTGGTACGCAGTAAAAAAAAAAAAAAAATCAATAGATTAAGATTCTAACAAAAAGCGGTGCATTTGTTTATTTAATTGATTAATTGTCTTCGACTTCAACTGCTAAAATCTAGTTGGGCTCATCAGAAACAACTAGCTGTAGAACCAGAATCCATTAATGGATTTGTTTGATGCTCAGAAATCAGTTTTGGTAAATACCATCTTGAACCTGTCATCCGTTGCTTTGGAGATGAATTTATACGTTGCTGACCAAACCGATTGGTCTAAAGTGTTGTAGCTTGCTTGACTCCTCCTTCAAGAATCGAGATTAAGCTTTTACAAGAGCAATTTATGGTTCTTATATATATAGCCCAAAATAATTAGATGATCACATTACAAAATAAGTAGCTTCTAGGCGGCTGTTTTTTCAAAACCGTCCCTAAAAAGGGGTATTTGGGATGGTCATGGAGTACACGTCCCTATTAGTCATGAAATTTTAAATTAGGCAATGATATGAAAGAAATAACGACCAAATAATATTAGTGACGGTGGAACAAGGACGGTCAGAAAACCGTCACTAATATCTTCTTCGGACGGATTTGGGCCTCGCATAATGCTTTTTAGCCGTCCCAAGTAGCCTCCTATTTTGTAGTGTCATTAAATTTCTAAATCAACAACAAAAATTTCAACTTTTATAATTAAGTATATGTAAGATATAAGACATAACTAATGTATTAGGACGAATAATCAGTATCTTCTGTCAATTTTAGCGTAGTCATGATTGACAAAAAAATCATCCTAAAGTTTTTTTTTTATAGATTATGTTTATGGGTCTCCAAGAAAATAAATTACAACCTTAGTAAATCCATTTCGATTGATGTTATTGTGGAAATATTTCTAGGGAACAATTAAAAGATATACTCCAATCAACTTTGATGTAATCATGATTGAGAAAAAAGTATATCATTTTAGAGATAATTAAGAATTAGGGTTTAACCTTTTTTTTTTTAGGAATAATAAGAAAGAAGAATTAGGGTTTATAATAGTGAATTTGTGAGAATACTAGAACACTATTACAATTAGTTGAAATAAGGAATGCACAATCACATGTCTAGATTTGATGTTAATGCAAATATATGTAATTTCTTTTTTCATAGACTAGGGATTGCGATTCAGAAAGGAGTTGGATCTCAGCTTGTTGCTAGGATTCCAACTAGTTTTATTCAGTCCTCTCTTGTTGTTGATGATTTTGATTATAACTATTGCTGTATTTATTAGTTGAAATATGATTAAAAAAAATAAAACAATAATTACAATTAGTTGAAATGTGATTAGAAAAAAAAAGTAAGGGTTTTGTTTTTCTTTGATTTTGAGGAAGAATAAGATTTTATGTTTAACTGTTCATTAAAATTTAAGATTTCTTTGGTTTCTCATTTTGGGCTATGGTTAATAAATGTGTAGATTATACTTAAGAAAAGCCTTTTATTAAGAATCCTATTATTGGGGTTGTAGGAGGCTGGGTCTTTGGGAGTTTAAAATGCTAATTGCAACCAAAACGTGATAGGGGGAGATCTAACATAGGTAAAATATCAAAAATACCATTGCCCTTAAATAAATCAAATCTAACTTTTATAATCAACTATCTTCTCCTCCTTCTCCTCTTCTTAATCATATATCATGATGAACATGATGATAATAATATTATCACGATGAAGATGATAATCATAAAAAAATAGATCGATTATTTTTTTTCCTCTTTTCTTTATCTCCATCACATCACAATGTCATAAAACGTAAAAACTAAGAAAACCCACCATTTGTCTTTGCTTTTGATTTCCAAAATGCTTTGATTCGATTAAATTAGAGTTTTAAAAATAAATTTCTGAAACTGTTTACGGTTGGGAGTTCTTAATTTCCCAACCGTTACTCATACTTTACGTCTTAGAAAATAGGATTTCCTAACCGTAATTTGGTTTACGGTTTGGATAATTAAAAGTCACAGCCGTAAAATGTTGTTTACGATTAGAAAATCCTAACCGTTAGCGATTTTGATAATCACAAAAAGAAAAAAACAGAGGTTGGGGTTTCGGTTAGGATTTCTTAACCGTAAATCAGAAATATTGTTGGAAATATTAAGATTCCCAGCCATAGATGTCGTTTACGGTTAGAATTTCCTAACCGTAAGTTGACAAAAAATTAGAGTTTAAAACTAAGTATAAAGTTATGCTAATTCTCTAATTCTCTAGTCATAAACGATTACAAGTATATATTCAATCTAAAAAGAGTACAACTACATACTCATTTTCATATAGAGTAGAGCTCATTACGGTTGGGAAACTAGGAAATCCTAACTATAAATGTATGTTTACATTTAGGATATTCTAGCCGTATGTACCACACCACATGTAGGTTTTTTGTGTTACGTCTTGGTCGACCTATCAATTTCCTATCCGTAATCGGAAAGCAATTAGGAAAACCATACGAATAGTATTACGGTTGGGAAGTACCTATCCGTATATTACTCTGATAACCAAAAAAACTATGGACTCCTGGTTACGGCTAGGTATCATGTCCGTAACCCATCCGAAACATAGACTCAGGTGATTCTGGGCAATATCGGCTAGAAGTTCTTCACTTCCCATCAGTAATTTGTATTTACGGCTGAGAGTTCCTTAGTTTCCAACCGTGGTTATCTATTTACGGCTGGTTCGACACATTTTCCTAGCCGTAACAGGTAAAAAACTCATATTTTGCTCTGATTTTTAACCAAATTGAATCGATAAAATTCTATTGGGGGTTGATTATAAGGGTTCTCTGAGTATTGTAACGAAGGGTTTCATCATTTTTCTTCAAAGTTTATCAAAAAAAATTCACCTAAATCACCCTTTTTCCTTCTTAAAAATCCAAGAATTAATAATTTGATAAGTTTAATCCATTCACTAATACTGATTAGTTAGCTTAATCATTATAATTAACACTAATTAATTGAGGGTAGATTAGGCATTACAAAAAATAATAAGATAAGGATTTCTATAGGTTGTTATTTCATGACCCCATTAAGCCCCAAAAACCCACATTTTTAAGCCCCAATAATAGGATTCTTTATTAATGGCCAAGCTGTATCCAAACCTGGTGACTTGTTGTTGCCACATTTATTGATTATGCTCCAAATTTCAATTACATCAAAGGGTCGTTCCATCCACATTTCTTGATTGTGGTCAGAAGCTGTTATTAACCTCCAAATCATGGCAATCACTGGAGGGTTTTTCTTTAAGCCTATCCCAATGGTCGTCATGTCAAGTCACCAACGAAAACCAGAAGGGTGCACAAATGACACACATCTTCATAATATTGAATTACATATCTGAGTGCCCACTTGCTCGCATTAGTGACTTGATGTGCATCAATATTTGCTAAATTTAGGTTGAATGCCATGAGCGGCAAAATTGAACTCAACATCGCCAAAGGCAAATCATTGGCGTGGATGTACTGCGCATTCTATCCGTTTTGATCTAGCTAGGTTATGTCTTTGTCCGGTTGCATTTTCTTTGGTACTTGTCAGTTTAAGGGCAAGTGAATTTTCAACAACGAAAACGAAAGGGATTCAAATAGAGGTGTAAAACGTGCCGGCCTAGCATAGTCCAGCACACGAAGTCGCATGCTTCACGTGCCATGTGCCATGTTGTGCCAACGATTTAAACGTGATGTGCTTTACTAGTCAAAAGCTAGGAACAACACAACCCACGGGCACAACACACGAACAAACGTGTCGTGCTGTGCCGTGCCGGCACACATGCTATAAACAATTTGAAATCATTTAATGTGTACATTAAGTCGGACATTATCACAAGATTTTAATTAGACAACATATCATTTGAAATTATTTCAAGTAAAATTAACAAGTTTATTCAATAAAAAGAAATAGTCCATCATCAAATATAAAATTGGATTATTGTCATGTAAATTAATGTTCTTGTTAAATATATGTGACGACATTATAACAGCGATATTAAAATATATTTTCCAAATATTAAGGTATTATATGTGTTGTTATAAATAAGCCAGCAAAAAATGTTAAAAACTAGCTAGAATAGTGACTATTTTGTGAAATATACAAAAAATGTGATGTATTATGCCTTGTTATATGGTGTATTTGTACATGTTATGACGTGCTTTCTTAACGTGTTGTGCTGGGTCACGTGCTTATTCGTGTCGCGTGTTGTGTTGTGCTACTGTGCCAATTAGTGAAACCCAGCACGTCCCATTTAACTAACGTGTTGTGTCGTGTTGGGCTAAGTCACGTGCTGGGCTGCTGTGCTCAAATTTTAGCGTGATGTGGTGGTACGACCCAATTTACATCTCCATATTCAAAGGAACAAGAGAAGCAAGAATATAGGGAGGGAGGGGGTTCATGATTTTGACTTTGAGTGAAATTCACTACAAGTTGATATTATCTTCTGATTCGGAGTGTAAAGTACACATAGTTGTTATAATAATTTGTTAAAATACTACAAATACTAATTAAGTGTTTTGAAAAAGCATAATTAACCAAATAAAAAATCATAACATGTTCCACTTAGGATTTACCGTTTACCTAATCTTATTAATTATTTTTTTTTTGAAGAAAGAAGATGTATTAAAAACAGCTAACCAACTTGGTCACCTGATAGGCTTACAATATTAGTGTCAGAGATAGGTAGAGCTGGTTGTTATAACATTCAAGATTTATATTTATCAACTAACAAAGACTGATAAATACAATAAGGAGCAACAGTACACCAATTAACACTATGCACATATTTTCTTGCTTCTCTGGCTAGAATATCCGCAACGCTATTAGCTTCCCTTGGGACATAAATCCCAAAAAATTATCGCATTGAGTAGCAATTTTCTTCGCTTCGTTTAGAATAGATTCACATTGCCAAAGAATTTTGTTGCTTGTGTCATTCAAATAATCCACCACTCTCTTACAATCTCCTTCAATGCTAAATGCCGATATCTTTGCTTCTTTTGCCCAATTGGCTCCTTCTAGAGTTGCAACTGCTTCTGCCTCTTCTGCACTGGAAGTACTTTTGGGTCCTGCTCTTGCTCCTTCCATAGTACCTGCATGATTGCGAACGACAATGGCAACACCTGTATTTGAATTAGCATCCAACTTCCAAGCAGCATCCACATTAACTTTCAACTCATTTAGACCTGGAGCGGCCCATTGAGGTTGACTGTGTAATGTGTTTACCACCCTTTGAAATAAAATATTTGGGTTAAGAAGTTCAGCTCTAGGTGTCCGAAACTGAATGTGCCTCTGAATAGTGAGGGATGTCGTAATTGAGGAGCTAGCCTTATCCCTAAACACCCTATTACATCTCTCATTCCATATAAACCAACATTTTGTTGCTGCAAATTCTACGAAAATGCATTGAGAAACTCCATCTTATTAATTAATCAATAAGCATCATCTCAATTCTCAAGGACTAGAACATCTTTATAAGACCACATGCAAAAACAAGAGATATAAGTTTTCTTTTTCTTTGATCGGCTTCCTTTTTTCTTAATTTAGAAGATTATTTTGAATTGGTTGTAGTTAAGAATTGAACCGAATTATTGTTTTTTTTTTTGGGCCGATTGAGTGATGGCCGGTCTAAGTACATCCAACAACTACTTATTCGTGTGCTGGTGTCACTGCACATCACTTGCAAGGGACTTTTTTCCCTTCGCGATGTGCATCTTGTTAAGTTGAAGCCTCCATAGCCTCCATTGTTGAATCCTCCATAGCCACCATTGTTGAAGCCTCTATAGTTGAAGCCTCCTTTGTTGAAGCCTCCATAGCCACCAACCATATTTGTCTTCTTCCATTTGTAATCTCTATATATTCACTTCTCATTGTAATCAAAAATATAAAATAAATTGTATTCATGTTATCTAAATGAAAACTCATTCAATGAAACTCTTTGTTTTTGATTCAATCTTGATATGGTATCAGATCAAGGAGAAGGATCCTTGTATCTAGTGTTAAAACTTCTGCAATGGCAACCCATCGTCAATACAACATTAAAGATAAGTCTTCCACCTGCACTCATTGTAATAAACGTGGTCATACCAAATACAACTGCTTTGAGATTGTCGGGTATCCAGATTGGTGGGATAAATTCGATCCCAAGAAAAAAAAATTCGCTGCAACAACACATGTGGTTAGCAATCTAACCTCTTCTTTGGAAACAATCAATGGTAAGGTTTTTAATGTTTCGCAAGTTGTTCCTAATAGCTCATGGATAATTGATTCGGGTTGCACAGACCATATGACTTTTGATTCTAGACAGGTTTCCCCTCTTAAAACATCCATACACAACCCTGTTTGCACAGCAGATGGATCTTTGGCTCCAGTAATTGGAGAACAATCATTAAATATTACTGATACATTGAGTCTAGATTCGGTTTTAGTCGTTCCTTCTCTAAATTATAATCTATTATCAGTTTCCCAAATTACTAAAGTCTTACATTGTGTTGTTATATTTTGGCCTAATTCTTGTGTGTTTAAGGACATCCGAACACGGCGGACGATTGGATCTGGGGTTAGAAGAGGAAAGCTATACTATCTAGATTTGGCGTCAAAAATTTCAGAAAGATTATCTAATGCTTTAGTTGTGAATGGTACTCAGGGGGATAAGGAGAAATCACAAATTTGGTTATGGCATAGACGGTTAGGGAATGCTTCTTTTGGTTACTTAAAAAGGCTATTTCCTAGTCTTTTTTCAAAGGTTGATGTTTCTAGTTTTCAATGTGAAGAATGTGAACTAGCTAAAACCCATCGTACTTCGTTTCCATCAAGTTTAAATAAAGTCATATTCCATTCATGATTATTCATTCTGATGTTTGGGGGTCATCTAAAGTTAACACTCTTGGAAGCGCACGATGGCTCGTCACCTTTATTGATGATTGCACTAGGATGACATGTGTTTGCTTGATGAAATCAAAAGATGAAGTGAATAATTTATTTCAGAGGTTTCACAAATTAGTCAACACACAATACAATACAAAGATTCAAGTTCTTTGAAGTGACAACGGAGGCGAATATTTAGGTACTGATTTTTAACATTATTTAAGATAATGTGGTATTGTTCATCAGACAACTTGTCCTAATACTCCTCAACAAAATAAGGTTGCTGAAAGGAAAAGCCGTCACTTTCTTGAAGTTGTACGTGCTTCGTTAATATCAGCTCATATGCCGTTAACTTATTGGGGTGAAGCTCTTACCTCTGCAACATATGTGATCAACCGTACACCTTCCAACACTATCATTTTTCAGACACCATTTCAAGCTCTCAGTGAGGCAACAGTTTCACCAAAAGTTCCAAACTTGCCTCCACGCATATTTGGTTGTATAGTTTTTGTGCACTTACATAAGAACCAACGGAGCAAGTTATCTCCCCGAGCTTTAAGATGTGTCTTCCTAGGATATGCTTCAAGTCATAAAGGATATAGGTGCTACCATCATCCAACTAAACGAATGTACATCACATTGGATGTTAAGTTTCACGAACACGTGATGTATTACTCGAAGTCTGAACTTCAGGGGGAGTATGAAAAAGAAATTCAGACTCTTGACTATGAAGAAGACATAATTGAAGATGTTGTGGTAGAAATTCCAAAAGAACATGAAGTTAGTGAGGAAGAAATTATCGTGGATGGTGAAATTGAAGCTATAAATGAAGTTGAAGAAGATAATGCAGATGGATCAGAAGATAATGCAGATGAAGTTGAAGAAGATAATGCAGATGGATCACCAACCCCAATCCAACCATTCGCTGAAGATGTTCTTGAACCTGCAAAGAAACAATTGCCAGAACGTCGCAATAGAGGTATCCCTAAAACCATGTATGAACCTGATATTTCATCAAAAAACTAAATATCCCATGAGTAATTATGTCTCTAATCACCGTCTGACCGAATCAAATAAGTCATTTGTGAATTAATTATCTACTATAGTTATTCCTAACAACGTGCAGGAAGCATTATCTGATCCAAAATGGAGGGAAGATATGATCGAGAAAATGAAATCCTTACAAGAAAATAATACTTGGGACATGGTTCAATGTCCAGAAGGAAAGCAAGCCGTTGGATGTCGTTGGATTTTTACAGTTAAATACAAGGCAAATGGTGAAATTGAACGCTTTAAGGAAAGATTGGTTGCTAAAGGGTATAACCAGACTTATGGTGTAGATTATAATGAGACATTTGCACCTGTAGCTAAAATGAATACAGTGCGAGTCTTATTGTCTCTTGCTGCAAATTTGGGTTGGCCATTGCAACAGTTTGATGTCAAGAACGCCTTTTTACATGGAGATATGTCCGAAGAAGTGTATATGCAGCTTCCACCAGGAATGGTGGAGTCAGATTTGCATAACGGAAAAGTTTGCTGGTTAAAGAAGGCATTGTATGGTCTGAAACAATCTCCGAGAGCGTGGTTTGGAATATTTACCAAGTCTATGTGAGCATTTTGTTATCGTCAGGCAAATTCAGATCATACTTTATTCTTAAAGAAAAATCGAGGTAAGATTACATCTCTAATCATATATGTAGATGACATGATAGTTACGGGAGATGAACCAGAAGAAAGAAAGGCTCTCCAAAATTATCTATCAAGTGAATTTCAGATGAAAGATCTTGATTCTTTAAAATACTTCCTTGGAATTGAAGTATCTCGATCAACAGAAGGAATCTTCTTGTCACAAAGAAAATATGCCCTTGATTTGTTGGAGGAAACATGTATGACAGCGTGTCAACCTGTAGATACACCAGTAGAGACAGGTTTGAAATTATGTTCGGATGTCAACCAAGTACCTGTTGATAAAGGAAGATACCAAATACTCGTGGGTAGACTAATGTACTTGGCACATACAAGACCTGATCTTGCATATGCTTTGAGTATTGTTAGTCAATTCATGCATAATCCTGGAGAAACACATATGAATGCGGTAATGCGAATCCTAAGATACCTGAAGTCTGCTCCGGGGAAAGGAATCTTGTTCAAAAGAGGTCAAGACTTCAAAAGTATGGACGCATATACTGATTCTGACTATGGTGGGTCATACGATGATATGAGGTCTACTTCGGGATATTTTACCTTCGTTGGAAGTAATCTTGTTACATGGAGAATAAAAAAACAAGGACTTGTTTCACGATCAAGTGCAGAGGCTGAATGGCGAGGTATGGCGCTGGGTATCTGCGAAGTGATGTGGTTAAAACATCTGCTAACTGAATTGGGGTATCCTCCTAGGAAACAAATTCGTGTGTACTGTGATAACAAAGTGGCGTGTGATATTGCACACAATCCAGTTCATCATGATCGCACAAAATATGTGGATATAGATAGGTTCTCCATTAAAGAGAAGTTGGACAATGAGATCGGGGAGTTACCTAGAATTAGATCGGAAGATCAAGTAGCTGATATTTTAACTAAACGAATAGGTGCTACCATCCTCCAACTAAACGAATGTACATCACATTGGATGTTAAGTTTCATGAACACGTGATGTATTACTCGAAGTCTGAACTTCAGGGGGAGTATGAAAAAGAAATTCAGACTCTTGACTATGAAGAAGACATAATTAAAGATGTTGTCATAGAAATTCCAAAAGAACATGAAGTTAGTGAGAAAGAAATTATCGCGGATGGTGAAATTGAAGCTATAAATGAAGTTGAAGAAGATAATTCAGATGGATCAGAAGATAATGCATATGAAGTTGAAGAAGATAATGCAGATGGATCACCAACCCCAATCCAACCGTTCGCTGAAGATGTTCTTGAACCTGCAAAGAAACAATTGCCAGAACATCGCAATAGAGGTATCCCTAAAACCATGTATGAACCTGATATTTCATCAAAAAACTAAATATCCCATGAGTAATTATGTCTCTAATCACCGTCTGACCGAATCAAATAAGTCATTTGTGAATCAATTATCTACTGTAGTTATTCCTAACAACGTGCATGAAGCATTATCTGATCCAAAATGGAGGGAAGCTATGATCGAGGAAATGAAATCCTTACAAGAAAATAATACTTGGGACATGGTTCAATGTCCAGAAGGAAAGCAAGCCGTTGGATGTCGTTGGGTTTTTACAGTTAAATACAAGGCAAATGGTGAAATTGAACGCTTTAAGGCAAGATTGGTTGCTAAAGGATATAGCCAGACTTATGGTGTAGATTATAATGAGACATTTGCACTTGTAGCTAAAATGAATACAGTGCGAGTCTTATTGTCTCTTGCTGCAAATTTGGGTTGGCCATTGCAACAGTTTGATGTCAAGAACGCCTTTTTACATGGAGATTTGTCCGAAGAAGTGTATATGCAGCTTCCACCAGGAATGGTGGAGTCAAATTTTCATAACGGAAAAGTTTTCAGGTTAAAGAAGGCATTGTATGGTCTGAAACAATCTCCGAGAGCGTGGTTTGGAAGATTTACCAAGTCTATGAGAGCATTTGGTTATCGTCAGGCAAATTCAGATCATAATTTATTCTTAAAGAAAAATCGACGTAAGATTACAGCTCTAATCATATATGCAGATGACATGATAGTTACAGGAGATGAACCAGAAGAAAGAAAGGCTCTCCAAAATTATCTATCAAGTGAATTTCAGATGAAAGATCTTGCTTCTTTAAAATACTTCCTTGGAATTGAAGTATCTCGATCAACATAAGGAATCTTCTTGTCACAAAGAAAATATGCCCTTGATTTGTTGGAGGAAACATGTATGACATCGTGTCAACCTGTAGATACACCAGTAGATCCAGGTTTGAAATTATGTTCGGATGTCAACCAAGTACCTGTTGATAAAGGAAGATACCAAAGGCTCGTGGGTAGACTAATGTACTTGGCACATACAAGACCTGATCTTGCATATGATTTGAGTATTGTTAGTCAATTCATGCATAATCTTGGAGAAACACATATGAATGCGGTAATGCGAATCCTAAGATACCTGAAGTCTGCTCTGGGGAAAGGAATCTTGTTCAAAAGAGGTCAAGACTTCAAAAGTATGGACGCATATACTGATTCTGACTATGGTGGGTCATACGATGATATGAGGTGTACTTCGGGATATTTTACCTTCGTTGGAGGTAATCTTGTTACATGGAGAAGCAAAAAACAAGGAGTTGTTTCACGATCAAGTGCATAGGCTGAATGGCGAGGTATGGCACTGGGTATCTGCGAAGTGATGTGGTTAAAACATCTGCTAACTGAATTGGGGTATCCTCCTAGGAAACCAATTCGTGTGTACTGTGATAACAAAGCGGCGTGTGATATTGCACACAATCCAGTTCAACATGATCGCACAAAACATGTGGATATAGATAGGTTCTTCATTAAAGAGAAGTTGGACAATGAGATCGTGGAGTTACCTAGAATTAGATCGGAAGATCAAGTAGATGATATTTTAACTAAACGAATAGGTGCTACCATCCTCCAACTAAACGAATGTACATCACATTGGATGTTAAGTTTTACGAACACGTGATGTATTACTCGAAGCCTGAACTTCAGGGGGAGTATGAAAAAGAAATTCAGACTCTTGACTATGAAGAAGACATAATTGAAGATGTTGTGATAGAAATTCCAAAAGAACAGGAAGTTAGTGAGGAAACCAATTCGTGTGTACTGTGATAACAAAGCGGCGTGTGATATTGCACACAATCCAGTTCATCATGATCGCACGAAACATGTGGATATATATAGGTTCTTCATTAAAGAGAAGTTGGACAATGAGATCGTGGAGTTACCTAGAATTAGATCGGAAGATCAAGTAGCTGATATTTTAACTAAAGCAGTTCCAAGTAAGGTGTTTCTGAAGTTTATTGGCAAGCTAGGCATGAGCGACATATATGCACCAGCTTGAGGGGGAGTGTTAAGTTGAGGCCTCCATAGCCTCCATAGCCTCCATTGTTGAAGCCTCCATATCCACCATTGTTGAAGCCTCTATAGTTGAAGCCTCCTTTGTTGAAGCCTCCATAGCCACCAACCATATTTGTCTTCTTCCCTTTGTAATCTCTATATATTCACTTCTCATTGTAATCAAAAATATAAAATAAATTGTATTCATGTTATCTAAATGAAAACTCATTCAAAACTCTTTGTTTTTGATTCAATCTTGATACATCTATGCACATATATTAAATTTTTTGTTTCTAAATGATATGGAAATTGCAAGCATTCTATCATTTTTTCTCATGTTCCCGTTTTTTGGGATGTTCTTTTCGCTTGTTATTTTGGGAAGAGTCATAAAAAGGGAAGGATGAACAAGATACAAGAGGGTGAGAGAAATTGGAAGAAAGTTGTGAAGGAAAATCCCGCAAAATCCACCGCGTGAAAGAAAACAGGTGACCCCGCTTCCACTGCTACAATCCCAATACTAGAGAGTTTTATTCTACTCCGTCAAATCATCTCACGGTGTAAAACCGCGGTGTGAGTAGAATCACCCTATCCATGAAATAAAGCAAGGGACAATTGATTTGATTATTTTTAGTGTGCTAGACCATACCACTGTATGACATGCAGCAGAAAGCACAATCAGAGAACAAGGGGAACTATCTAATTGCATTTTAGATGTGATTAATTAATAATGTACCACAATTTATATGCACCACGTTCATGCAACCAAAGGGTGCAGCTGCAATATCCGAAATATCACTCACTCCCCAACGCACATTTGTTTAGTTTAAACAAAAACGATAAAAGAAATATGCTACTTGATCGCCGTTTGGTTACTGGTGGCAATATGGCGTGTTTTAACACTTTCCTTTTCCAGTTATTATGTATCTATTCCGATCGATTTTCAGCTCAAAAATAATTAAGGTGTCTGTTTGGTACAAGAGTGTGCGACTGTGCAACCTTCCACGACTGTAATGAATGTAAATGAGTTAACAAGGAGAAGCTAGAAACAAACAGTAGTAGCCGTAGAAGAGAATTTAATGAGACAACCTTCTAATCTTTAATGGACATTAAATTGCAGTAGATAGAACAACACTGTCTCCTTCCCTCCACAGTCTCATTCTTTGAAATTTAAATTTACCTGTATTTGTTTTTACTATTTGGTCCATGGAGCCATGGCCCACCACCATCCCTTAATTTCTAGGGTAATTCAAAGACAAGTCCTTCTAACTACCCAACAAATTAAACTTCTTTTCTAGACAAGACTGGGAGATCAGTGTTGACTGTCGAGCCACTGTGAGTTTTCAGACTGTCGAATAAAAAAAAGCAAAAGCAGCTGTGTGCTTACTAGCTAGTACACCAAGCCATTTTAATGGTAGGTTTGTGGTATTAATAACCCGGCGAGATTAGGGTATACCCAATAAGACAAAATAAGGTCATTATGAAGTAAAACCAAGCCACACCTTAACCTTGTATTTTCTAAATGGCTAATATACCTTTGGTTAATTAACACTAAAATTCTGATTAGGTTAACTAATTGAGTTTAGATTTAAATTTTGAAAATAAGAAATCAGTAGATTAAACCTTTCATCTGTCTTATGATTTCGATTTCGATCAAAAAAAAATTGGTTTTGAAAATTTTCAGAGGCCGACAAGGTTATAGTTTGAATAAAATGCCGGCTAAGTTTTACCGGCATGGTTCACTTTGAATAAGTTGCCGACTTTTATACGCCGGCATTGTCTCGGTTGAAGAACACGCCGAGTATATTGGAACATAATTTTACGTTCGGCATGGTAAATCTTCCTACAATGCCGGCGGTCATAACGTCGGCAAGCAAAAAAAAAAATTTACCTGCCGGCAGGTTATGGATTTATAACATTGCCGACCTTTACTTATACCAAACAGAAAACAGAAACTATGGAAGATGTAATTCACTTTATTCATGCAATTTTGGTTACTACATTGATTGAAACATAAAAGCGAATGCACTTAGCATGTGCATCAAGCCTTTAAACCCCTAGGCGACCCTAGTGGAAGAGTTATAGTCTCGTGAGGCCTTACATAGAGGTATACCCACAAAACCTACACTAAAACTTCCCATCAATCTTCCTCCGACGAAGATGATACCGCATCCAAGTAGTCCGGGTTATCCACCGGGATGCTATCGGCCAAGAAGTGATAGCTTGCATCGAATGCGAATGCTTCCCCCTTTACTTCCAAGTAGCGAGCTTTCACGACTTCATGCTATAAAAACAAACTTACATTTTTTAGTGGTGTTTTGTTGGAAGATAACACAACATGGGGTACGTAAAAAAAACCACAAAATTACTTAAAAATTGTGCAATGGACAAGGTGAAGGGGCGAGTGTTAAAATTCGAGGTTGGAGAGATAAAAAAGCAAGTATTGCATTTTCGATTACTAGGTGCCTAGCTTGGACTTGTTGAATACTTCTTGCATTAGGATTCCCAAACTCGCCGCAAAATTTGTTGTGTACCCTAGCCCAAAATGTTTTGGAATCCTCCCTTTCGGAGGATTGACGTCTAAGTCGATCTTCCCCATACCAAGCTTTGGTGATTGCAAAATCTTCATTTGAATCAAACGATGTCATTGTCAAGATCCTAAGTATGAGCCACTGAACACGAAGCTTGGCGCCTCATGAGACGGATGGCATTCTTGTGATCCTAAATACAAAAAAAAAAAAAAAAAAAAAAATATATACAAACACTTGAAGCAAATTTAATTAAGATAGCTACACACTTGAATAACGAACAAAGACGGATTAAGATTACTTACGATAGTATTATGGATCGTACATGCCCATGAGTCTTTGTATCCAAAAGGAACATTTCCACCATCTCTTGGGGTCCCCCTTGGAGGCTCACCCTCTTTCAGTGTAACCATGAAGTGTTTGGAAGGCATGTGAGAATTAGCTGGTTTAGTGATCACCCTCTTCCTCGCTCCGGTTGAAGTTGAACCCGAAGCTTCGGTGGGTTCAACAATTTGTTCTCCATCTCCATCTCCTCCTCCTTCTTCATCTCCTCCTCCTCCTCCTCCTCCTCCTCCTCCTCCTCCTCCTCCTCCTCCTCCTCCTCCTCCTCCTCCTCCTCCTTCTTCTTCTTCTTCTTCTTCTTCTTCTTCTTCTTCTTCTTCTTCTTCTTCTTCTTCTTCTTCTTCTTCTTCTTCTTCCTCTTCAACAATTTCATCTTCGACGGTTTTCTTACCTTTATCTCATCATTACCTCTTCCAACAGGTGGCATGTCTTGATCACCATCATCATCATCATCATCATCATCATCATCATCATTGTTGCCTCCTCCAGCAGCCGGAATTCTTTCATCAACATCATCATCATCACCTCTTCTACCAGATGGAATTGATTGGTCTTCATCTGGAGTGTCGTCTGAATCACTGGGTTCAGATGGTGGTTCGGGATTATTCCTTATAATGATCTTTGTCGTTCCAGGCTCAACATATACCCCTCAATTTTTTGAAGACAAGAGTTTATCACCAACACGAGGAGGGTTTGAAGGAGGACTACTAAGAGCTGCTTTCAGAGAAGATTTCTTCTTTGTCGTTTGCAATCTGAACAAGAATAATTCAGAAAAAAAATCAAAAGCCGGCAGGGTCTACAAACAAAACCTATCTGGCGGACACATAGCCGGAAAGGTAGACCAAAAGATGCTTACCGGCTACGACACACCCGGCAGGGTGTCATCAAAATAGCCTTCCGGCCAACAAACAAATTTACACAGTAAATACAAGGAATTTTCACTAAACAGGTCGGCAAGGTCCATTAACCATACATTGCCGGTTGACAAAGCGCCGGCATGGTTTTAAAAAATACCCTTCCGGGACAAAATATTCTAGGCATCAGGAGACATTCAAGAAAAGTAGCCGGGATGGTGAAAAACGAATAAGATGCCGGCTTCCTTAAAACTAAAATAACGCCGGCAAGTGTTTAGTTGAATAACCTGCCGGCCCTGCTAGTAGAAGTTACAGAAACTACACAGCCGACATGTTCTTCAACCTTATACCTTCCCGGCCATACCCTAACTATGAAACCCCGGAAGGGTACCTTCCCGACCATACCCTAACTATGAAACCCCGGAAGGGTCGATGAAAAAAACATTGCCGGCGTCGCAACTGCCAATTCAAAATTTCGAATTTTCTGACCTAATTTGACATGCAAACATGAAATCGAAGTACTAGAGTGAGTTTAAACACGCCATTACTTTCTTAATCGCACCATTTTGCGTGTTTCAACGGGTTCAATCTCTCCTTCTTCAACCGTTTTTTTCTTCACTTTCTTTTGAACCAAATTTGCAATGCCAGGGTTATACTCATTGGGTTTTCGATTAGCGTCTTTCATACGAGTTCCCTTACGCCGTGGTGGATCCATTGATGAAGATTAATAGGAGTTTTCGAATCGACGATGTTAACGAATTAATCGACGCGTTTTGGTGGTGGTGGGGGTGATGGAGCCGGTAGGGTTGTGGAGGGAGGAGAAGAAGGGAAGAAGATGAAATGAAAAAAAAAGTTAAAACTGATTTAGAGTAATAGGTTTTTAATGGGTAAGGGTACTTTTGTAACTTACCCATTAAGACTCCCCTAAAACCCACAAAAATGTCTCTTTAAAATTGGGTATACCCCAATTAATCTGGGTATACCCCAATCAAGTCAGGATTAATAACTGATGTGCATGTATCAATCTAAGAGAAACTGCAGTCATACGACTATAAACCAAAGACTAAAGACTAAAAAACTAAGATAATTTGGTTTAGTCCGTCGAACGACGCTACAGTGCAAGAGTAAATATGGTGGAGCGGATGTATAAGAGTTCGCCTGATACGGGGCGGTGTTATACGTTGCGCTCGAATGGAACGTAACTTTAAATTACGCCTGATATCGGGTGTAACCTGCGATTGCGTTTGTCGTGGGATGTAATATATAAAACCTCCCGATGAAGAGGCGTAGTTTGAAATTACGCCTGATGGGGCGCTGTTTATAAATACGCCTGATGAGGCGCAATTGGAATATTCCGCCCGATGGGGCGTAGCCACTGTACACCGCTTGATGGGGCGTAACCCAATACAAGCAAAACCGATTACGCCCGATGGGGCGTAATATTGAACTATCAGTAGTAATTACGCCTAGTTGGGCGTAGGCTTTAAATTGCGCCTGTTACTTCGTTGGGGCGTAACTCACATTTCCGCCCCACCACACACCCGTTACGCACGTTGGAAATCCTCTTCGTATTCATCGATATGTATAGAATTTCTAAACCCGTTATCATCTTCAACTTGTTTTTACTTCCTTTAGTTGCCGTGTTTTTGCAACGCCGCACACATAAAACTCGTTAAAACTCAAATTTTACAGCAAAAGCTTCTCAACTACTCACATTTAGAAGAATCGTGATGAACCAGCTTATGTTTCAACAAATTCTTCAACACCTTGTAAGTTCCTCTATGCCTATACATAAAACCCCATTAACATCAAGCTCCAATCATCAAAAACACTATACATTTTCCATAAAAACCGCATCTTTTTGTGCAAAGAACCTAAATTGTGAATTTTTGACAAACCCATACTCAAAAATCATGTTAAAGTCTCATACCCAAATATTCTAACCCTAATGGGATATTGAATTTAATAAAATTAGTACAAACCCAGACTCAAAAATCAAGTTAATTACACATAATCAACTATTTTACACCAAATGGATTCCTCAATTTGAAAAATTTGACACAGGGGAACTAAAAATTTAGTAACTTACTTGAGGCAAGATATACGACCAATTAGCTCAACTGGTACAATTTCATGCTGTAAAAAAACAAATTTTCATGAGAAAAAAGAGAGGAAATCGAGGGAGTTAAAAAAGAGGCAGAAAGACTTACGTTTCTCATACCCATCTCAACATAAGTAAGAACCCTAAAATCATCTTTAGAGAGATATCTCAATACATCTACATCTAACTTCATATTGTTTTATTTGATGAAGAATTACGAGTTCAAAACTGTAAAGTTAAACCCTGGGCAGAAACAGGAGAATGACAATGGAGGAAGGAGAATCAGGCGTAATTTACATAGTGGGACACAGGTTGCGCCTGATAAGTGCATTTTTCACATATATTTTGTGTTAATTCCATGCTAGTATTTGATGGTTTTCTTGCAGATTATTGTGTGTTATGTTGTTTTCTCTTATTTGTGTGTTATTAGGTGAATAATCCAAAAAGAAGTGAATTTGAGCTTAGTTGTGCAATAAAAGAAGCTATCTAAGAATGAGGAAGGGCCAAAGACCAAATGTAACCCATTTAAATACAAGATTTCTACTTTTCATTGTGTTGAGGACGAAAAGGCGAAGCCAATGGCGAAAGAACGGAGTCATTCGGAGTTTGTATGAAGAAGTTATGGGCAAAACAAGAAAAGGGGCAAAATGGTCATTTTCCAATGGAGAATACTATTGGAACCTTTAGTGTTCATTAAGGGACACCCTCATGTTAAGGGGCATTCAAGTTTAAGGGAACTGCTAAAGGCAGTCCAGTCTTTTACTTAATGGGGTGTGCCAAGATTCAAATACTGTTTAAGGCACCCGGTCTTGTTATTCAGGGCACCACCATCTTCTTCATGCATTATCGAAATTTAGAGAACATGATGAACTCGGGTAATGGCATGCATGGGTGTTTGCTACCATTGGAGTTCGAATACGAGCATGGAAATAAGTACAGCTCGAGGATGGTTGATGCATGGCTCGATGATGGGTTTCTGTTGGTTTCACGGCAGTCTACAACACATGATGGTGAAGCTCGTGGACAAAGACAAAGATGCATGGCCGTTACTATGAGAACGTGAAGGAGAAGAGCTTATGATGGAGTTGCGTGGTGAGGTTGAGCTGGAAAGAAAAGAAATGGCAGAGAACGTGGCGAAGTTGATGCACGACTTGTCGGGAGTTAACAGACTGCCATGACTGAAAAGTGAAGCACGTGAAAGAACATGAAGCAAACATGGAGAACAACATGTGAAGCGGATGATGAGATCGAGATGGTCATGACAGGCTGCTGCGGCCAAGAACTTTCAGTGTAAGGTGGTAATGATGAAGATCGAAGTAGAGAACGTGATGGTCGTTGTTAACCTTTTGCAGTGACGTTACAATGAGCTGGAAGGTGTTGTTGCTCGGCTGGTGCTATGGAACTCGAGGTGGCTATGATGATTGCTAGTGAAGACATCGAGGAGTTGTTGACAATGATGGCAGTGCACATGAAGAAGATCAATGGTTGTTTGCTGCCATGGGATTCGAATGATGCAGCCTACATGGCCATGCACGTGAGTGCCAGGAAGAGAGGCATGGGTGAGATGGCCGTTCACGTGAAGAAACAAGAGGAAGCAAAGATTGTCTGACCACTCTACCTATAAATAGGGCTGTGGTGTTTTGTTGAAAGGATTCGACTGGTCGAGACCCGGCCGGGGACTCTACACCTCTCCATCCCACTCCTCTCCATCCCACTCTTCTTTCATTCCTTCTTCTGTTTTTTATTTGCTAGTACTTTTAATTATGAGTAGCTAAATTTCTATCTAGGATTAGAGAGGAAATCCTACTATGTGTGCTAAAATGTTTTGACTATTTTCTATAATAATTCTCTTGGTCCTTATTCTTGATTCGTAACGATAATGATTTTCTTCATGTGTCCTATGATGCTTGATAATTGATTTATATATTCTATGTTAGAGACTAGCATTTTATAGTGAAGAAGATTGTTAATTCTTTGAGAAAAATAATTGCTTGAAAAGATTTATTTTCCGAGACGTATTATTTGTCCTAAATCGTCTTTAGTAATTTTGGGAGAGTATTATAGGGAATAGTTATAATCATTTAGTATGTGTAGTAGTGATGGAATCTTGACATCCTAGTATCCTTTAATTGAACACAAAAATCATTTTTATCATTTCCATTATTTTATAAGTTCTATAAAAATCACCATCTTTTTGTCTAAAAACCAAATCTTTAAAAAAGTCCGAGAATCAAACCCTATACTTACCACTTGTAAAATCGCATCGCTTTTGGCGCCGTCGACGCGGACTTGCCTTTAGGTTAGGTTTTAGATTTTTATTTTCTTTTTAGTTAAATTTTAAATTTTAGTTTAGTTTAGTTTAGTTTTTGTTTTATTTTATTTTCTTTGATTTTACTTGGTATTATTCTTGTTATTTTTCTTTATTGTGCAGGTAATATTCTATATTTATTGTGGAATTGCATACCAAAAGAGAATTTGGAATTCGAAGCGGAAAAATTTGCCAAAGCTTTTGGTGAATGTGTAAAAAGACTTGGGAGTAAAGAGCAAAGCTAAAAGAGCAAAAGAAGAAAAAAAAAAATTTTACATAAAAAAAAAAAAAAAAAAAAAGAGTTTATTTTATTTTATTGATTGTATTAGGATTTCTATATTCTTGTAATTTTATATTTCTTTTGCATTATTTTTTTTTGGGACTTTGGACTTGGACATTCTTTTATTATTTTTTTAAAAACCCTACGGAAGGGTAATATTAAATATCAAACTGTTTGTAGAGAAGGACGGTGATTACAATATCACCTCGGCCCCTCGGGTTCGTGCATGACATAGGAGTCGTGGACCGAGTCGACAACAACGGTTCATCCCCCGTATGGTACGGGAGGTAAGTTTGTCGAAACACTCGCGAATCTCCTGTTAGCGAGTTACTGTATTCCTTCGTTTGCATATATGTTGAGGACTTGAATACGGCTGTTTTATTTTCCTAGTAAAGGGCAAGGACTGGCCATACAAGATAAGGGTTCGGATTTCATCACCGTTCTCTTCTTGCCCGCCTTAGGAAAACGATACCTACACGAACCTAAGCTTTAAAATTTGAATTAGAACGAGACCTATAAGGTAACGAGCTTAGTAGGAAAGTCGTTCGAAAAATATTGGTTACTCTTTAGGCATACTCCGAAATTCATGATGGTTTCTGTAAATTGAATGCGTGACTGCGCCGCCTTATAATACGGTGAGGCCTTGAGTATCAAAGCTCTAGCAGCTTCTCTCGCCTCTATTCAATATACTTTAACTCAGATTGATTCCATAGGAGTTTACTCAGATTGTAACGAATTCCCTTTCGAAGGATTAGAAGCTGGTCTAGAAAACAATCTAAGTGGAGCCATCATGCTTTTTGTTTGCTAGAAATCAGCAGGTTTACTGTGGTGGAGTCAACCTTTTTTGTGATTGAATAGAACTTCCCTTCCTTGTTTGTGTTATTCTATTTTTATTTCTATCTTTCTTTGTTCAAAAAAAAAAAAAAAAAAAAAAAATTTACACACCAATTGCTTCACTAGTATTATTGTGTGTGTATGCGACGTTGGAAACGGGTAGAACATCGACTTGTAGAAAACGACATTTTTAATTTAAGTCCGACCCGTTACACGGATTTAGGTGGTAATTCTATTTTTACCGAAATGGTTAATGAAAATGATGAGGGTGAAGTTGTGCCAACCAAAACCCTTAGGGACCGTTTAAACCCGTCTAGGGTGATACGTGAACCTGGGGTTGTCTTACCACCACTACCGTGAAGTTTGATATTAAACCTGGGACATTTGGCATGCTACGTAAGTTTAAGGGAATAGAGAATGAGAACCCGTATACCCATATCCGTGACTTTGAGATGATTTGTGATACCATGAGTTATCCAAATATCACCAAAGACGATGTTAGGTTACGTTTGTTTCCCTTTTCCCTAGAAGAAAGAGCCAGTGAGTGGTATCATATCATTCCTTCCAAAACAATCACTACATGGGATGGACTTGTAGAGGTTTTCTTTAATAAATTCTACCCACACCATAATACTGCTGCTATTCGACAGTCTATCCAAACCTTTAAGCAGAAATTAGGTGAACACCTACACGTTTATATAGAAAGGTTTAATGAATTGTTATACCAATGCCCACATCACGGCTTTGATAAAGCCCACATGGCCCAAATTTTATATGAGGGCCTTGATAGTGAAACCAGAATGCAGGTAGAAACAATGAGTGGTGGAGAATTTACCCATCAAGACCCAGCTGAATGTTTTGACGAGTTGGTCGAGTTAGCTGAAAAGACCCGTCAATGGGCTTCAATGAGGGAGCCCGAAATAACTAAGAACCCTATCCATAGGGTCAATAGAGTTGATAATGGGTCTGACATCCTTAGGCGTCTAGAGGCCTTAGAGATAAACCAAGGGTCCAACCAAACTATGAGCTGTAATAGTGATCCCAGAACATATCCATGTACCAATTGTGGTGATCAAAGTCATATTGGATCTCAGTGTCCCCAGTTTTACCCAACTGAAACTACTCGTGACCAGGTTAGTGTCCTACATGGTGGTATGAACTCTAAATATGAGGTTCGACCCAAGTTTGACCCATACTCAAATACCTATAACCCTGGTTGGAGACATAACCCGAATTTCTCGTGGTCTAAAGGTAACCATCAAGGTGGCCCGTCGAGTAGCTCACCACCCAATTTTCCTAGGAACCAATCTCAAGTTCAGGAACCGAACCCCAGTTGATAAAAAGGTGTCATCCCTAGAGGAAAGTCTAAAACTCTTTATTGACCGTAGTGTGATAAACCATGCCGAGACTACCCAAAATGTCAACCATTTAGGTCGAAGCTCGATGAATTTGTCCTGACGAGTCAGCGTAACCAACAAAATAGTGACCGAGCTATTGCCAACCTAGAGACTCAAATAAGTCAACTTTCGAACCGGTTAAATGATAGAGAGAGTGGGACATTCCCTAGTCAAACAACTCCAAATCCGAAAGGATTTAACCAGGTTAATATGTCGGGTAGTTCTAAACATAATGAACATGTCAAAGCAGTTATCACCCTTAGGAGTGGTAAAACTCTAGAGAACTCGGAGAACCACCTAAGGACAAGAGTCCAAATGAAAAGGAGACAGAAGTTGACCAAACTTCGTCTAAAGACCTTAATGGGCCCGAGTGTGCTAAGAGTCCAAGTGAGAAAGATACCCCGAGAGAGTGTACATACCACCCGCACCATTTCCTCAAAGACTAGCTAAGAAAAACCTAGTACATATGCTGAAATCCTAGACATCTTTAAGCAAGTTAAGGTTAACTCGCCTTTGTTAGATGCAATTAAACATGTACCCGCTATGGCCAAGTTCTTAAAAGAGATGTGCACCGTCAAGAGAGAGGCGAGTGTCCATAAAAAAGCCTTTTTGACCCAACAAGTTAGTTCCATAATCTCACAAAAGTACCCAAATCAAATTTAAAGATCCCTGGTTGTCCTACTGTCACATGTGTCATAGGTAACCAAACGATAGACAATTCTCTATTAGATCTTGGGGCTAGTGTGAATCTTTTACTTTTCTCGGTTTATGAACAACTTGGACTAGGGGAGATGAAGCCAACTAAGATAACACTACAGTTAGCCGATAGGTCACCAAAATCCCACGTGGAATTATTGAAGACGTTTTGGTTCGGGTAGAAAACTTTATTTATCCTGTTGACTTTGTGATTTTAGACACTCAACCCGTCTCTAGTCAAGATATCAATATCCCAATCATCCTAGGTCGTCCGTTTTCTAGCCACCGCAAATGCAAACATACATTGTCAAAATGGCCTAGTAGAATTTTCCTTTGGGAATCAGAAAATCTCAGTGAACGTCTTTAAGGCGTTACAAGCCCCACCAGATCCTGAACACTATGAGTCTATATGTATGATTGACTCTCTAGTGGAGAATACCTTTACCACCAATAGTGTTAGCGATCCTTTAGAGGCGTGCTTGGCCCATTTTGGAGCTTACTATGATGAGGATAGTCATTTTGAAGAAGTTAATGCGTTGTTAGACTCTGCGCCAGTAATGGATTATGGAAAATGGCAGCGTAAACCAGAACCTCTTCCGCCGACCATAGATAAACCCCTCCCATCATCAGTTAAGGCTCCCACAATTGAATTAAAGCCACTACCAGATACACTGAAATATGTATTTATTGGTAATGAGAATACTCTTCCTGTCATAATTGCCTCTGACTTAGAGCCCGACCAGGAAAGTAAACTAGTTAGTGTTCTTCGTGAGCACAAGACTGCAATAGGGTGGACTATAGAAAATTTGAAAGGAATTAGTCCTGCTGATTGTATGCACCACATCTACTTAGAAGAAGGTGCCAAAACCTCAAGAGAAATGCAGAGACGTTTGAATCCTAATATGAAGGAAGTTGTTCGCACTGAGGTGCTAAAGTTATTAGATGCGGGTATCATATACCCCATATCTGATAGTAAATGGGTCTGCCCTGTTCAGGTTGTCCCAAAGAAGTCTGGGATTACGGTAGTTGCGAATGAAAATAATGAATTGATACCTACCCGTGTTACTACTGGGTGGAGAGTTTGTATAGATTACCGTAAGCTGAACTCATCAACTAGGAAAGACCACTTTCCTTTACCATTCATCGACCAGATGTTAGAAAGATTAGCGGGCCACAACTATTATTGTTTCCTAGATGGTTATTCTGGTTATAACCAAATCCCTATAGCCCCGGAAGACCAAGAGAAAACAACCTTCACATGTCCATTTGGTACTTTTGCTTACAGGCGTATGCCTTTTGGGTTGTGTAATGCACCCGCAACATTCCAACGTTGCATGCTAAGTATCTTTTCGGACATGGTTGAGCAATTTCTCGAGGTCTTTATGGACGATTTTTCAGTGTTTGGATCCTCTTTCGATGAATGTTTGCACCATCTTACACTAGTTCTAGAATGTTGTAAAGAAAAGAACTTAGTCCTTAATTGGGAAAAGTGTCATTTTATGGTTAAATCTGGAATAGTGTTAGGACATGTGGTGTCCTCTAAGGGAATAGAAGTTGATAAGTCCAAGGTTGACCTAATTTCCAAATTAAGACAACCTAAGAATGTAACCGATGTTAGATCTTTCCTTGGACATGCTGGATTTTACCGTCGTTTCATCAAAGACTTTAGCAAGATTGCTTTACCTCTATCGCACCTACTTGCTAAAGATACTGCCTTTGTATTTGATGAAGCATGTGTTCAAGCTTTTGAGAAGCTTAAATTATTGTTGACTTCTGACACTATCATCCAACCACCCAATTGGAACCTCCCATTTGAAATCATGTGTGATGCGTCCGATTATGCGGTTGGTGCTGTCCTTGGCCAACGACATGATAAAACACCTAGTGTGATTTATTATGCTAGTAGGACCCTAAACGATGCCCAGATGAACTACACAACCACTGAGAAAGAAATGTTAGCCATCGTTTTTGCTTTGGAGAAATTTAGATCATATCTCCTAGGGTCTAAGGTCATTGTCTATTCTGATCATGCCGCACTCAAGTATCTCCTTTCAAAGAAGGACTCTAAACCACGGCTGATTAGATGGGTATTGCTGTTCCAAGAATTTACTCTAGATATTCGTGATAAGAAAGGGTCTGAAAATGTTGTAGCTGACCATTTATCCCGTATCCTTGATAAGACTAGAGATGATGAGATACCAATCCATGACACGTTCCTGATGAACAACTATTTTCCATCTCTCGAGTTACCCTGGTTTGCTGACATTGTCAATTATTTGGTAATCTGGTCAAATGCCCGACCATTGGTCTAAACAGGATAGAGCTAAATTCTTGTCCGAGGTTAAATACTTTTTCTCGGGATGATCCATACTTATTCAAGTACGCTGCCTGATCAGATCATCCGTCGTTTATTCCCGACAACGACATATCCAAGTGTTCAATTTTTGTCATTTTGGAGCTTGTGGGGGTCACTTTAGTTCTAAGAAAACAACATGCTAAGGTTCTACAATCTGGTCTTTATTGGCCAACTCTGTTCAAGGACTCCCACCTATTTTGTCAAAGTTGTGAGAGATGTCGGAAGTTAGGGAAGTTGACCAAGAAATATGATGCCACTTAATCCTATACTGATAATAGAAATATTTGATGTGTGGGGCATAGATTTTATGGGCCCGTTTGTCAATTCCTATGGAAACTTTTACATCTTATTAGTTGTTGATTATGTGTCTAAGTGGGTTGAAGCAATAGCTACCACAACAAACGATCGCCATGTTGTGATCAAGTTTGTTAGAGAAAATATTTTCTCTCGATTTGGTATGCCTAGAGCAATCATTAGTGATGGAGGATCACATTTTTGTAACCGGTGTTTCGAGACGCTCATGAAGAAATACTCCATTACTCATAAGGTTTCTACACCTTACCACCCACAGACTTGTGGCCAAGTAGAAGTGTCTAATAGGCAGATCAAGCAAATTTTAGAGAAGACCGTAAACCCTACCCGAAAGGATTGGTCTTTGCGCTTAATATAAGCATTATGGGCTTACCGAACCGCTTTTAAGACTCCACTTGGGATGTCTCCGTATAGACTTGTCTTCGGTAAAGCCTGCCATTTGTCCGTAGAATTAGAACACCGAGCTTATTGGGCCATTAAACGGCTAAACTTTGACCTACCTGTTGCTGGTGATAACCGTAGACTTCAGCTCAATGAGTTGGAAGAAATTCGTAATGATTCTTACCAAAATGCGAAAATTTACAAGGAGAAAACAAAAGTTTTTCACGACAAATCGATTCTTCGAAAGTCGTTTACACCAGGACAGAAAGTTCTCTTGTATAATTCTCTCCTTCACCTTTTTCCTGGTAAGCTTAGATCTCGTTGGACTGGCCCATTCTATGTTAAGACCGTGTATCCGCACGGTGCTATTGAGGTGAGGAATCATGATACTGGAGAGACTTTTAAAGTCAACGGTCAGCGATTGAAACCATTCATCGAATTGACCAACCCGGATGTGGAAAATACAAATTTACAGGATCCCGTTTATCATGACTAATTTTCTGCAGATACGTAATGTCTCTGGGTCAAGACATTAAACTTAGCACTTCTTGGGAGGTAACCCATGCTCATACAACAAGGTAATATCTTTCCTTAACTCTTTTGATTCAAATAGTTTCTCTTTGTTCATGTTTTTAATTTTATCTTTAGAACATTGAGGACAATGTAGAGTTTAAGTGTGGGGGAGTGTTTTGACCTTTTGCATATAGAATTTTTAGCCTTTTTGATTAAAAATTTTCAAAAAAAAATAAAAATAAAAAATATAAAAAATTTATTTGAATAAAACCTCCAACTTTTAGATATTTTAGAGTCACTAGCATACTTCTAGGTATGTTTACATAGAGAGTTCTGACCGACATAACTGAACTTGGAAGTGTTAGAGAACTACATTCGGATTTCTTACGAATTGGAGTGTTAAATAATGGATTTAATCATGCCGGTGATGCAAATTAGGAGCAGAGAGAAATGCATTATTAGAGTTGCTGATCAATCATTAGTGGAGACTACCTTTTTCAAATCAACAGAGGCACCAGACCAGATTTCTTAGAAGCTGACTAAAGAGATTTCTTTTGAGTGTGTGTCACCATACGTAAATTCCGGGTAGAATGGTGAGCTACCCAACTTCACACTATTTTCAGCACTATTTTTGATCTCTTGAGTGCTAATTTTGTCAATCATGAGGGTGTCGTCTATAGATGAAAACCTCCTTCTTGTAGTTTGATTTGCAGTTAGCACCATTCTCTCTCGCCAACAACAGGTCCATAGAAACACATCATCAGCAAAGGAGCGACATCAAAATCTACAAGGAAATTTGAAGAAGTTTAAGGTTTTTAAGCAACAATTCAAGGAAGAGCAAATTTTATATCTAAGTATGAAGACTTATTTACAAGAGCAGAGAAAATCAAAAGATGAAAAATATTGAAGTTTATGATACAAAGACAATACAAGTTGTGAAGATCAAAGTGGTAAAGTACTTCTTTCATGGCCATGTTAATTTTATTATTGTAGTTGCAATCTTAATTAAAAAAAAAAAATTAATTAAAAAAAAAAGGAGTTGGAGCTGGGAGTTTATGCTGGGATTAATGGTCGTACTTTGGAAGGGGGGCAGGCTATCAAGGATGCTGTCAGTCGCAAAAATACCAAGTATTTAGAAAAATGCACTGCACAAGGATATGGATTTGGTGCTTTGGCTTTCACTACTCTAGGTGAATTTGGGGACGGAACAACGAACACTTCGTTCAGCGGCTCGCAACTATATTGCTAGTCATGATGCTAACGTGCGTGTAGGTGATTTCCTTTTTCATAGGTTAAGTGTGGTAGTTCAAAAAGGAGTTGGAGCCCATCTTGTTGCTAGGCTTCCGACTAGTTTCTTGTCTGAATTTGGAAATTAAATGAAAGTAAAACTTTTAATAAAAAAAAAAAAAAAAAAAAATGAAAAAAAAATAATAATACAAAATACAAAAAATTTGCATTTAGGATTTATTTGTTCAATAAGGCCATGGGGAAGAAAAATATATAAAGAAGTTTCAAGCGACAAGAAATAAAGGAAAAAGAGTTATAAATTGTCAAAGTTCTACGAAATTCAAGAATTTATCATCAACAGTTGAAGACCGAAGACCAAAGATGAAGAAGACGAGCCGAAAGAAGACGTTTCTATTGGATGCTGTGAGAGTGGTGTTATCATCAGTGCAATCAGATGTGAAGGTGGTAAGTACTCTCATCCTTGCTATAAGTGGTTGATTTCCTTTCTTAGAGATCATCAGAAAAAGTCTTTTACTTCCCACGATTTTGTGGGGTCTCCAAATAATTCTAAGGTTTCCTTCCCACCATTCAACGTGTGTAGGAGTTCTATCTTCATTCCTACCTGCACACATGTGAGACCCATAAAAAAGCTGTCTTATTGAGTGCAATTATCATAAAATCCTTTAAGTGAGGCAGAAGTCGAGGCGAAATGCTTATTGGTCGTTTCTCAAACACGCATTCTCTCATTATGGTGTGATTATTTCTCACTCAATATTTAAGAATGAGAATATGTTCTTTGGTATTTCTAACTTCTTATTACTAGCATGCAGAAACTCTATGTCCTCATAACTCTTTGGATGCTTGGGACGCTGGAACGCTTTGAAGTTGGAGTAGGTTTTGTGGGTATACCTCTGGTAAACCCTCCCGAGACTATAACTCGGCCACTAGGGACACCTAGGGGTTTAAAGGCTTATTGCATACGCTAAATGCAATCGTGATGCTCTGCGACAAATGAGTTAGGATTTTTAGTTTGCTCGAGGACTAGCAAAAGCCAGTGTGGGGGAATTTGATAAGTGCATTTTTCACATATATTTTGTGTTAATTCCATGCTAGTATTTGATGGTTTTCTTGCAGATTATTGTGTGTTATGTTGTTTTCTCTTATTTGTGTGTTATTAGGTGAATAATCCAAAAAGAAGTGAATTTGAGCTTAGTTGTGCAATAAAAGAAGCTATCTAAGAATGAGGAAGGGCCAAAGACCAAATGTAACCCGTTTAAATACAAGATTTCTACTTTTCATTGTGTTGAGGACGAAAAAGCGAAGCCAATGGCGAAAGAACGGAGTCATTTGGAGTTTGTATGAAGAAGTTATGGGCAAAACAAGAAAAGGGGCAAAATGGTCATTTTCCAATGGAGAATACTATTGGAACCTTTAGTGTTCATTAAGGGACACCCTCATGTTAAGGGGCATTCAAGTTTAAGGGAACTAGCTAAGGCAGTCCAGTCTTTTACTTAATGGGGTGTGCCAAGATTCAAATACTGTTTAAGGCACCCAGTCTTGTTATTCAGGGCACCACCATCTTCTTCATGCATTATCGAAATTTAGAGAACATGATGAACTCGGGTAATGGCATGCATGGGTGTTTGCTACCATTGGAGTTCGAATACGAGCATGGAAATAAGTACAGCTCGAGGATGGTTGATGCATGGCTCGATGATGGGTTTCTGTTGGTTTCACGGCAGTCTACAACACATGATGGTGAAGCTCGTGGACAAAGACAGCATGCATGGCCGTTACTATGAGAACGTGAAGGAGAAGAGCTTCTGATGGAGTTGCCGTGGTGAGGTTGAGCTGGAAAGAAAAGAAATGGCAGAGAACGTGGCGAAGTTGATGCACGACTTGTCGGGAGTTAACAAACTTCCATGACTGAAAAGTGAAGCACGTGAAAGAACATGAAGCAAACATAGAGAACAGCATGTGAAGCGGATGATGAGATCGAGATGGTCATGACAGGCTGCTGCGGCCAAGAACTTTCAAAGTGTAAGGTGGTAATGATGAAGATCAAGTAGAGAACGTGATGGATGGTCGTTGTTAACCTTTGGCAGTGACGTTACAATGAGATGGAAGGTGTTGTTGCTCGGCTGGTGCTATGGAACTCGAGGTGGCTATGATGATTGCTAGTGAAGACATAAAGGAGTTGTTGACAATGATGGCGTGCACATGAAGAAGATCAATGGTTGTTTGCTGCCATGGGATTCGAATGATGCGGCCTACATGGCCATGCACGTGAGTGCCAGGAAGAGAGGCATGGGTGAGATGGCCATTCACGTGAAGAAACAAGAGGAAGCAAAGATTGTCTAACCACTCTACCTATAAATAGGGCTGTGGTGTTTTGTTGAAAGGATTCGACTGGTCGAGACCCGGCACGGGGGACTCATCCCACACCTCTCCATCCCACACTCCTCTCCATCCCACTCTTCTTTCATTATTTCTTCTGTTTTTTATTTGCTAGTACTTTTAATTATGAGTAGCTAAATTTCTATCTAGGATTAGAGAGGAAATCCTACTATGTGTGCTAAAATGTTTTGACTATTTTCTATAATAATTCTCTTGGTCCTTATTCTTGATTCGTAACGATAATGATTTTCTTCATGTGTCCTATGATGCTTGATAATTGATTTATATATTCTATGTTAGAGACTAGAATTTTATAGTGAAGAAGATTGTTAATTCTTTGAGAAAAATAATTGCTTGAAAAGATTTATTTTCCGAGACGTATTATTTGTCCTAAATCGTCTTGAGTAATTTTGGGAGAGTATTATAGGGAATAGTTATAATCATTTAGTATGTGTAGTAGTGATGGAATCTTGACATCCTAGTCTCCTTTAATTGAACACAAAAATCATTTTTAGCATTTCCATTATTTTATAAGTTCTATAAAAATCACCATCTTTTTGTCTAAAAACCAAATCTTTAAAAAAGTCCGAGAATCAAACCCCTGTACTTACCACTTGTAAAACTGCATCAGCGCCCCACTATGAATCAGGCGTAATTTACAGTTACGCCAGGACACGGGCGGTTGGTTTGATTACGCCTGATGGGGCGTATCCTTTAGTTACGCCACAATGGGGCGTAATTGCTTTATTCTGCCTGATATCAGGCGTAACTTTGTGTTGCGTCCCGTTGGGCGTAACCTATGCTACCGCCCCAACCAGGCGCAAATATTATCTCCGCCTAATACTGAGGCGTAACCTGCGAGTCCGTCCCAAACAGGCGTAGGCGTGAATTACGCTCGACTATAACTAAACCAAAGACTAAATATAGTCCATTTTTTAGTTTTACTCTGGGATTTACTCTTTAGTCCGCCCCGTAGTGATTGGTTTTTCGACTATATTTTTAGTTTTAGTCAAACGCTGTGGTTGCTCTAAGGGAAGCGGATAGAGTACTGTAATTAAATTTGCTAGGGTATATAGGACAGCAGGTAGTTGCCAATTCAGGAGGATAGGATTAATGCATGCAATTGACATAAGAGAAAAAATGGTACTGGGACCAAATTGTGCTAAGCAACCGAAGTGGTAATCAAAGAGAATACAAGTATATGTGAAAATGCACCGAGGGAAAAAAAAATTATCCGGATAAATGTAGAGTTTGTTTCCCGCTGCTCAAAAATGAATACGGCGTCCATGCAGCATTCATCAGCCATCCTCCAAGCTACAATATCTTGATTCTTAAAGTCTATATTAAATTAAGTACTGCTTAATATGAATTTAAGTATGATTTTTAGAGAAATTAGATTAGTACTAGTGAGGATGAGGCTGAGAGCATAAGAACAAAAACAGGCAGCTGAAACATGTATTTTGTCTTACAGATAGTATTTATGCGAGTGGCTCCACCCAATACTGTGGAATATCATCATCACCAAATACATTTCACTCTGTCTGTCTTAAGTATCCGAGACCGCTGAATATCTCTCTCAGCTTCAAGTCCCTCACGGATGATGTTTATGCAGGGAAAGACCCACCAGCCGTTTTTGCAACAAGCGTCCAAGCAGAAAAAGTCCATGGTGCTGTTAGCCATAGGGTCACAAGACCACTGTAATAACCTGTGAAGTACACATCACACAAATATTAAACTTTGCAGTGGCATGGTGTTAATTAACTCTAATTTAAATTGTTTTGGGTAGTTAGCAGATTGTGTGCCTCACCAGTCACCACATGCACAGGTAAGAGATCCCCCGTTCTTTGCATCTTGGTGTCAATGGATTTATGTTATGGTCAGATTGTGTGCCTCACCACTGGTAAGAGATGTGGCTTGATATAGGTTGTAAAAATTATGAGTCGTTTTTTTTTTTTTTTTTTTTTTGAGTTTCTTCCTTTTCCTTTCGATTTTATTTCTCATTTTCAAATAAAAAAATTGAAATTTCGCGCAAGTTATTTTGTTCCCCGGATCTTTCGGTACCCGGCCTCCAAATGCATTGAAAATTGTAATGATTTCCATGTCTCCTTGTTGGGACAAATAAAAGACCAACACGCTTACCTGAGAGGCGTGAGCCAACGTTATAAAAAAATGAAACGTTATAAAATGCAACAAAATACCATTATGAATATACTAGGGGTTTTGTTATCATGTGCACCCATGCACAAGATAAGAATCAATCATTCACCTTGGAAATAATAAAAAAATAATAAAAAATTATGAAATAAAATGTATTTTGCATTGGAAAAGGTAAAGTTTGCTCTTTTAAAGACCAGATTTTGGAATGCTCAAGGTTCAAAAACCAGACCATAATCAATTAATGATGTTTTGAGCTATTAATGACACTGAGCTGGTTGACTGAATTCATGAGGCCGGTTTTCTTGTTTAGCACATGATGCGGAGAAGAAGAATGCTACCTTGGAGTAAAGGTGTGGCACGAGTCCTAGAATCGTCAACTTCGATCACTACAGAGGAAATTAATTATTTTTCGATTTTGGGTAACCAGTTAATTAAATAAAAATAGGAGTAATTAAATAAATTGTTCAAAATGGCAGAGAGTCCAAAAGGAAGAACCATCTTTTGGCCACTACCCAAAAACAGTGGGGGACTACCCATTGATATAGATGTCCACCCTACATTATAAGGGGTGTCCCAAAATGTAGGGTGGACATCTATATCAATGGGTAGTCCCCCACTGTTTTTGGGTAGTGCCCATTATTTCACTTGGCACCTTCAATGAAAGGACCAACTTGTTGATTGACAACATGAAACCCACAATTACCATCCGGAGGAACGTCGTCGGTGGATATAACGTATTCTCTAATGTGTAGAGGTAGCTCATTCAAATAGTCTTTATTTGGAGCTTCAAGCTTCACGTCTACGGAAGATGGTTGGATGGGGAACATCGGAGACTTAAGCTTCACGTCGCCGGAAGATGGTTGGCTTGGTTGTGTTGGACACATCGGTCCCTTTTTCTTCAAAACCCGCTCACTTGTTTCTCCTTTACCCTCAATACTCCTACCCCGTTTCTTGGGTTTCTCCAAGTACATTGCCGCGATATACTCATGGCCACAAGGGTCTCTAGTAGTGGCGTTTTGCTGACTTTTCTTCTTATGTAACACCTTTGCATATTCTCTTAGTTGCTTTTTAGTTTCTTTTTTGCTTGGTCTACCTTTGCGCTTGCCTTTTGCCGGTTCATAAACATTATCTTGCGTTTGTGGATATATGATTTTCCTCATGTCATCCCAGAAGATTTGTTTTTGGAGCTTGCTCATGCCACGATACATCTCTAGTACGGTTCTACCCATTTCGTTATCACCAAACTCTTCTTCGGCTTCTTCTCCCTTTGGAGAAGGGATGAAACTTAGATGCTTCCAAAATGGATCAATTTCTCTTAAAGGAATTACGCCATGCTCATAGTTGAATATCATATGGCGACAAGGGAGTCCCATAGACTTCTTCATGTTACATACACACACCTCATCCGACGTGGTTTCCCACTTATCCATCAACTCGACTTCTATAATCAACAACTTCATACATTGCCGAGATACATTGTAATGGATTCCCTTGAACAATGGATGGTCGGCATATTTTCCTTTCATTTTGAATATACGGATTTTTTGGAAATTCCCTTTAATTCTATCAATGTCGCGCTTGAAGTAATTCTCCATAGCATTCCACACGGTTACGAAATTATCAACACATCCAAAGAGATTTTTCTTCAACCGGTGGTGAGCCGACTCTACTAAACTTGTCGCTTGATTTCCCAAGTGTTTATATTGGTTGGTAAAGGCATACACAAACCTCTCTTTGTGTGGTTCCAACCATTGGCTAAGAACATACGATACAACATCGGAGTAATCGGGAGTATCCCAATGGGCGATAAACTCCGCAAGATTTTGATAATACTCTTCCTCGGTAAGGGACCAACATAATGATTCCCATTCACCGTTGAATGCAACCCATTTAGAAAAATTTAGATCGTATTGTTTATCAACTTCCTCTTTTGCATCCGCTCGTTCATGTTCCGGTAGCATCTTAATCTCTTCATATCCTTTTTTCTTGGGTGGACAAATTGTTGGCTTGCACCTATGCAACAAATTACACCATATATGGAACGTACAAAGCATATTATGTGCTAGTGGGAACACTTCCGCTATTTCATTCATCAATGCGACTTCATTGTCGGTCACTATAACCCCGGGAATATCATCACCTCGGAAGATTTCCTTAACTTGTTGTAGTGCCCAAATATAACTAGGTTCTTGCTCGTCCCTTAAGAAACAAAATTCCACGGTAAACGGTGACTTAGTCGATGTACGGCCAACAATATTCAACAATGGCATCTCGTACTTGTTTGTCTTGTAAGTGCAATCCATTATTAGAACTTCATGAAAGCATTGAGCCAATTTAACACTTGTTGGATGCGCAATAAATAGTTGTGTTATCTCTCCTTCCGAATCCACATCCTTTTGAACCGCGTAGTCTTTCTCTTTGGCCAAAAAAAAAACAATTGTTGCATCACTTGTCTATCTCTCCATTCCTTCTTTCTAATTGTCTCAATTGCATTGTTAATGGTGGACACAGATGAGTGGTTATCCTTGTTATCCTCCTTTAGCATTTGGAGCATTTGAACCGGTGTAAGACCCATTTTCCTCATATTAGCTACCTTCTCCATCTCTTGAGGAGTTAGCTTGGCCTCCATGAAATGTCCTTCAAGATGCTCCGGACGAGGGTGGTTATGACGACCATCCATAACCCGGTAGAGAACCCATCCCTTCAATTTTTTGTTGTAATTAAAGGAAAGCTTGAATGGGCATTTAATCTTCTTTGAGAAAGTTTTGTTTTTCCTATTTGTCTTTCCTTCATAAACATAACCCTTCCTCTTGTGGCTTCTATCGGGATCACCGCTTCTCTCACAAACCATTCAAAGAGACTATTCTTTTCTCTCCCATTTAATACTAATACGCACATGTCTTTTTGTGCATGTTGTCTAGCCCAAGTCTTTGCATCTTTCGTATTATCGAATACCAAGTCATTCATGTAGTGATGGGATGTTTCATCGTACAACATACCAATCGGGGGAGGTTGGTTTTCCATTGGTTCAATTGGATCACATGGAACCTACAAGTAATAGCACAACGTCAATACCATAAACAAAAAACACGTACAAGTTCGGAAATGTTAAAAATTTCATCGACCCTACAGAACATAAAGTTCGGTTATGTATGTTTTAGTAAAACCATTGCGAGGTTACCGAACTCTATGTTTACATTTTATCCCCAAAGGTTCGGTAATGAGAATGAATAATAAGACCAAACCGAACATACTGGTTCGGTTAGCAACGC
Source organism: Papaver bracteatum (assembly GCA_023529315.1). NCBI lineage: Eukaryota > Viridiplantae > Streptophyta > Magnoliopsida > Ranunculales > Papaveraceae > Papaver > Papaver bracteatum. The sequence goes on along the minus strand of JAJJWX010002445.1, from coordinate 257,648 downwards.
GGTATACATATATTTTGCGATATTGCCGAACTTAAAGTTCGGTTACCAATTTATAAAAATCTACTAAACCGAACTATGAACTGTAAAGTCTATAAAAACAGTTCGGTTATGTCTTCTGGAATTTCCTAACCGAACTATCAAAAACCACCATTAACGTGTAGTTCGGTTACCTGCTTCTACAAGATCTAATAACCGAACTACATCTTCAGAAACGTTCGGTTACCTATGTTTTAAATCGGTAACCGAACTAGGATTACCTAGCCGAACTTTTACCCTGAAATTTTGAGTTTGTCCAATTTTTCCCACAATTCAACCTACATTAACTAAAAATGAGACATACCTGAGTACCCATATCTTCATCTTCAGGTTGTGGCTGATAAAATCCATCATTTGATGGGTTGGATTCACTTTGGGGCAAAAAGTTTTCTCCTTTTAACAAATAACTCATATTTGGATCATTTGAAGTATTGACATATACACAAGGAGGTGAAGGGGGTTCTGATTCTGATTCTGAGGTTTCATCACATGAATCACTCAATTCATAATTACTAAAATCAAAAAAAGTTTTTTTGGGTTCACCCATATTCTTCTTCCTATTTCCTTCTTCTTATCCTTCCAAAACAAATGTTTAAAACAAAAAATCCAACTTATAAAACACTAATCACTAATCAGTTTTTAACTAATCACTAATCAATTTTTAACTAATCACTAATCATTAACTAAGTTTATCATCAAGGATAGAATGGGTATAAAAAATAATAATTATAAGGGGTGACAAAATATTACTTTTAATATCCACACCAAAAACTGATGGGTAGTCCCCCCACTATTTTTGGGTGGTGCCCAAAAGATGGTTCAAAAGGAACGGTATAGAAAGGAACGAAAGTCAATGTCGTTTTGTATGTTGTTTGTATTGGGCCGGTGGCTAGGAGGGGACTATTTGAGTAAATTTTCTTATTATACACACTATTTATGACCTATAAATTTCCTATCTCTAGAAAAGTGATTTTTTTTTCTCGACTGAAACTGATGTTGATTTCGATCCGGATTAGCCATTTTATAGACCGGATCCGATTAAAACGAAATTTAGGAAAAGTAATATTTTTATTTTTTTCATTGAAAATATCACTATAGGACAAAAAAGATCATTGAGAAGTTAAAAAAAAAACATTATCCAATTATTTTAAAAAATGACTAATTTACCTCTTAATTAATTAGATTTAATCAGGTGATTAATTGATGTTTAATCAAATTAAATTAGAAATTAACTAATCTTGATTCTTCATCAAAACGTGAAAAAAACTTTTTATTTTTTTATTTTTTTGAAAAAACTCGTCCAGAATCGGTGGATGTTCATGCTCACATAAACCGATTGTAAGAATCGGTTTATAATACTTAGAACCTAGACTGATAGTAAAATTCATGAGTTTTTCTGTGATTTTTTCCCCGCTAGAATCGGTTTATGTTAATGCCCACATAAAACGATTGTTAATCTGTGCATTTCTTCGACTCTTTTACTCATAACTTCTTCGTCCGATGTTGGAATGACCTCATTCTTTTTGCTTTCAATTCAAAATTTCATGATCTATAATATAAAGATAAAAATTTCAATATTTGTGCAAAAGTTCAAACATGGTTAATGAATCGGTTGATGTGTGCATTAGCATAAACCTATTGTGGTTGATGTTCATCACATCAACCCATAATCAGTTTATGTAGGTGTACCATATCTACCGATTTTGGGGAACATCAATAACAATCGGTTTATGTGGACACTTATATAATCCGATTGTGGGCATAGATGTTAAGAAATCAAAGGTTGTATAATCGGATTATGTGGACATACATGTAATCCGATTCTAATCAAAAAAATATACAAAAAAAAAAAATGGTTATCTTCCATACCAGAACACAGAAAAATCTGTTTCTAAATAAAATCGGTTCATAATTACATTGACGTAAACCGATTCTAATAAACCCAGAACACTTTGATTTTAAAAAAAAATCGAATTATGAGTAATTGCATGTTGCTAAAACCTAATTTAGGGGATTAGGTTGCTAAAAATGTACTTGATTCGTGCTATTTCATTTGCTTCTATGACAATTGAAGATGGTTCGTATTAGGGGAGAAGAAAAGAAGAAGAATCGATTGGAGATGGAGATGGAGATGGAAATGAATTTGATTTAAGTTTTAGTTTTATGATTTTGGTTTTAGTTTTGATTTTGATTTTAGTTTTTAGTTTTTATGTTTTGAATTTTATTATTAGGATTTAATAGGGACACATTTGTAGTATTAGTATTTAATAAAGGGTAAATTGGTAGTTTTATCTCTTAATAATCTTTTTTTCCCTGTAGTGGTAGGCACAAATTAATTGGTGTAGGCCCCAATTTAGCCAGGTTTCTAAAACATAAGGACTATTTTGGTTTATCCATCCCTTAGTTATCAATTCGGGACGGTATACGTACGGGAATCATTCAGATTGGTCAATTAGGTCAAAAATCAGGTCAACGGTTCATTGTTCGAACAATAGTTCGGAACGACATACATACGTGCATATTCGTTTTATAAATTTGAGTTCGACACTATTTAACAAGAAGTAAGCAATTTAATCTCATAAATGTATTATAAAACGAGTTTATATAATTGTAACAAAAATCAACACATAAAACACTAGTTAAACAACTATCGATAAAAAAAAATAACTGAATAATTGTATTTAAATATAAAGTATATACAAAATAAAAAAAAAAAAAAAAACCAATCAATAGAACTCTAGTCAAAGAGTCACCTATGGGAGTTCTAGTTCGGAAATATCATTCGGATTCAGTCAGTTCGGATACGTTCGCGAATCATTCGTGAGGTCCATATGATCCGCGAACTAGGTTCGGAGTTCAAATAGTTCGAAAGTATCATTCGGATCCGGTTAGTTCGGATACATTCGTGAATTCGGAGAATTACTAACTAGGATCCATCCTGGTCAAAAATTGCAAATGTAAACTTATATGCAACAATAGAGCCGAAAATAGACTATTAAGGATGCATCTCCTTATATTGCTTTTTCCTTATAATTCGGAGAATTACAATTTTGGAAACCACCATCATCTCCTTATATTGCTTTTTCCTACGATGCATCTTTCAAAATTAAAAATCAAATTGCTTATTCAGGATGGGGACTAATTATACGTTCTTTTGCAGGAGAATTTATCCAAGCAAGATGTGGCCACTCCAATGGACTATTAAGCGCTGAAGAAGCAGAATGCAGGGGGCTTCTGAATGCAATGCAGTGCGCAGAAGATTTACATATTCAGTTCGCAGTTTTTCAAATGGATGCCGAGTTGGTGACTAAAGCAGTAAATGGAAGTCTTCATCATGCTGCTTGGGAGAACCAAACACTAATTCAAGACATAAAATCTAAGCTTGAATCTCATCCATTTTGGTTATGCAATTACATTAGTAGGAAAATAAACAAGCCGGCAGATAGGCTAGCTAAACATGCTAGAATTTACAATATTTATCAAATTTGGTTTAACTATCCTCCAAGTTTTATTGCGACTGCAATATTGGAAGATATGAACGTTGTTGTTTCTGATTATCAAAGTTAATAAAAAATCCCATGTTTTGAATCAAAAAAATAAAGCCGAAAATAGGTGCGAAACCAAAGATCTAAAAAATGAAAGCAAAAAAATTCTAGAGGGTGCAATTATGGTAAAATGGACTTAAAAACCAAATATGTTAACATTCTTGGGCTTTAGAAGCAGTTGGTCGGGGTATACAGCTGCACACCTTGCTATACACCGGCTCCACCACTGCCTGGAAAGAGGGGTCAAAAGGAAAAAAAAAAAAAACACCGACTTGCACTTTCTATAGGGCAAACATTACTTAGTTTTCGCATTTGGGTTTGAAAAATAGAATAGACTAATGTTCATTCTAGGGTGGATAATTTTTTTTTTTTTATAGTTTGGATGAGTGGTTTTGGACTACATCCGTAACTCCTCACAAGGAGCTATTTCTAAAAATTACGGGATTTAAACCCCTACCTCCACAATAAGCTGGAGGAAGCATACCAACCATCAGACCACTTGATGATTGACAATGGTAATAATTGACCATCCTTGTCCAAGCCGGCTTTACGCTCTTTTGTATGCACACTTTGCAATTGGTAATTTTCTTTAATGAAATTCATGAACACCTTAATTTCTATAGTTTTAAGGTAAAATGACCAGAACTTGGTGCTCCTTGGGGTTTAGAATAGGAATGTAGAGGTGTAAAACGTGCCGGCTCGGCACAACCCGACACACGAAGTCGCGTGCTTCACGTGCCATGTGTCGTGCTGTGTTGTGCCAACGATTTAAACGTGCTATGCTTTACTAGTCAAAAGCTAGGCACAACACTGCCCACAGGAACAACACATGAATAACCGTGCCATGATGTGCCGTGATGGCACACGTGCTATAAAAAATTTGAAATCACTTAATGTATACATTAAGTCGGACATTATCACAAGAATTTAATTCAACAACATATCATTTGAAATTATTTCAAGTAAAACTAAAAAGTCTATTCAATAAAAAGAAATAGCCTATCAAATATAAAATTGGATTATTTTCATGTAAATTAATGTTCTAGTTAAATATATGTGACGACATTATAACAACGATATTGAAATATATTTTCCAAATATTAAGGTATTATATATGTTCTTATAAAAAACCTGCATAAAATGTTAAAAACTAGCTAGAATAGTGACTCTTTTGTGAAATATACAAAAAATGTGATGTATTATGCCTTGTTATATGGTGTATTTGTACATGTTATGCCGTGCTTTCTTAACGTGATGTGCTGTGCTGGGCCACATGCTTATCCGTGCCGCGTGATGTGCTGTGGTACTGTGCCAATTAATCAAACTCAGCACGTCCCATTTAACTAACATGTTGTGCCGTGCTGGGCTAAATCACGTGTTAGGCTGGACTGTGCTCAAATTTTAGCATGATGTGCTGAGCTATGCTCGTGATGGCACAGCCCAATTTCCACCTCTATAGGAATGCATTGAAATAAATAAAGAATCCAAAGTAACCAAAAGTCATCCCATGAATACAGTACCTAATAGTATTGTTAAGCTCATGAACAGAGTGACTGACAAGTACACCAGCACTGGAGGAGGTGACCACCAACCTTGTCACTCACATTCTACGAGGATTAATTAAAAAGCTGATCAGACGGTAAAACGACAACAGCTCATGTCTATCCCATCTCTTTTCATCCGCAGTAAAAAAACGTAATATCTATAAATTAAGATTTTAATATTGAATCCATTTATGACAATCATAAGATCACATTTTCTTAATGGCTGCCTATCTGCATCCAGACCTGGTAACCTGTTGTTGCCACATTTCTTGACTGTGCTCCAAATTTCATCTAGATCAAAGGGTCCTCCCATCCACAATTCTTGATTGACCTCCAAATCATGGCAATCACCGGAGGGTTTTTCTTTTAAGCCTATGCCTATCCCAATGGTCGTCATGTCAAATCACCCAATTGAATTACATATCTGAGTGCCCACTTGCTCGCATTAATGACTTGGTGTGCAGCCATATTTGCTAAATTTTCGTTGAGTGCCATGCCACGCATGAACCTCAAATTTATACTCAACATGGCATGGATGTACTGCACATTCTATCCGTTTTCATATGTGTCTTTGTTAGGTTGTATTTTCTTTGGTACTTGTCAGTCTAAGGGAAAGTGAATTTTCAACGACAATGAAAACAAATGGGATTCTAAGCAGTGGCGGAGGCAGCTGGAAGCAAGGGTATGCAACTGCACACCCTTTTCAGCTCACTCCTAAGCCTAAAATTTGGATGAAAATGGACTTGGAAGCCTAATTAAGAAATCTTGCTACCCCTAACATTATGTTGCTCCCCCATAGCTAGATTTCTAGCTTCGCCCCTTATAGGGGATGAAAAGGGATTCTAAGGAACAAAAGAAGCGGAGGCAAGAATATAGGGGATCATGATTTTGACTTTGAGTGAAATTCACTCCCAGCTGCTATGATCATCCGATTTGGAGTGTAAAAGCACACATAGATGTTAAGATTGTATTAATTTCGTGTTTAGAGAAGCATAATTAACCAAATAAAAAAACCACATGCAATAAGAAGAGATATTAGAAGGTTTCTATTTCTTTTCTTTTCTATAATCGGCTTTTTTTAATTTCTTCTTTCTTTTTTATTACTAGAGGATTATTTTGGTAAATGTTTTGGCTGATTGAGTGATTTCCGGTCTAATTAAGTTCATCAAACAACTACTTAGTCGTCTGCTGGTGGCACTGCACATCACCTGCAAGGGACTTGTTTGCCTAAGTGACGTGCATCTATTTACATATTTTTCATTTTGCGTCTGAAATGCTGAATCCTTTCAAATCCGGCAATTACCAGCATCCTATCATTTTTCTCATGTTCCCTTTTTTTTTTTTATATATATAAGCTCCGGATGTTCTTTTTGGTTGTTATTTCGGGTAGGGACGAAGAGAAAAAGAAAAGAAATGCAGAAGATTAAAGAGGGTTAGAGAAATTATAAGAAAGTTGTGAAATTGTGGCTTGTGGGGTGCCCTAAACAGCTCTAAAGATGAAATAAAGCAATGGATAATTGATTTGATTATTTCTAGTGTGCTCGACCACAACACTGTATGGCATGCTGCAGAAAGCACAATCATTTGTGATCCGGAACAAGGGGAACTCACTTTTTTGGTTCCCGGATTATGCATATTTTATAAGTCTAATTGCATTTTAGATGTAATTAACTAGATGTAACAATAATGTACCACAATTTATATGCACCACGATCAAAGTGAGCAGGTGTGCACATATACAATAGTGTGAGACTGTGTTTGTGTTAGGTTGGCATATTAATTTCGGCCGTGACCAAAAAGTTAGTAAGAAGAAGAAGGAGAAACAAACAGTAAATATCCTGCAAGGGTATGTCATTTTCATTTCGAAGAAAAGAATTTAATGAGAGAAGGGGAACCAACCTAGCTAGTCTTTAATGCACATAGAATTCAAGTAGAAAGAACAACAACACTGCCCTCCACAGTCTCTGTCTTCAATTTAAATTTACCTTCCATGGACCACCACTATCCCTTAATTTCTAGGGTAATTCAAATCCTTTAAACTTCCCACCAAAACTAGCTTCTTCTTTTCTAGACAAGACTGGGAGATCAGTACTGTTGACTGTTGAGCCATTGTGAGTTTTCAAACTTCTGTCAAATAAAGCAGGCAGTAGTGGTGTGCTTACTGGTTACTAGTACACCCATTTTTGATGGTGGGTAGGTTTGTGGTATTAAAAACTGATGTTTATGGATCAATAAAAGGGAAGGGGTTGAATGAAACAAAAGTTGCTCGGGTACAGGACCATAGGTAGTTGGCAATTACTGGTAGGAAAGGATTAATGCATGCAATTGACATAACAGAAAAAATGGTACTGGGACCAAATTGTGCCAGGAAGCAACCGAAATGGTAAATCAAAGAGAATACACGGTATATGTGAAAATGCACCTCCAGTAAAAAAACACACACAGTAGATTTGAGTTTGTTTCCTGCTTAAAGATGAATAAGGTGTCCACATAAGAGCACGGACATGCATGCACCACATGCTCCTCCAAGCTACTAAATCTCTGGGAGTTTATATTTTAAGTACAGATTAATATGAATTAACCGCTCAGAGATTAATTAGTACTGGTGAGTGAGGATGCGGGTGAGAGTATAAAACCAAAAACAGGCAGCTGAAACATGTATTTTGTCTTACAGAGAGTTGTTATGCGAGTGGCTCCACCCAACGCTATGGAATATCATCATCATCAACAGATACATTTCATTTCACTTTGTCTGTCTTGAGTATCTGAGACCGCTGGATACCTCTCTCATGGATTGTTTTCTTGCAGAGAAGACCCACTAGCCGCTTTTGCTACAAGCGTCCAAGCAGAAAAGCTCCATCGATCAATAGTCTATACAGGATTAGGGTCACAAGCTTACAACTGTAGAAGCCTGTAAAGTACACATCACAAAAAATATATACAATTTTGCAGTGGTAAGGGCAGTTAGCAGGTCGTGTGTGCCTCACCAGTCACCACATGCATTTAGCAGTTGCAGTGGTAGATCCCATTATTTGCATCTGTGTGTCAATGGATTCACACTATTCCAGCAGAATATCCTAGTTCATCTTTGCTTAAATCGCTTGATACAGGTTGCAAATAATATGGGTTTCTTTATTTTTCATCTTTTTTGTGTGTTTTGGTCGATTTTGTTTCGTTTTTTCAAATCAAAATTGAAAAAAGGAACAGGACGTTTATTTTCTTACAGATACCTCAGAGGTATATGAGCCAACATTAATAAAATGCAACAAAATACCATTAATTATGAATATATACTACTAGTAGAAACTGATGTTGAGAAGACCAGAAGCACATTTTGGAATGCTCGAGGCTCAAAACCGAGACCGTAATCAATGGTGTTTTGAGTTTATGCAATTAATGATTCTGAGCTGCTTCAAGTTGACTGAACTCATGAGGTTGTTTTTTTTTTTTTGTTCAGCACATGATGCGGAGAAGAAGAAGGCTACAGTACCTTGGTATAAGGAGGAATTTAATTATTTTTGTACTTAGTATCGATTTTGGGCAACTGATTTAAGTAAGAATAGCATTAATATATTGTTTTTTGACAGAGAGACAAACAAGAAAGGCAGAGAGTCCAAAAGGAACGGTATAGAAAGCAACGGAAGTGATGTCGTTTTATATGTTGTTTGTATTAGGCTGGAGGCCAGGAGGGGACTACTAGCACCAGATCGGTAAGAAATACAACAAACTACTTAGGACCAGTAAATTACAGGTGCATCTCCCGTAACGAACTCATCTCTAGTAGAATGGGGATTGATATACAGCACCAGAGTTCTATGGGGGCAAACATTATTACTTGAAAATGTGAAATATTTTCGTAAAATTAGCAAAGAGTATGCTCATTCATCCAAACTCATCGACACCATAATTTGGATAGTTTTAAGGTAAAATGACGAGAAGTCTATCGAACATTGGAGGTGCATTAAAAAAGGTGCATTAAAATAAAGAATCCAAATATCAAAGAAGTCTGTCCCGTCGCATGAATATACACTAGTACCTAATAGTATTGTTAGGTTCAAGCTGATCACGAACAGAGTGACTGACGAGTACACCTCCAGTGGAGGTAGGTGAGGTGACCACCAACCAGCCTTGTTCTTCTCATCACTCACATTCTACGAGGATTAATTAAAAAGCTGATCAGACAGTAAAACGACAACAGCTCATGTCTAGCCCATCTCTTTTAATCTGGTACCCAGTAAAAATATATATAAAAAATCAATAGATTAAGATTAAGAAACATAAGGTGGAGAATTTATAATTTGGTTGATTATTTGTATTAGGAAGTTGGACTTGGATACTTGTTTTCTTCGACTTCAACTGCTAGATGTTATAATTGGGCTCAGCACTAGAAGAAGAGGATAGCTAGTAACAAACATCGAAATGAGGTATAAAATGGTCAAGTTATGAATTATGAGGTGATCAAGACCACTGGCCATGATTCTAGCTGGTGATCAAGAAGCAATAGTAGAATTTGCAATCTTTAAGCCACTAGCGGCAACACCTGCAGGCTCTCTTGAATGGTTTCAGCCTTGACCAACATGACGTTCATACCATTTATGACTAGGTATTACATCTCTAGCTAACCTTTTGATGGATTGGGGTCAAAAAGGGGCCTAGTGTGTGTCTTCAGAGCAATAGAAATATGCTATAAGAACCCCCAAACAAAAATGCAGGAGAAACTACTCATAATAAATTCCATGAAACTTTGTGGATTTTACACACATATGAGTTCAAATTGAATTATATCTACTCTAAAAAACTGAAACTGAAAGTGAAAATACCAGTTTTAGCTGATTGTAACCTCTGATGATACAGCCTAATAAAAGAAAAGGCTTTGTTTCTCTATCTCTCTATTCTCTGTCTGGATCATCAAGCCAAGAGGCTTTTGGCTGGGGAAAAAAGTGGAACAGCGCTGCGTTCAGGACTTGCATATTTCCTGTAAACAAACTGAACTAGCTTGTGTTCTGCCAAACCAAGTAAGGAGAAAGATGGATGAGATTCTGGTTACTGGCAAACATCTCAAATGTGTCTGTTGATGAATCCGGTGAAGTTGTGTTCACTAGTATGAAAAATGTAACAACAGCGAGGGAACTTACATTAGCTGAGATTCACCGAAGCCTGTATGAAGCTTACGTGCTTCGTCTCATGGAGGTGTCTTGTTCAGGCCGCACCTCTTGCTGCATGGACTGGGAAGGCGGCAAGCATTGACGGAGAACATAATCATGGCATACTGCATCAGACCCAATTTGGACAAGATTGATATCTCCATTTGTAGGTAGCGACTTTGTTCTTATTTCAAACGGAACTCATACAAAAGAAGTGATTCCTAGCAACTGCTGCAACTCCTTTTGTACAACAATGTGTGTGGAAAGGTACTGGTCATTCAACAATCTGGATGATGGTAAGATAAAGGGTTACAGGGGAATTCCAATTTGTTCTGTAACTTCAATTAACCAGTCTACAAGAATCATCCTATGTTTTAAATTAATAATTTGATGCTGTGAATCCCGTATAGTCGTGAATTGTGCATGATGTGATCTTAAAATTGGGCGCAATTCAGAGAATGTATGATTAAAATCAAAGAAAATTAGCTAAGGATGTAAACAACGACCATTGAAATTATACTAGTGTTGAAAGTTATGAAGATCTATCTTCCAAATTTGAAAAGAGTGATGCAAGCACTAACTGATAAGTATATTGACTATAAGGAAGATAACTTACAGGAAGGTAAGAGATGAACACTTCATTGAATCCAGCATTCCCCAGGTCAACAAATTATCACTGAAATCAATTACCTTCAACAAAGCACACCCACCAATCCCCACGGGAATAACCCCATTCAGCTTCTTAACAACTGTAATCTGAGAAGACCAGGACCTGAAAGTGAAAATCCGTCAAGAATGACATCAGAGACACGATTGTTGCTAGGGTTTACATGTTATACCAACCCAGTTTACAGATGGAGTATCATCATCATCATCTTCAATCCATGATGCTAAATAACATCATCTCTGAAAAGTAGGTGTAACTGGTAGAAATAGAGTGACCCACTTCCTCATTTTCACTGAAAATGCTTAGGGTTTCATTAGTAGATAGAAAGGAAGCAGATTTGACTGATTTTGAAGCTTTTTTCGGTCGGAATGCCACCGGAAGACTTTGTTTCTATATCTCTCTGGTGCAGTACTATAAAATGATACAGCCTACAAAAGACTTTGTTTCTCTATCTCTCTATTTTCTGTCTGGATCATCAAGCCATCAGGCTTTTAGATGGGGAAACAGCACCAAGATCAAGACTCACATATTGCCTATATACAATCTGAACTTGTGTTCTGCAGCGACAGAGTGAAAGCTGAGTAATTCTCTGTCAAACCAAGTATGGAGAAAGCTGGATATGAGATTCTGGTTATTGGCAAACATCACAAATGCAAAATAGAAGTTTTGTTCGTTAGTATGAAAAATGTAACAACAGTAAGGAAACTTACATTAGCTGAGATTCACAGAAGCCTGAATGAAGCTTAAGTGTCTTGTCCCATGGTAGTGTACCTTGTTCCGGGTGCACCTTGCTGCATAGACTGCAGAGGCAGCCGACATGGATGGAGAGAAGAACATTATCATGGCATACTGCATCAGACCCAATTCCTCCATCTAAAATCAAAGAAAATTAAGAGTCGGAAACAAAGGTAAACTAAGCTTTCTGTATCAGATAACAAGTCATATAACAAGGAAAACAAAAAGGTGTAGGGACTGTTTAAGTGCATCCAAGCTTGCCCAAGAATGATTTCTCCATGGTTAGTACAAGTTATATGGTACAGTTCAGTTTGACGTGTGAAAAAAGTCGCACCAAGCTTGCATTTGTAGGTAAGCAACTTGGTTCTTATTTCAAACGGAACTTAATACAAGAGAAGTGATGCCTAGTACTAACAGCTGCAACTCTTTTTTTATAACAATGCTGTGTGGATGGTGAGCTAAAAGGGATTCAGGGGAGAGTTCAGATTTGTTGTCTAATGACTAATCTAGAAGAATCATCCCATGTTTTCATTAATTTGATACCGTGAATCCCATAGTCGAACTGTGCATGATCGGATATTAAAATTAGACACAATTAAGAGAATGTATGATTAAAATCTAAGGAAACTAGCCAAGGATGTAAACAACTACAATTGAAATCATCATTTCCATAAAATTATCATGTAAGCAACTAGCACTGAAATTATACTAGTGTTGAATGTGATGAAGATCAATTTCCTACATAAGGATGCAGATCCAATGTTCCAAAATTGACATTTGACAGTAAGGGAGATAACTTACAGGATGGTAAGAGATGAACACTTCATTGAATCCGGCATTCCCCCGGTCAACAAATTCTCACTGAAATCAATCACTTTCAAGTTTCAACAAAGCACACCCACCAATTCCCACCGGGATAACCCTATTCTTAAACACTGTAATCCTGAGAAGACCGTGACCTGAAAGTGAAAATCCGTGAAGAATGACATCAGAGACACGATTGTTTCTAGTCGTAACTGGTAGAAATAGAATGACCCACTTTCTCATTGTCACTGAAAATGCTTAGGGTTTCATCAGTAGACAGCAATGAAGCAGATTTGACTGGTTTTGAAGCTTTTATTGGCCGGAATGTTACCGGAAGAAGGCTGAAAATGGAAGATTAGTTGATGAAATGAAGAACTTTGGTGTGAAAATTGAATGAGGGGTTGAACACCATTAAAGTGTGAGCTTTGAATTTCACTCCCCTCCCACTAGTCTCTCTCTACTGTCTGAATCTCTGGTCTGGTCTGGTCTCTCTCTACTGTAAAGCAAATGAGAATAAAAATGGTATTTTTATTTAACAGCGAAAATCAGGTGTGGTAGGTAGAGAGAAAATGACTTTATGGCTTATTCCACGTGGCGACTAAATGGAATCTGACTAGGATTGTACTGGTGGGGTATGGTGTGGGTGAAGCGGGTTCTTCTTTAACGTTCGGCTGTCGGATAGACTTTGGTTTAAGTTTGCACGTTGAATTCTAAAATATTTACGAAACTGGTAACAGGAGTCGAAGCGACGTTATCGGGAGTCGTTAGCTCTCCGGCCGGTCATGGCCGAGGGGGTTCTCCTCGCTAGTTTTCAACTTGTAGGTAAAAATGTGCATGATTATTTAGAAGTTTAGCTCGGGGAATTTTTTTGTTTCAAACCCTCCTGGATCTATTACTGCTTTGGCGTGCATCCAAGTCCGCTATATAGCACATGTGAGGTTGAATGGTACGAACCACAAAATTCGGACCAGGGGTTGTCCTTCCCTGGTCGGAATTTGTAATACACTAGCCCTTAACCCGTGCCGTAACGGCACGGGCTATGATGTTGGTTCATTTTTAATATATCGTATAATTTGTGTCCCGAATACTTATCAAATCCTTATGATTTAATATGTGTTTGTCATAAAAATAGTTGGGATTTTCTTCTCTTTTTTTCTTCGTTTTTTCCTTTAATATTTTACCGTCGGAGATTTGCTCAAACGAAAAAAATATAATCTTAACTTTCAGACACTTTTTTATTTAGGTTGATTGCTTATAATGAGATAATGCTCTACATGAATATGGAAGTTTAAATATTTTTTGGAAATATGTCATCAACAACGCTCATATCAATGAAATCAACTAATCAATATCGTCCATAAAAGTCTCCACATGCTCCTATTTCGCTCCAGTTGACTCATCTATCTTGGTCATGTTGTCGATCCTCCAAATAAGCAGAGAATAGTATTTTTTGGATGAAGCTTACGTCTTCAAAAAGACCACATATGGAGGTTCCGTCTCCGGATAAGTTGATGATGAAGGTTTCGTCGTTGGAGAGCATGGAGAGCATCACTATTGATATTAAATCTCAACCCAATAACCAGAAATCGCCATTAAATTGAAGATAAACCTCAAAAGAGTAGATAAAACCACCAAAATGGTGTAGATAAGTAGAAAACATAATAAAAACCAAACTAATCTACTAACTAACCTATGTAGATGATATCGATCCACCATTTTGGTTAGCCATATTATGTTTTTGACTAACTTTAAACTTGATGTCATCTTCTACTATGAAGTTTATGTGATTTCAGAATCGAAATAGTTATACCTCTTTTATTCGTATTAAGTAATCCGTTGTATATCCCAACAATTCTTCTACAAAAATTACTTTCTTTTGTCGTTTCCGGACCATCAATAGCCATTATTATCAAACGCAATCTGTCTAATTTTTTTTCATGTTATGTATTTGCAATATTCATTTTTCTTAAATAAATAGATTGTGGAAAAACTATAAAAAAAAAAAAGAACATAAGTATTACAACGGGTCTAAGTTACTATATCCAAAATACCCTGGACACTACTTTTGGTGACTTGTTTCCTCAAATTCCTCGTTGCATTCTAGACAGTACATGCAACACCAATCATTTGCAAAGTGAGCTATTTGCGCAAGTGTGGTCAATGTATCCCTTGCTTGTAATAATAATAACAACACGTCAATTTTTTTCAAGGCATCCAGTTGTAAATGATATGAATCTAATAGATTTAAATTATACATCAATATTAGATGTCACCTTTTTCTCACATAACATAACAATTGAGGAAGGACAAATCTTGACCACTCTTTACATAGGCAGAGTTAGCCAAACTATGTTTTGCAATTATCTTACGTGAAAATTATTATTAATCCATAGTTTAGTCAGCTCCTATCGAAGCCGATCTAATTAGTCATATAGAAAATTAATCTTAAATTTTTGACCTTATCTCTTGACCAAATTACTGAAGTATTCTCACACATGTTCTGCTTTGTGTGATCTACCCATCTGTGTCTACTCTACCTTCTAACTCAGTGAATGAAACCTATACATATTGATCCATAATTTGATATTGTTGATTTTTCATCAAGGTGTCGCATGATTTGAGAATGTAAAATATTAAAAAAAAAAATTATAAACATCGGAGGAGAAATTTAGACTTATGATTTAGAGTTTTTTATGATGATTTTGATGAACAAACATAATTTTCAAACAAATATTTTAGAATACAAATACATTTTCCCGGTCAATAAGGTTTTATATCGGGAATTGAGTGAAAGTTGTTGTCTTTGTAGGTAGTTGTCGTGAAACAACTCGACATTGACGGACTTTCAGGAAAAAAGAATGTAATAGTTCTTGAGAGAGCGGTAATGTTCTCTTACGCGGGTACACCAATTTCCTTTATATAATACGGGTGATCGAACAGTCATGATCATATTGTCTTATACGTTCCGGTATCATCCTCGAAATATTTGGTTTTTGTCCTTGTCAATCACGCTAAAAACAACCAATTACATTTTTCATAATACAATGTTGCATGTTTTGTGAGATTACTTTTTTACTTGGTCAATAAAACTCACTAAAAAGCAAAAACTATTATTATAGACTACTATTACCAACTCCCACCACCATAAAAACCATCCACCGCCACTATTTCTTCCACTAATAGTAATGTTACCGCCTCCACCATTCACAAACACCCGCCACCACTTATATTAACCCTACTTCCACTACCACCATTAGAATTAATATAGTTTTTAGTAAAATTATTTATCAATAAAATTATGTATTTATGTTAGATTATTAAAGGGACATATATAATAGGAATTTAATTAATCATTATGAACAATATCAATGAGACACTAATTAATAAAACCTTTAAAAATGGTTAAGTTGAACAAACCCCAGCGGTATATTTATCTTTTCCAAGGACAAATCTTGACCACACTTTACATAAACAAATCGATAATAAATAATTTCATATGTTCTGATCTTGATTCGTGTCGTTCGTTTAGTTATTACATAACATGGCAATTGATTGCACCAATTTTTTTAAATAGACATGTGTTTTATCGGGGTTATTTTAACATTAGAATGATCATCCACGTTTTATACTTTATAATATAACGTTACACATTTTGTGGCGTTACGAAATTAGCATAATATGTTTTTGTTCACCAATATCCTCCACCATCATAATACCATATGATTCCATTTTTTTATCCACTACCACCTAGTGGCGGAGCCAAGGGTTTACTAACCTGGCTCTAACTCCTTAAATTTTTAATAGGTACATAATTGTTTTAGTTTATTTTATAAATATTACTTTGTCCATGTATATTTATGATTTAGTCTACCAAAGTTTACATGTTTCTTAAAAAAAAAAAAAGCCTCCTCAATGTCAGTTTTTGACTCCACCACTGCCACCATCACTGCCGCCCATCCCATGTAGGCTGTTGGACGCAATTCTAATTTTCAATCACAAATGCCATTATGAGGTTTAGATTGAATTTTTTTTTGTCAATTGTTTAGTTTCATTAATTTTTTTCCGTGTATATATTTTTTTTGTATTGCAATCAATTTTAGTTTAACGTTAAAAAATCATGATTTATACTATATAGTACCAAAGATAACAGGGGTACCATTTAGGTGATCCAACTACGATCATGAAAATATTGTCTTATATGATATCATCCCTGAAATATATGGTACCTTCCTTTATCAAAAGTGTTAAAAACAACCAACCACACTACGATGTTATCGATGTTGTAACGAAAACATAAAATTAATATTATCCATCACTGCTAACCAGTATTCACCGTCACTACTTCTTCTACCACAAACCATGGGCGGAGCCAGGATTTTGAGGAGAGAGGAAGAAAAAATTCTTGGAAAGATGTATACATGTGAAAAATGGACTTTGTATCCCATTTTATGATAAAATAACAAAAATAAATATAATTGTGCTTGGCTCCGCCCTTTACCACAACTAATCTTTCGGCCTCCACCTCTTCTACTACTCATTGTCGCAGAAAATGTCTATTGATATTATTTATCAAAATTACTTATTAATAGAAATAAATATTATAATTAATTAAGAAAACATTTATAATTAAAAAATAATTAGTCATTTATTATGATCAATTAGCGAAACACTAATTAATAAAACACTTTATAATGAATAGATTATTTATTATGTGCAATTAGTGAAACACTGATTAATAGACCAATTATGGTGTTTAAGTTGAACAAACCACCACTATTGATTTATCTTTTCTATCAATTCCAACCAAGGTGGAACAATAGTTAGAGGCCACTCTTATGACACAATAGGTCATAAGTTCAAACCTCCCCGTTATAATTTTTGAAATTCCATATCTTAATTTGAGTATTCATTTTTCATTCATAATATTGGAATTAACACCACATGTGCAACTTGTAGGGTGTGGCAGGGAGAACCACAGCCTTTGATTTATCTTTCCCACTGACAAATCCTGACCACCACTAACAAAGGCAAACTTAGCCTAGCTTTGTTTTGTATTCTTGATGTATTTATTTCGACATCCTGTCTGTCTTCTATTAATAAAATTCCTTATTACCGATCAAAAAAAAAAAAAAAAAGGTCCGCTATATAGTTAACGGTTGAATGCTACGAACCACTAAATTCGGAAGACTCAAGGTTGCCAAAGAAAAATTACTGGTGCGGATGTAGTGTGTATTCCATCAACTTGATCTTGATTGTGTCTTTGTCCGGTTGCATTTTCCATGGTACTTAAAAGTCTAAGTGGGGGTGAGTTTTCAACGACAGAGAAAACAAAAGGGGCTCAAGGAACAAAAGGAGCACGAGCAAGAATATAGAGGGTCTTGATTCTGACTTTGAGTGCAATGCAAGTTGTTATATATGATCTGATTTTGAAGTGTAAAGTACACATAGTTGTTACAATAATTGGTTAAAATAATATGCTTAAAATCTAGAGTTTAGAAAAACATGACCAAATCAAAAATGAAAATCATACTTAAGCTTTACCGTTTACCTAATCTTATTAATTCCCGATCTCATGATCTCATGGACTACATATTTATAAAACCACATGCAAAAAGAAGAGATGCTAGAAGATTAGTTTAGATTTGTACTAGCTAAGGAACCAAACTATTGGGTATTTTTATTTGATTAGTGGACGCTCTATAAATTTATCCAACAAACAACTACTTAGTCATGCTAGGATAAATTTGTGACCTTTATTATGAATCGCGTTATCGGGGCATGAACCCAATAGGATTTTCGGGGCTTAATGTGCTTTGGCTAGCCAAAATATGGATAAGGGGAGATCTTAAGTGATTCAAAAGTCAGATTTATCCTTCCTAATAAATCAATTTTAAAATCAAAACCTGATCCTAAATCAAAACCAACCCTTTCATTTTTTTCTCTTCTTCTTCTCGAAAACACAGTCCAAAACCTAATAATATCTCACTCTCTTTCCCATTGATTTTTGAAGCAGCTCAACGTGATTCGATTCTCAAGATGGTAGAAAGATCAAGAGTGACAAGATCTGGCCGATTGAACCTTGATTCTTAAACATGGAAAGTTATTGATGTTCCTTTTAATGGAGATGTGGTGAACCAATTTGTTGAAACACCTGTGAATCCTCCACAAATGACTTCTACTAGGTAAGAATCGAAAAACCCATTAGTTATTTTACCATTAGACTGAAAAAATAGGTTCGGTTGATGATTATAGGGTTTTGAAAAATTGTCTTCTTAAGCGTTCACGTATAGAATATCATATCGTCATGGCCGTAATGTATAACTAACCATTGGGCCATCAAGAACTCCTAGCCGTTAATGTCGTATGCGGTTAGGAAAATTGAAAATCCCAACCGTGAGTTATTTTATACGGATAGGACTTTACCAACCGTAAGTTTTGCAAAAAAAATAAATTGGGTGATGAGTTTTTCGGCTAGGATTTTCCACACCGTAATCAAAATTTCCTAAACGTTATTCATATTTCCTAGCGGAGATCATGTTTACGGTTAGGTGGTGTCACACTTCCTGGCCACAATTTCGTTAAACAGATGGGTCGTCTGCACGTTTTTTACCCGAGACTATGTTTACGGTTAAGAAGTCTCGCATTTTCCAGCCGATATTCTGTAATACGCATGGGTCGTCTGTTGGTTCCTAACCGTAACTGTATCACTCCGAGTGAATTGGTGTTATCTTCTGATATGTTTTTCACCATTTTTAAGAACCCTGAAAAGGAGAAAGAACTCCAACAATTACCAATGTGTGATATTGCTACGATGATGGTACGTATGCTAAGTATGTGATTTTTTTTTGTATACGTTTCTCAAATTATGTACCACTATTGATTGAAGGATGTGAAAATAGGTCAACCGAGCTAAGTGGATGTCTAGGGGCCTGATCCATAACATTGAGGAGGTTTTATATTTGGATTTTGACTAACAGAAAACACTGTTTCTCAGGCTTCAGGAGTTACATAATCCAACGACGGATGATCTATATACTAATGACGAGGATGATTGGATGAGTGGTTCCCAAACTCCCCACAATTCTTCATCATCATCATCATATGAGGATGTTTCCAAGATTGTTGGTCGTATTGGATGGTTGTTTTATGTACTTGTTTAAGTCATTTCAGCTTTTCATTATGCGGACTTTCTTTTAGCATGTTTTAGGTTATGGATTTGGGTGATTTCGTTTGTTTTAAGTAATGGGATATTAATTTACCTTGAATGAATGGATACTAGTGTTTTAATTTATCATATTCTTGTTTAAGTATAACGGAGTGAGATCTGATACTGACAATCCAGGGAGAGATACGACTAGGATTAACATCCATTATTTTGTTTTATAGCTAGAATTACCAGCCGTAAATATGACAGTACTTAGATATACAGGTAGGATTTTTAGCCGTAAACGTATTCACGATTAGGTGTTTCATCCGTAATTATGTGACACGGTTGGTTTTTTCTACGAAAAGCTGATTTACCTGTTCATTGGGTCATTACGGCTAGGTCGTGTCAGTGTATAACCTAGCCGTAAGTACCTCTAAATAACCATTATTTTTGGTTTTGTAAACATATAATAAGAGTAAATTATATTTTTTATTTATAACGAGTGATTCAAAATACATAGGTTCACACCACACCACATTCTTATCATTTTTAATCACCACCCTTCAAAAAAATGTTGTTATCATTATCACTAACTTTCACACCACATTTACTCATAGTCATCCTCATCAGAAGTCATTAGTAGACAAAGGCCATCCATCGACAACTGTAATGCCCCCCATAATTCAAATTTTTCTTCGAACCTAGTACACCAACTTAATGGTATTTCGCCGTCACCACCGCCTCCCTTACTTAATAGAGGTAATGGGAAATCTTCCCTCAATTGGAGGCCAATAAAATGGGTCATCAACACAAACATGATGACTCTCCTTGGGGACACTTCTTCTGTAAAAATACATCTTGTTGATGTGTATGTAACACTATGTCCATATGCGATGGAATGAATAACGCAATGGAATGAGTTCATATCCACTTGTCAATCTAGTGTTTCCCATTAAATACTGTTCAAATGCTTGGAACTTATCATTTAGCACTGCCTCTGTTTCATCTCTTTCAAATCTCATCATTGACTTGTAGAAATCAGGGAAACCACGTAACTAAAGCAAACAATTTCCGCTTACATAAGTAATTTGGCCTACATTCCAATCTTGTTCATCCTTAAAGGATCGAAGTTGATCTACGAACACATGGTAACCACAATTTCCGTCGCTCTCAACATCGTCGGTGGACTTGACGTACTCATGAATAAAATATGGTAAAAAGTGCATGTAATTTTTGTATATTGTGTACGTAGGTCGGATATAATTACTTTCCTCATCTATAGGGGCCAGGGGATGTCATCGGACCTAATTCCATATCACTACAAGAAATATGAGGTATTGCCTAATTCCATATCACTACAAGAAATATGAGGTATTGCAACACGTCACTTATATGGCAAGAACCCATATTTAGTGTGGCTAAATCCTATTTCCACATTATTATTATTATTTTCAACACATTCATAACAAAGTTTTTCATTAAAACTTCCAAATATTTAAATCACTTTCATAAACACAAATCAGCAACGAACAACACCTGAGAGTTCACTCATATAGTGGCAAGAAGTTATTTCCACACCTTTAATGTGGTGTAGCAAAAGACGGACAAATAAGATAATGAGTTTGAATATTGCCACACCAACATACAACAAGTCTAATTGTACCATAACTAGACAAAGGCAACACGAGAAATTTTTGAACAACTGTTATTATATTGTGACTCAAATACATTTAGAAATACTTTACTAGACATTTTTCCAATTCAATTGCGATCATATTAAGGTTCATATTTGAAATAATTAATGCGTACACAATTATTAAGATCATATGTAGCGGACCGGTACATATGATAAAAAAAATAGTCTTGCAGTTGCAATCATAGACCATTTGCCTTCTTTACATTTCCACTCTCACTATAAAATCTCATCTCAAATGGGCTTGGTTAGTCTAGCAAGCGAACTACTACAAGAACAAAACGTTCATTACAGTTTGCAACCAACTTAATTATACAATATAGACATAAAGATATATCACCCATACATCCAAGCTACATCAGCTAGTTCCTTAATTACACATCCTCATTTCTACCACTAAAGTTCTTAATTTAATATCTATTGTAATTTCTTATGGATGATATAAACCATATATACTAAACATGCATGTAAAGATTCAACAGAAATGCCAAGACATTAGTAAATTTCAAATTTACTCATGTATGGTAAAGAATAAAAGGGAATCAAAATCTTACTTTTATATACTACTCGTCCTACGAGCCACAAATTGGTCCAGATCTTAGTACAAAAGAAAATGACTCTAGCTTTCATTTCTAAAATAGTAACCCGATTTCGATGACTTTTTTCAAATAATCAAAAATGGTGAAATATAAATGCGGTGCAATGTTTCGAAAAGTATGTCAAGTGTATTTAAGCATTTGGAAGGAACAACTATCTACACATAAACAAGCTTATAGATTATTAACAAAAGAGCTACCACCAACACCATGTTTAGCACATTTTCAAAATTTCTATTCTCTTCCCAGTTAACACATATTTAAGCCATTATAGATGGATATCATCCATATACCACCAATGGGGTTTTAGACATATAGGTTCCTACAACACCTATCGACAAAGAACGACTATAGTTAATGAATCAATTCAAAGATTTCATAAATTTGCACTAATCATTCAAAATTTAAACAACACTCATATCATCATGCGATATAAATTTTTAAATTAATGTGGTCTTTACTAACGACTCATTTCAGATTTATCCATTTGGGTTTCTCATTAAATCCATAGAATTTACAAACACTAGTTTTTCTTCCTCTAACGAGCTCTCTTCAAAGACCATTGAGTCATATGAATGAACACATTATACCCAGGTATGCCACACCAATCAAAATCAAACATTCAAGAAAATAAGAAATTGAATCATTATACTAATAACAAAAAGAAATCATTCAGTTTTTGTTTTAAGTCTCGGATTGTAAACAAAAATACAAAATACAAAACCCAAAAACCTTTTTCTTTCTCCTTTGTTCTTCCATATCATGACCCGAGAAGTGTAAATCAACTTCCCTCCTGAAAGGATTGAGTTTCAACCCATTTAACAAGGCCAAATCTCGAGCGCCACTCGATGACTAAAAGCATACACATAATGCAATTGGATTATATAATTATAGAGGCAAAAAATTGATTCATTATAGAAACTGAAATTAAACCCTATACATCATCAAAAATTCAATTAAAAGAAAACCCATGAATCTATAAATCAATTTCACACAAAAAATAGAGTATTTTTCTAATTTCATTTAAAAAAATTAGTATTATTATTATTATTATTTTTTAAACCTGTCGTTACACGTATGGCGTAATTAGTGAGGCAATTTCGTGAACAAGTATTAACTGATATTTAACAGAATTCTCTTAAAAATTTAATATGATGATAAAAGACAAAATTCATTGAATATCTTGATTAATTACATATTTTTTGAAGCATTGATTGATTACAGCAATTATCCTCATAATACAGGCTATAATACACTTAGATCTCGGATTACAAGCTCTGTAAATAAAAAATTAATAGAAAGAAGAAAAAAAAAGATCTCGGATTACAATCTTTGTAAAAAGAAAAAATATAATCGATCTTCAAACAAAACCCTTCACTGGTTCAAATTGGCCTCCTGCAAAAGAAACAATTGAACACGGTTGACTATCAAACATAGATTCAAAATCCATCAATATTAACAAAATTTTACATCTAAGTATCAAAGTTCAATCAAATTAACTTACATGATAGTAAAGAGCACCTGTTAAAATCCTTCAATGTTCAAGCAATCGAAAGTATAAACTTTAAGATTAACCATTTTATCAAGAGAAGAATTATATAAGAATAAAAAAGTATCTACCTCATATCGTACTAATCCCAGGAGAAAATGGTGTCAGTAAAAGCCAATGCAAAAGCTTCTTTTGGAATAACATTATAGATGCTTTATTTAATTTATGGATTATAAAAGAACTTTGTAATCAAGTGGTCCACAAACTAGTTGCAGGAAAAAGTTTTCAATACAATTAATTCCATAAGAAACAATCAACTTCTTATTGATCATGATAAGAACCATGGGGTATTCTGAAAGAAAAAATAATTCTCTTGTAGAGAGAGAGCAAGAGAGATTGGACGGCCGTTGTTCCGATGGCTTTAGGGTTAAGGGATGATTAAATATTTTTTATGGAGAGAAAGAAAGAAAGAAGTTATAAAAGTTAGGGTTCCATCCACAAACTTCTCCACCTTTTTTTTTCTTATTTTCCATCTTTTCTGCTTGTTGTCCGTCCATCCATCCAGCATATTACTTCTCCACTTTTTGTTCATTACTGAACCATAAGCAAAACCCACCAACCCATCATCCATCGTTTATACCTTCACGTTAACTATCTTTTCTTTTCTTTCTCCCAGCTAACTTGATAAACCCTACTTCTCACCACAACCAACACCAGCTCCCTTTATCTCGTTACCTCATCACGTGTTCTTCCATCCCACTTATTATTATTTTTCCCTACGGTTCCCCCAGGACCCTACTTCAACTCATCAAATCTTCAATACCACTTTCTTTCCTTTTCATCTTTAATTCCTTCTACCACATATTTTGATCTCTTCTACTCTGTCCAATTCTTTTTGTTTTCCTTTACACTTTGAAAAAGTCAACTAAATCCACGTCCCGTCAAAACCCCACTTTCCAAGGCCACGGTCTCAACAACCACTTAATCCTAACCAACACCCATCATATCCATTCTTCGTCAACTTTTCTAATCCCAATTTTGCAGGGTATTATCTCTTTTATCTTATCGATGGTTCTTATATGCTCCATCAATGGTTATGTAATTTTCGCTACTTTGGTGGTTCTCCTAATCAGTATTCTTTTTAATGGCGATGCGCTTCTTCTTATACTTCTCGGGTATTTATTGGCACCGCACTTCATCAACAACTTTCAAGGCCAATCTCATGTGATTTGCAATCCCCATGAGATTGAGGGAGGGTGTTAGAGTATATGATTGGTAATAATAAATTATATGGAAAGTTTTAGTATTTAGAGTTATATTTAGTATTTGATATATTTAGTATGAATTGATTTACAAGTATTATTCTTGCATACCAAGTTATGGTATCTCTATATATACCCTATGGGTTCTCAATGTAATTAATATCATTCAATAATAGAATTCTCTTTTATCTTTATATCTTCTAGTTCTGACTACACCGTTGTAAGCATATGTGGAAAAAATTTACTCTTTTGCCACTTTTGTAAAGCATATGTGGCAAGAAACTACTCTTTTGCCGCACCACATGCAACCTGTGGCTTTAAAACTACTTGTTGCTACACATAAGCCTACCCGTGGAAATAAGGCTTATATTTCTACACCTACTTCAAAAGATGTGAGGCAATATACCCACTTTCTTGTAGTGTATTAACCGTCTCTTTCTCACCACCAACAACTATTTGTGGGGTGATTTGCGATGGTTTGACCATCGGTTCTTTTCATTTGACATCATTACCTCGGCTTCTCGTTAATTGATTAATACCAACTATACCACCAACTTTTCTTTGGACTCTACGACCTTCTTTTGTTGTTGAACCTTGTTGGAATGAAAAACTGATTCTTTAATTTTGACTCCACTATTAACTTTTCTTTTTGAACCTTCTTGGGATGCATCAACCACCTTCTTCTTGGGGCCTTTTACCTTCATTAATTTGACTAGCTCGGCTTGGTATTCCTTTTCCCATTTCCCGTCGTTTATATTTATGTGTAGCCGTATCTTTCGACTCGTTGTAGAACTCGTTCAACTTCTTAAAACCTGAAAGATCTCTTTGTAATGAAGGAGTCAATTTTGGACCCTCTTGAACCTTAATTTCTCTTAGCTTATGCCCTTTCCTTTTTTTTTGTTATTTTGTTCGAAGGCTTACCCTTGCCCTTCCCCTTGGTAGGTTCAAAAATATATTCTCTAATGAAAAACTGATTCTTTAATTTTTGACTCCACTATTAACTTTTCTTTTTGAACCTTCTTGGGATGCATCAACAATCTTCTTCTTGGGGCCTTTTACCTTCATTTCACTAGATCGGCTTGGTATGCCTTTTCCCATTTCTCGTCTTTTACATTTATGTGTAGCCGTATCTTTCGACTCGTTGTACAACTCGTTCAACTTCTAAAAACATGAAAGATCTCTTTGTAATGAAGGAGTAAATTTTGGACCCTCTTGAACCTTTCTCTTAGCTTATGCCCTTTCCTTTTTTTTTTGTTCGAAGGCCTACCCTTTCCCTTCCCCTTGGTAGTTTCAAAAATATATTCTCTAATGAACGGACGATGAAATTTTCGTAATTCGTACAACCAAAGTTGTCTTTACACCGGTAGTAAAGAAGTATACTTCTCAAAAAGTTCTTTGTGTGCGTTGGTCTTCTTTGCTAGCCAAATAATCCTCTTGCAATTAGTTTGCACACTGTTCCATAAATGAAGCGTGCAAAGATGATGATGCGCGTCAGGAAAAATATGTGGTATGGCACATATCAATGCTTGCTCCTTATCCGTAATCAATACCTTGGAGTATAACCTTCTTGATACAATAACTTTACCTTTTGCAATGCCCACATATAACTTTCCTTTCAAGAAACAAAAAGCAAACAGTAAATATTGATTTGGTAGATGTTTTCCCAACAAACTTCAATATCGGCATGTTGTACTTGTTAGTTTTATATGTGAAATCCATAAAGAGAATTTGATGAAAGCATGCATCTTGTCAATCGTACACATTCCGGATTCGCGATGAAAAGATATTCCACTTCCTTTTCTTCATTCGTGTCATAGGCGGTAGAGTACTTTGCCTCCTCAAACAAAAACAATAATTGTTGCATAAGTACTCACTCTTTCCAGGTCTCATTTCTAAATTTTTATCTTTCGTTATAGATACTTGCCAATAAGGATGGGTTTTGGGGGTTTAACACCTTCACGCCACTAAGACTATCAATAGGTCTTGTGCATCTTTTACTCAACACATGTACTAACTCCTTTTATAATGGGTTGAGCCTTGCCCAATAAGGATGGTTGATCAAACTCTCCGGAATAAGATGATTATGATAACCCGAGACGAATTTGACCATAAACCACACTTTTTTATCCTTGTTAAATTTAAATTGAAGCTTAAAAGATCATCCACACTTCTTCGTATTATAATGTCCCTTTTTCCTCGTGCTTTTTGGTTTATACTCACTACCATTTTTCCAATGGCTCTCATACTTTCCATTACACTCGCAAACCATTTTAAAGGTGGTGTCTGTAACTTGTTTATTCTGGACTATGATGCACATCTTTTTTCTCCCTTGTAATCGAGCCAACTTCTTTGCATCTTCCTTATGTTTCCACTCATAGTTGTTTGCATAGTGAGCACTTGTATCCTAGGAAACTTGTACAGGTGGGGGTTGCTCTTCCATAACTACCTTTTGGTCTTCCACCGGAATGTATGGTTCAAACTATAATAAAATGAAATTTGTCACATCATTTGTCAAAAAAAAAATTAGGAAAAAAAACAGAAATTGCTGGGTCAAAAAGTGAATATTCAGCCGTCATTGGGTATATGGCTGGGTCGACTAGTGATATTCCAGCCGTCATAACTTACACGGCTGGGTCGACTAGTGATATTCCGAACCGTAAAAAGTTTACGTCCAGGAGTAACGGGCCGTTAATTGGCCTGTAAATGGATCGGTCAGCTTACGGCATAGACAACGAGCCGTAAACAAAACAAAAAAACGTCCAGGAAACCAGGCCGTTAAAGAATTTACGGTTGGGTATCCCAACCGGCGCCAACAATATCAAATAGAATTTAATACTTACGTCTAGGAAACCTAACCACCGCCGATAGTATTAAATGCTACTTAATACTTCCCATGAACGTAGAAAAAACCTGGTCGTAATTTTTCATTTAAGGTCAGGAATGTTCATCATTCAATCCGTAATATTTTGGTAAGGACTGGGAGTTAATCAAGATTGAGCCGTAAAACAGAATAACATCCGGGAGTTCATGGGTTCCCCGCCGTGATTAGACCTGGCGGCTGAAAACCTAGGGTTTTCGGTAGGAAAAAATTGAAACTTTTTGCAACTCTGATCTTAAAAACTGAAATTGGAATAGAGGTATACCTGGTAATCTTGAGCATTGGTCTCTTTGATTTCTTCTTCTTCTTGGGTAGGTCCTTCGAAAGCATCGTAAGGTTCATAATGGTTATATGGAGTTTGAGAAAAAATTCATGATTTTCTGAAAAAACAGCAAATAACTGATCGTTGTTGATGTGTTATAATATGTTATCGTATTTTGAAGATGCTGGTTCACCTACATCAAAAATCTTGCTTGAATCACTCATTTCCAAAAACAAATTCTGTTCTTCTTCTTCTTTTCCCTCTGATTTTTTTGTTGTTGTTTTGATTTTCATCTTCATCACTTAACTTAAACAAATGAATTAGTCTTAATTGATTAGCTAATCATGATTAGTAATGTTAATCAAGGGTATGTTATTATAATTTCGTAAAAGAGAATTTAATAAGAGAAGGGGAACCAACCTCGTATTCTTTAATACATAGATTTTTATTTTTATTTTTATTTTTATTTTTTTTTAGAAAAAAACTTAGGCCTGTAAAGGTACTATGATCAAATAACATGAGATAAGTTGGCATTGACTATGGAAACACTCCTCGGCCTGCCCTCAGTGTTCTTGCAAAAGATACCTAAGTTAAAAGCATTCATGTTTTGGCTACGGTGAATTATACTAAGGTTTAATAACACAAATTAAAAGATATGGGATTTATGACCATATTGTTAATACTTTCTTCATGAGTATGATTACTTTCGTGATATGTAAGATGAAATCTTCCTTGTGCGGATTCATGGTAGAGCAACTTAAAGCGAACTAGAGTATCCATTGATTCAGCAGATATTGCGATATTTGTATGTTGCATTTCTTTGGCCCACTGGAAATCTAGGTCTGATCCTCCTGTAGCTCTTCCTTCTCCATTGTATCCTGGATATCCTCTAGTGCCGATGATGTTTCCTGTAAAGTCTTTCATAATTAGAGCAGTATAAAATAGTAAAGTCTCAGTGTCCTGAATTGTGCATATACTTATGTGATTTCCAAACCCTGTTTATATATCCCAAGTATAAGGAGTAAGATTTTGTTGTAAAGTATTGTCAGTTTCCTCTGGAAAGAGAGGGAAACTGTTCAGGATATGATCATGCATAACATGGATTATGTTATGATTACTCAGATGCTGCTTTACTCTGAGAGTGGTAACTCCCGCATTATACTGAGTATGATTGAAAACAAAGTCACATCTCGCTCTCCAAATATACCAACAAGTAGTGGCATAAATGTTGCAGTCAGTACTAGTATTTCCAGGTTGGAACCAGGAATTTAACCAGTCAATGAATATGGTATTATTATCAAAAAGAGAGTGTGAGTAGCCAAGAATTTCCTGCCAAACCAAAGTAGCTGCTGGAAAATTTAAGAACATATGTGACATGGTTTCTTCTTCTCCACTATTACAAACTATGCATGAGGGATTTATATAGTGAAGAATGCCATCAATTTTAGCATTAGTGGGAAGAATTCCATGAGCATATTTTTAGATAAAATTTTGATAACTGGGGCTACTGCCATATTCCAAATGGCTTCCCAGTTGCCAGTTAGAGTATCATTTATGTATAGGTGACCAATTTTTGCCTTGTACAACTCCTTGTCAGAAAATACACCTGAATCATTTAGGTTCCAAATTATTATGTCATCTTCACTAGGATATGTCTGTAAATCAACAATGTCTCTATCCTTGTCATTGATAAAGTAAAGATTGACTAGGGATTCATCCC
The DNA here is from genome assembly GCA_023529315.1 of Papaver bracteatum. Taxonomy (NCBI): domain Eukaryota; kingdom Viridiplantae; phylum Streptophyta; class Magnoliopsida; order Ranunculales; family Papaveraceae; genus Papaver; species Papaver bracteatum. The sequence goes on along the minus strand of JAJJWX010002445.1, from coordinate 228,126 downwards.
AAGTTCCATATGGGAGAAGCAGAGATTCTAGCAATTCCATGAAATGAGGAAAGTTATTGGGTTTTTGTAATCTTGATGTGGTATTTGGGATTTATATATCTTCCCAGATTTTGATCTTTCTACCATTACCAATCCTCTAGGTGCAATGTTATTGGATGTTGTTTATGCCTTCTAGAATGCCTTTCCAGACCCAGGAATCTCCCTTCTTTGGTTTTGTATCCATGCTAAGAACATTTCTGCCTAGAAGGTATTTGGCATCCATGAGTTTGTACCATAAAGAATCTTTATCCTGCTCAAGTCTCCAACCAATTTTTTGTTATCATTGAACTTTTGAAGAGTTTCATATTCATGAAACCAAGACCACCCATTTTCTTTGGCTTGCATAGAGATGTCCAAGCTTTAGGGTAGTAACCAGAAGGATGTTCTATGTTTTTTCCCCAGAAAAAATCTCTTTATAGATTGTTGATTTCTTTACAGGTTTTCTTGGGAATCTTGAAGCAATTCATTTGGTAAATACATGTTGAGAAAGTGACAGATTTGATGATGACCTCTCTTCCAGCATGATTTAGGGGTGTTCTTCCAGCCAGTGAGTCTCAACTTCAATTTTTCTACACCAGGTTTGAAAGAGTTGATTTTTCTTCTGTGTGTGAAGAGGTGGGATCACAGATATTTGTCATCCAGATCCAGAACATGAACTCCCATAGAATTGCTGATCTGAGGAATGAGGTCTGGATTGGTGTTCTTGCTAAAAAAGACTCAAGATTTGTTGAAGTTGATTAGTTGGCCAGAGTGGCTGCCAAAAGTCTGCAGGAGTTGCATTATATTGTGTGCTTCAGAGATGTATGCTTTGCAAAATATCATGCAATCATCAGCAAAGAGAATATGGTTGATGGGAGGTGCAGCTTTGCAGATCTTGATGCCACTGATAATACCCATCTCCTCAGCATGCATAAGAGTCTTTAAGAGAGATTCCATGCAGAATAAGAAGATATAGGGTGATAGAGGGTCACCTTGTCTTAACCCACTGGAAGGTTTGGAGAATTTGTCAGGAGAGCCATCAATGAGAACAACAGAGGTAGAGGAAATGCAATGATATATATTGTTGCACCATTGATCATCAAACCCAATTTTCTTCATTAGAGTTATAGGAAGCCCCAGTCCACTATGTGAAAAGCTTGGGTCGTATCAATTTTTATTCCCATTAAACCAGTGTTTCTTTATTTTCCTCTTTTGGATCTCATAGTGTGAATGCTTTCATGAGCAATAACAATGTTATCAGAAATTTGTCTTCCAGGGATGAAAGCAGATTGGTAAGGAGATATGATTTTGTTTAGAAAAGGTTTCATTCTCTGGGCTAGGAGTTTAGATATAACTTTGTAGGTAGTGTTATAAAGACTAATTAATAGGTTTAAAATGGCTAGGGGTAGTTGGTTTGTCAAGTTGGGGATGAGGGCTATAAAGGTGGTATTCATCTCCTTAAAAAGGTGACCAGAGAGGAAGAAATGTTGAACCATGTTGACAATATCATTTCCAATGATGTCCCAGTTGAGTTTGAAGAAGTTTGGTGGGTACCCATTTGGTCATGGAGCTTTATCATTTGCCATACTGAATAAGATGGCTTTAATTTCTTCAGGTCCAGGTTTTCTATTGAGGATGTTGTTGTCCTCATGAGTTATGGCTGGGGGTATCAGATTAAAGATTTCAGTGGAGGTGGTTACTGTTTCAGCAGTATCCATCTTAGAAAAGTGAACGGTAAAGAAGTTCTTGACCTCTTGATACTCTGTAATCCAGTCTCCATCTTAGAAAAGTGATTGGTGAAGCAATTATACGTATAAGATTAATACATAGAATTGAAGTAGCATAAAGAACAGTGTCTCCCATCCTACAGTCTCCATATCAAAATTAAATTTATATGCAACAGCACTACCTGTATTTCTTACTTACTATCATGGACTACCAAGGTTGTTTCAATCTTTTTTACCACTTCCCACTACAATAACCTTCTTCTTTCTTAGACAAGACTGGGAGTGTCATGAGCACTATATCATGATTTGTGAGTTTTCGAACTGTCAAATAAAGAAAGAAGAAGCAGTAGTGCGCTTACCAACTAGTACACCCATTTTAATGGTGGGTAAGTTCGAGGTATTAATAACTGATGTTTATGCATCACTATGTGGAAGGGAATGGATAGAATCAATGTAACTAAAAGCTGCTACAAAGGGTATGGTTATATAGGACCATAGGTGGTTGCGAATAGGAGGTAAGGATTAATGCCATTGACCAAGAAAATTGAGACCAAATTTTGCTAGTAACCAACCGAAATGAGAATTAAAGAGGAATTAGGGATAGGTGTTTTTTTATCCTGGCTTGATTGGGGTATACTCAAATTAATTGGGGTATACCCAATAAGACGAAATAGAGTCATCATGAAGTAAAGCCAACCCACCCCTTAACCTTATATTTTCTAAATGGCTAATATGTCCTTGGTTAATTAGCACTAAAATTCTGATTAGGTTAATTAATTGAGTTTAGATTAAAATTTTGAAATTATGAATTCAGTAAATTAAACCTTTCATTTGTCTTATGATTTCGATTTCGATAAAAAAAATTGGTTTTGAAAATGCACAAGGCCGGCAAGGTACACTTTGAATAACCTATCGACCAATGTTTAACCTGCAGGGTCCACTTTGAATAAGTTGCCGACCAGATATCGGCCGGCGTTATCTCGGTTGAAGAACACGCCGACTATCTTGGAAAATTTTACGACCGGCATGGTAGTAACCATTCACCTAGCCGACCAAAACACAGCCGGCAGGGTTGTATTAAATAATGATGCCGACTATAACTTAAAAAATATCAAGTTTCTGATGCCTACAGTCGGCAATATCCAAGTACAATACAATGCCGGCTACAAATTAGCCGGCAAGGGTTTGTTAGTATACCCTGCCGGCCCTGGTTATTGTCTAACAATCTCCATGGCTGATATGAATAGTCGGCATGTTATTCATCCTCGTACCACGCCGGCGCTTAAGAAACAACAACCGCCGGCATGATGTTAAACTATCGACCTTGCCGGCCAAAAATCCTGAAAATCTAAATTTTCAGTTTCTAACCTAATCTAACAATCAAAAAACACTATACAATACTGGGTTGAGTTTAAAAATCAACTTATAGTCTACTTTTCACCGGCGGAGGGTTGTTTTCAACATTCTCTGGGATTGAACTTTCGGGTTTACTAGTTCCATCTTTTCCCTTACCTTTTTTCTCTGATTTGGATCTTTGGATACTTCATGTTGAATCTATGTTATCATCTCTTAATCGTTTGGAATCAACCATTTTTCAGGATAATCAAAGTTTTCAATTTTTAGATGAGATGAAGTAGAAGAAGAGAAGATTAAGAGAATATTAACGGTTTGCTTAAGTTTTTAATTTTAGGGTTATTAGATTAAGTAATAGTGTTATTAGGTTAAGTAATAGGGTTAATTAGTGAAAGGGTAAAAAGGTGAACTCACCACATTTTGGCCTCCCCTTAGTAAGGGCAAATGTCCATTTAAATTTGGGTATACCCCAATTAATCTGGGTATACCCCAATCAAGCCAGGTTTTTTATCAATAGATTTGGATAAATGCAAGCGAGCTTCCCTGATTAATCTGCATATATGATAGCCATGTGAGTTTCCTGCTCAAAGATGAGTAGGGTGTCAGACGGAAAGGCATGAACACGGTGTGCAGTGCACCCTATATATCGCAGCGGAAACATTTAAGTACAAATTAATATGAAAAAATTTAGTCAATTGTCCAAATATTTTTAAAACATGGCTCAATTGGATGAGTAAAAATTAATATGGGTGAAATGGATACCAAAAAAATAGTAAGAATGAAATTAGTTTCATCCTGGCTTAAACTTAAAAAAATAGTGAGGATGAAACTGGATACATCCTATGTAAATTAAAAATAAGAAAAATATATTTTTAAATAGGTAGGATGAAACTGTTTACATCCTGGCTATCTTTACATTTTTGGCCATTTAAACAGCATCAAATTTTACATGTCTTTTTCACCCAAAAATTATTGATTTTGGTCTATTTAATCAATTTTGTGTTTAATATGAATTTAAGTACAAGTTGGGATATTAGTATTGGTGAGGAATGAGGACATGATTGAGAGTATAAAAAAAAATAAAAATAAAAAATATTCAGCTGAAACATGTATTTTGTCTTACAGAGAGTTGTTGTATATTCTCGCAGAAAATAGACCCACAAGGCGCTTTTGGTTGATTGATCTTGGGTTGGGCATCATGAGAATGTTACATAAGAAGTGGACTTGAATAATTTGCTTTCTTTAACTTCAACTGCTAAAATCTTCTGGTTGAGCTTATCAGAAACACCACTTAGAAGAAGGAGATAATAGTACCAAAGTAACAAAAAAACATCAACATGAGTCGATCAAATAAACAAACAAGTAAAAGTGAAGAGCAAATGCTTGCCTAGTAATTAACGAGTGTAAAACATAAAGTGATGTTATGAGGTGATGCTAAGCACAATCTCAGTCTGTGGGGGTTTCGTATAAGTGGTCTCACAGGAATTCGTTTTAGGAAGATCGATTCAGTGAACAGAAAGCCTTAGGAAAGTTGACTTTGGGTATTGTTTCCTTATTTGATCAGGACTCGAGTTATGTTCTCCATATATACTCGTAGTTTTTTCTAGAGTTTATGCACTCAGTACGATCAATATTAATAAGCTTTGTTTAATTCCGGTATTAATATCCTATCAAGATACTTGCCGCTTCTTTGAGATCTATGAACTATGGAGAAGAAAAGTTGGTAAAGGATCAAGTGCAATTTGGTAGTATTGATTGGAGTATACTTTATGTATCTTGTAATGAAACAGAAAAATAGGATTCCCTCTCTACTACCAGTACTATAGAATATGCTTACACAGACGGAGAAGATGAAGATGAAGATGAATATTATGAGGAAGACAATCAAGGAACAGGAACAACAATTGAAGATAACAAACAAATTACTATAGTCTCCGGTCCAATAATAACAATTGAAGATATCAGACAAATCATAGAAAAAACTCTCGAAACTTTATCTGCCAAGAAAGGAGAAGTTGGTAAGGCAACTCGCTGCGTCAGTCATCATGTGTCTCCAAATGAATGGCTACATTGGCTAAGGAATGATTAATGGGTTGGTTCACGGGAAGAGTTAGATCGGCACCGACGTTGGACTTGGCTGAATGTGTACGCTTATTTCCCTAAGGAACAAGGATATGGAGTTATTTTACGCAATGGGCTCGCGAAGCCATTAGTTGCTTCAGCCAACTTATCAAAACATGGAAACTCTTTTTATTATCAAGTATTCAGCGGAATAAAGGAATAAAGGCTGGCATTGAACTTGCAGAGAAACGTAAACTTTCTGATTTGCATGTCCAGTGTAATGCGGTTATGGTTCCAGCTCTCTTCGGTGATGCACGTCAATGCTCTAATAAAGAATGCAGAGAAACGCATGATCCTTACAAAATTTGCAAGAGCTGTAAGATTTATTTTTTTGGAAGTTGCAATAAACTGGTGATTCCTCTCGTCCTGGAACTTAGATGCAAAAACCTGGTAGAATTGTCATACTCATGGGCTTCTAATTCAGCTGAGCATTATCTGGCAAAAAGGGAAAAAAAGAATAAGAGACATGGAGTAAATAATGATGGTGATGATTTTCCACAAGAGCTAAGAAATATTGTTCGGAAAGAGGCTCGTATGCCACACTTCAGGGGGATTAGTAGCTGTGTTTGATTAGTAGCTGTGTTTTATGTTTATATTACATCTATGTATTATTATGTGGGTATTGTTAACAGACAATTACATCTGATGCTGTATTTGATCACCTCTATCTTTTCTTTTGAGATTTTTACGATTGAATATTTATTACCTCAATGTGTCCGGTAAATTTTATGCGGCCATTCCTCATTTTGGCCCTGTTTCTCTGCTTTTTGTCCTCTGTACTTCTGCTTCCTCCAAAGCTCATATTGTTAATATGGAAGTGTCTTCTACTGAGCAATGCTGCTGCAGAGGCATCATATCTTCTTAGAATGTCATAAGAGAAGAATGGCACTAACCCAAGAAAAATTCAGACTAAATTGTAATAAAGCAGTGGAATTTTTACATCTGGTAATTTTTCTGGCACACTGGGTAGCCTAATCACTGTGTGGGCGGCGCGAGATTTTTTAGTTTATTAGTTTCAACAAAGTTCTAAGCCTATAACAGCTTTTTAAATTTCCACAGGTAATATTCAAAACAAACTCATGGTCATGTGAGTCTATAAGAAACAAAAGTAGTAATAATTTAAGACTAAATTATTAATAAGTAAATTTATTATTGGCTAGCTAGACAACATTGTCCCATCATGAATCTAATGTGCAATACTCTTCGGCGAATGAGAGTGACTGATCCATAATATTATACAAAATCCGTTTATTAGCTTGCTGCATTGATCCTAAAATAAACCTATTTTTAACACTCCGGAAATAGCCGAAGCAGATAATTTCGATAGACATCATCACAAAATTAGCTTTATAATCTTCAATAACATAATCGGCCTGTTGAAAATGAAGTGTTATGGAAGGATAGTTATGAATATCAAATCTTCCACGTAGACGGAAACAAACATCAAAATCTGCCTGGGTACCAATATATTCAACCCCAAGCTCTTTAAAGTGTTCCTTCACCAAATCGGCAACTTTATCAAAATGATCTTTATACATCACGGATATTATAACACCAGAATCTATGATAACACCGCCTTCTTTTCGGGATTTAGGCTCAAAAGTACCACTAGGAAAGTTTATTCTTTTGCTACCCACACTAATATCTTCTAGATTTAAGTAATACTGATACGACTCAAACGGAGGCACAACAATAGGAGTTGTACGTACTACTTGAGATGCGCCTCCAATTGTTGCATCTGCACCGAACCTTAAATATGTATTTGATCCCTCAATATCATACTTAAACGCCTCGAAACAGTAAGAAAATTTTCCTTCTCCAGCAACACCTAATTGATTTAGAAAAGACTTTGATCCTGGTCCTAAACCGAGTATTCCTGCAATAAGATCAGGTTTGCCACGTAAATGATTCTTACCGATAAAGTTTTTAAAATTCTGCTGGCGAAATCCACAACCCATTTCTAAATCAATACGTTCAATGCCACCAGTACTGGAGCCTAGAGTAAATCTTTCTACAGCTAGGATACCAGATGTAACTGATCCACTCCCATAGTATACTTTATAAATGCATTGGCCATCAACATTGCATGTATCTCCCTTGCAAAGAGGATGAGTATCACAAGGAACAGGACGAAACGTAGCCGACGAGTTCCAAGGATAAAGTGGCATGTCTTGATTGAAAGCTTTAGTGGCACCGTCGCATTGAAGCCAAGTCATATCACTAGCTGTATCAATCATCAAATAATAATTCTTGACTGGTTTTTCGCTATCAGGAAATGTACCTAAACCGACCATTGCAACGTAAAACCTACTTGATTCGTAAACTACAGGCAAACTTACAAAATCAGGATTCATGGAGAGTGTAACATTGTCATGGAGTAGTATTTGTGATTCGATGTAACGTGCTTGAGCTTTGGATTGTTCTACGAGTCTCTGAAGCCTCTCGCCTCTTGATAAATGGTCACCTGGATATAAAGGCGATTCTTTGGAGTCTCTATGAATCATCTTTATGCTAAACCCTTTCTTTGGATTCACAGCGATGACCGAGTTTAATAATAATGAAACATGAGTAATTGATATAAGAAAAAGGAAGAGAGTTTCTCCCATTTTTGAGCTAAGACGAATTTTGATGGATACAACTATGTGCAGTTCATAATATCAATTTATAGAATTTTAACGTGAAATCTTATAATTGTTTTCAGATTTTAGAAATTAAAACGAAATCTTTTTTTATTAATGCGCATTAAAGGCTGCCATATGTTACGTCACACTTTTTTATATCAAATAACAATAAAAATTTCTTGCTAAGGATGCCATGTTAACTTGTATACCCGTATACATGCTAAGGTTCATTAAAATAACAATTTCTTGCATTGGAAACAAGAATCATTTGTTTTATTGTATTGAAAACAGTAATTCTTTGCATTGGGAACAAAAATTGTTGTTTTTAGTGTAAGAAAAACCAATTTCTAGTAGAATAAAACAAAAAAACACAACTTCCAAAAAAATAAAATAATCTTTTATTAAACCTTAATATGTATATGGGTATACAAGTTAACAAAAGATAGAAATTTGATATGCCCATTAAGCTTAGAGTCTAAACTTGTTGGAAAATTTGGGTAAAAACGGAGGATGGAATAAACACAAAAAGAAATTGTTGTTGTACTCAAAAGCTTTCAAGGCTCGGGTGATTTCTTTTAGACGATTATTTCTACCCTCCCAATATAAATTGGAGATTGCAACAGGTATGCGAAATAATGCCTTCAGGATACAATGAAAGCCCTACAACAGGAAATTGGATTCAAGGTTTGCACCCCTTGACCCAACCAAGAACACATGAGAGAGATTTCTGAAGATGCTTTAGATGGAGAGAAAACAGGTTGAATTCATTCTCAAGAATGGGAGAATTCCTTCACTACTTATAGGGTTATTCATGCCTATTGGAGATGCCTCTTCACTTCCAAAAGACACATAAGGTGTCTGTTGGGAATGGTTGTGTCCTTTATGAACCATCACACCTATTAGAGGTGTCCCTTCATCTCCAACTAACATCCATTGTGTTTATCCAACACAGAACACTTCCCCATCATAGTGACAAACCAAAAACGAAAACAGTTTTATTTTCTAAGTTATTGAAAATATCCAACAATCTCCCCTATTTTCAAAAACCAAAAAAACATAAAATAAAATAAAACTTATAAAACCGGAGTGGCTGCATCACTCAAGTGACTGCCTACGTACCCGAGTGGGATCAAGCCAACGTAGTTCAAGCACAATTGGGACTAAGCATCATCGCTGAAATCAATACATAAATGATAGGTACCTTCTGGGTTTGAACCTTCACTTAGTGTAAGAAACTCAAAGCCTTATCGAGATTCTATGGTGAAACCAGTCTTGAACCAAGTATCCCTTATGATAAAACCGGAGTCTCCACACATATTGATTCCATGAATCATGTGTTCTGTAGCCAAGCACTATAAAGGCCTTGTGCTTATATCCTTATTCATGAATCTTCTTTAGAGAACGATCTTCTTCTCTTAGGAAACGACCCACATTTCCATACTCATATAGGTAAGTCTCGAAGGTGTTTCTGCGAGACACCTTTTACTAATCACAGACTCATTAAGGATTTACATCCATCCTATTTTCTTGCAGAAACCTGCACTAAACAGAAATGAGAAATTTTACTTAGTGCACCATAATCACTTCCATAACTTGTTGGTACCACATTGAACCTTGTTTATCTTTTTCAAAACATAGGTTGGGTTTCTGCTATGGGTGATCGAACTTTAATTCACAGACCTTAGTCCCATTTCTGTATACTTCATTGAAAACAATTCCTTTGGGAGACTCTTCATGATAAGTCCGCCAAGTTTTTGTCCATTTCAATGGCTAACTGCAATTACTCCTTTCTTGAGTAATTGACTTACCGTTCAATGTACAAGACTTGTATGTCTTGACTTTTCATTATAAGTCTTGTTAAAGACGTTATAGATCATATCCTGATTCACAATTAATCAAGACCTACTGAGATGGCTTCTTCCAAAATAGGATCTCTACAAGTTAGGTTTTAAGCCATTTCTTCTCATTAACTGCATCTACTAATGCAATCAATTATGAAAACATTACTAAAAATGTTCCTCTTTGATTTTACAAAATAATTGTAACTTCTCTAGTGATCCTAATTAACATTTACGGTTAATTCACAAGAAGTCATTATAGACTTGCATACACTAGAGGCATAGAAAATTTGTAGGCAACTTACTTGCTGTTTCAACAAGCACATTATTACAATGAGTAACTCCTCTACTCATGCCCAATCTTTTACAAATTTATACCCAAAAACATAGACAATGTCTATTTAACATTTTACATTATGTAATGCAAATGTTCACAATTTATGCATCGGTAATATTGTAACACCTCCTCGTTGGATATTTGGTCGGCCGCCCAATCTTCCAATACGTTACATTTTCACCGGTATTCCACTTTTCCCTTTCAATGTCATTTAAGACATACCAATTTCCAAATTTTGGAACCTATAATTCTTATCGCAAGAACTATGCTTATGTCGCGCAATTGGTATATCGACAATAATGACGATCTTGGTTGTAAAATTAACAACCGGAAAATTTTATGACATTGTCATAAATTTTCTCCCCCCGTTCGCGATAATTCATAAATGCAGAAAAACAAATAATTTCTCAACCGTCATGAAGCACAATTGCTTGCGAACTTGAGTACACCCATAATTTCTAAATAGAAATCTTCAAATCCAATGCATTGGTACAAATACCATTCTTTGGACTCGGCTCAATAGAGAACTTGACGTTCTCATATAAATCAATTGATCCACTGTACCCAGCCAAAATCATATAAATCTCATGCAATTAATTTCAGTCATGTAAACACATTCTCATACGATTATTAATTTATAATAATCGATCACTGATTGTACAGAGCATTAATCAGAATCAAGTACATCAAATAGCAACAATTATGCATCAACTGAAGTGCAGAAATGTTCCTATCTCCTTTACTAGGTTTGCGAAATTGTACTTGCCAATACTATGAAAAAACAGAATATTCATGGTATCCGTCAACTGAAATTTTAGTGGCTAAATATGCAATGTATGCGCAGAGATACAAACATGGTCTGACAGACTGCCACTAATCAATATTCAAATCCCTACGAGATTTTTAAGTAATCTCTTGATTCACCAATCAAGTAAGGCCCTTATTCTCCATTTAGTAAATGCCACCACAAACGTACATATAATCACAGTTTGTAAAACAAACTAAAATATGGAACGGGAAACTTACCGTAACCATGATTCATTCCGGAAGTTAGCCCTGCCAAGATGCCCTTTTGATCTTTCTCGTTACCCCGTCAGGAAAAGAAGATCTCAATTTCTTGTTACCCCGTCAGGCAAATAAGAAATATCAAATAACATTATCTTCCTCTCTTGTCTCTTAACGAAGAGATTTTCATTGGATCAGAAACGGTTACTGGACTGGAAGCCCAACAAAATCCGATTAGTTTCCTATGATATCTTTAACGCCGGTAAGTGTTTGGATCCAACAAACTCTCAAAATTCAAGTGAGAGTTTGTTCAAGTATGGATGGATACAACATAAATCATGCATGCTAGACTTAGAAGTTAAATAAACTTTGATTGCACGCATCACTAATCATATTTTGACATTAAAAGTGAGAGAAATAAACTTATCTGTTTGGTTCACAGATCACACCCATGTTGAAGTCTTCCATAACATGCAGTCCACTCTTGATGGAATCATAGAAAGTCATCACATGATTCATCTTTTTCACACGGCTAGACCAGAAGCACCGCATCATCAATTCTCCGGATGACAGTCTCTGCCTTCCTTTCCCTTTTGTTCTTCTAGTTTAAGTTTCTCTTTCTCTGACCAAAGATTAGAATAAAATCATTAAAAATAAAGAAGGAATTAATCCAAAAAGTATGAAAGAATTAATAAACAAAGAAGGTAACAGCAAGTTTTGGAAAGAGTCCAGGACTGCGTTTTCCATCCTTATACGCTTCTGACCGCTTCACGTCTCACTATAAGAATTCCCCCTTTTTTTATGGGAATAGGAATCCATATCTTTCCAAACGTTATGAATTAATTATATAAATATTCATGCATTGAAGAGAAGAAAATATCGAATGCAGTTGCGAAAGTTAATAAGTTTCAGAAACTCCAGACGGTAGGTCCTGATGTGCAAATGACCACCCATATATTTGGATTACAACCAAATGTTGAAACAGTGCGAACTTCTTTCAATCTCGGCTCGTTCAATAAACTAATTAAACCTTATACATATTTCCTTTAATTAACAAAACCGTTCACAGAGTCTTCCTTACTGCGGGATCAGTTAAACCTTCACCCTCCGTTGTCGAAAATTAATCGTCTAAAACTGTTGGAAATTTTGGGTATAAAACAGAGGATGATAACACTAAAAGAAATTGTTGTTGTACTCAAAAGATTTCAAGGCTCGGGTGATTTTTTTTAGACGATTATTTCAACCCTCCCAATATAAATTGGCGATTGCAACAGGTATGCGAAATAATGCCTCAGGATACAATGAAAGCCCTACAATAGGAAATTGGATTCAAGGTTTGCACCCCTTGACCCAATCAAGAACACATGAAAAGAAGGTTCTGATGATGCTTTTAGAAGAAGAGAGAAAACAGAGAAAGGGTTTTCAAGAGATGATTTCGAAATGGGTTTGGGAGATGCTACTTATAGGGGTTTTTGCATCTGTTGGGAAAAGACATGTCGTTTCACCAACATGTTTCTCTTCACAAAGAGATGCGTCTCTTCATCAACAGACACTGTCTGTTGAATTTAGAATTTTCTGGAAACGTTTTCCAACTGTCCAAACAATTGCATATCCAAAAAATTCTTCCGGGGGCGTTTCCCCCTAGACCCCCACCAGGGGCGGTCTCCCCTGGACCCAGTACAACAACAATTTCTTTTTGTGTTTATTCCATCCTCCGTTTTTACCCAAATTTTCCAACAGTTTTAGACGATTATTTCTACCCTCCCAATATAAATTGGCGATTGCAACAGGTATGCGAAATAATGCCTTCAGGATACAATGAAAGCCCTACAACAGGAAATTAGATTCAAGGTTTGCACCCCTTGACCCAACCAAGAACACATGAAAAGAAGGTTCTGATGATGCTTTTAGAAGAAGAGAGAAAACAGAGAAAGGGTTTTCAAGAGATGATTTCGAAATGGGTTTGGGAGATGCTACTTATAGGGGTTTTTGCATCTGTTGGGAAAAGACATGTCTTTTCACCAACAGGTTTCTCTTCACAAAGAGATGCGTCTCTTCATCAACAGACACTGTCTGTTGAATTTAGAATTTTCTGGAAACGTTTTCCAACTGTCCAAACAATTGCATATCCAAAAAATTCTTCCGGGGGCGTTTCCCCCTAGACCCCCACCAGGGGCGGTCTCCCCTGGACCCAGTACAACAACAATTTCTTTTTGTGTTTATTCCATCCTCCGTTTTTACCCAAATTTTCCAACAGTTTTAGACGATTATTTCTACCCTCCCAATATAAATTGGCGATTGCAACAGGTATGCGAAATAATGCCTTCAGGATACAATGAAAGCCCTACAACAGGAAATTAGATTCAAGGTTTGCACCCCTTGACCCAACCAAGAACACATGAGAGAGATTTCTGATGATGCTTTAGATGGAGAGAAAACAGGTTAAATTCATTCTCAAGAATGAGAGAATTCCTTCACTACTTATAGGGTTATTCATGCCTATTGGAGATGCCTCTTCACTTCCAAAAGACACATAAGGTGTCTGTTGGGAATGGTTGTGTCCTTTATGAACCATCACACCTATTAGAGGTGTCCATTCATCTCCAACTAACATCCATTGTGTTTATCCAACACAGAACACTTCCCCATCATAGTGACAAACCAAAAACGAAAACAGTTTTATTTTCTAAGTTATTGAAAATATCCAACAAAACTTAATATGCGCATATGAAAATTTGATATGCGCATTAAGTTTAAATTTGATATGCGCATTAACTATTAAGTCTAAACTTAATGCACAACATACTTTGTTACAATAAAATATGGATATGTATCAAATGTGGGGACACCTAATAACATTAAGTTTAGAGTCTAAACTTAATGCACAACACACTTTGTTACAATAAAATATGGATATGTATCACATGTGGGGACCTAATAGCATAAAATACAAATACAAATTTTGTATTGATAAACATTTTGGATGGTAGTTGTATCCACATTTTTCCAAAATTTGCAAGACGTGCGAGATTTATTTTTCTGGATACGAGGGTTGCGATAGGTTGGTGATTCCTCTTGTCCTGGAACTAAGATGAAAAAACCTAGTAGAAATGTCAGGTTCACGGGCTACGAATGCATCTGCGCATTATCTGGATAAAAGGGAAAAAAAGAGTAAGAGACATGAAGTGGAAAAGAATAATGTTGATGAGATGGAACCGGATGATTTTCCACAAGAGCTATGAAATATTATTTGGAAAGATGCTTTGATGCCACACTTCTGGGGGATTGGACCACCGGAATGAAGAGGAGTACTCTACTGTGTGATGTATAGTTCCGGTACTCTTATTTTGATTAGTAGTATAGCTGTGTTTTATGTTTGAATTACATAGTGCTATTAATGACACTGAGCTGCTTCTTGTTGAGTACTCATGAGATTGGTTTCGCACATTATGCGGAGAAGAATATCTTGAAAAGGAAATGAATGTCGTCATTTTGTATCTTGTTTGTATGAGGCCGGAGGCCAGGAGGGGGGGACTACTTGATTGAGTACAGAATACAAGCTACTTAAGTTGATCACCGCTTTCCTAGCTATATGTAGTTTCGTCTAACATTTTTATTCTCGGTAATTTTGACATAAAATGCCGATAAGTTGGTGTTCATTGGGTACTCGAGGGTGGTCTGTTGAACATTGTGATGCATTGAAATAAATAAATTATCCAAGTAATAAAAAAGTCATCCCGTGAATATACACTACAGTAAGTACCTAATAGTGTTGTCCAGATTTGGACAACTGTTATCGTCCAAGTCTGAGAAAACTAACTTAGACTCTTGATCACTCCCCTCTTCAACTCTTCAATGTTAGAGTCATTCCATCTCAACGGTTTAGATTAATGTGCCATGTTTTATTCTAGATGTGGAACATACACTGTTACCCTGCTGTAGGAGGGTCGTTTATCTCTTTTACTGCTAGAGTCTAGACTAGATATGGGACAATTTTATTGTCCATATTTGAGACGACGAATTTAGACCTTTAATCTACAAATGAAAAGATGAAATAACTGACTCGTCACCCAATCAAGCTCGCTACCGATATGAATGGAGGAGTCATTCCCCTGTCAGCCGTTGATTGTGCCACATTTAGTCCCAGATGTAGTCGGGTCGCTTTGCTATTCCAAGATAGTTTTTATTTATTTATTTGGGATACCAGACCAATTTACAGGACATATAGTAATTAAGTGTGAGGCCATGCAAGCTTTCCTCTTCCTTCTCTTTAATTCCATAACACATCTCTTGAAAAGGTTGTATATATAGATGATATCCAAGAACATCTTGTCAAAATAATTTATTGGTCAATATTTTTTTTGAAAAGTTTGTACAAGAGGTGTGTGCCTGCACAAATCGATATCGAAAAAATCATTTCAAACTCGTATGGAGAGGAATTTGGCATCCTGATATTTCGCTCGGTGCAATGGGTAGTCTATGCGTTGTGTGTGTTGCGTTAATTTTTACGAGATGTCCGTGTCACATCAAAGTTCTAAACCTAGTACATTTTCTTAAATATTCGTTGTAAGTATTCGAAACAAACATATGTTTAAGTGAGACCATAAGAATTTACAAAAAATAACACAAGGCTTTAAGATCAAGTAATAATTTATTAAATTCCGGATGAAGCAAATTTATTATTAGCTAGCTAGGCGAAATTGTTTCTTCAAGAACCTAATTCGCAATATTCTGTAGCGAATGAAAGTGACTGATCCATGACATTATACAAAATTCGTTTGTTAGCTTGTTGCATTGCTCCTAAAATAAAAGCCGGCCTATTTTTATCCTCCCCGATAAACCCAAAGCAGACGGTTTCATTGGATATCATCACAAAATTAGCTTTGTAATCCAGAATATCATAATTGGCCTTTTGAAAATGAAGTGTTATTGAAGGATAGTTAGTAATATCAAATCTTCCACGCAGACGGAAACAAACATCAAAACCATTCTTGGTACCAATATATTCAATTCCAAGCTCTCTAAAATGTGCCTTCACCAAATCTGCAACTCTATTAAAATGATCTCTATATATCATGGATATTGGAGTACAAGAATCTATGATGGCACCGCCTTCTTTTTGAGATGTAAGCTTAAAAGTACCTATAGGAAAGCCTACTCTTTTGTTGCCTACACTAATATCTTCTAGATTTAAGTAATATTGATACGTCCGAAAAGGAGGCACAACAATGGGAGTTGTACGTACTTTTTGAGATATGCCTCCAATTGTTGCATCTGCACCAAACCTTAAATATGTATCTGATCCCTCAATATTATCATTAAATGTCTCGAAGCAGTAGGAAAACTTTCCTTCTCCAACAGCACCTAATTGATTTAAAAAAGACCATTTTCCTACTCCTAAGCCGAGTATTCCTGCAATAAGATCAGGTTCGCCATGTAAATGATTTTTACCGAAAAAGTTTTCAAAATTATCTTGGCGAAAACCACAACCTATGTGTAAATCAATACTTTCAAGACGACCACTAGTAGTGGAGCCTAGAGTAAATCTTTCTTCGGCTACAATACCAAATGTAACCGATGTACTCGCATAGTTTGCTTTATAAGTGCATTGGCCATCAGCGTTGCACTTATCTCCCCTGCAAAGAGGATGGGTATTACAAGGAATGGGATGGTATGTAGCTGACAAGTTCCAAGGATAAAGTGGCATATCTTGCTTGAAAGCTTTAGTGGCACCCTCACATTGAAGCCACGTCTGATCACTACCTGTATCAATCATCAAATAGTAATTCTTGAATGGCGGTCGGCCACCCGGAAATGTACCTAAACCAACCATTGCAACGTAAAACGTACTCGGTTCGTAAACTACAGGCAAACGTACAACATCGGGATTGATAGAGTGTGTTGCATTGTCATGGAGTAGTATCCGTGACTCGATGTAACGTGCTTGAGCTTTGGATTGTTCTACGAATCTTTGAAGCCTCTCGCCTCTTGTTAAATGGTCACCTAGATATAAATGTGATTCTTTGGTGGCTCTATGAATTATCTTCATATTGAACCCTTTCTTTGCAAACACTGCGGTGACGGAGTTTAAAAGTAATGATACATGAGTAATTGATAGGAGAAAAATAAAAAAAATCCCCTCCATATTTGACCTAAGATGAATTTCGATGGACACAACCGTGTGCAATTCTAAAATCTGAACCTCAATTTAGAGTACTGTAAACTGAAATCTAAATAATTTTTTCGATTTTAAAAGTTAAGACGTCCGGACATTTTCTTATTAATACGCATTAAAAGCTGTCAGCAATTACACCACACAAAATATCTATCAAATCTTTCTTATGAATATCACCCAGATCTGCAGATATCAAGTTAATATAAAAAAAAAAAAAAAAACTATCATATCTTGTCATAATAAATGATATTAATTGATTTTTATTATTAAGAAAGCAATTTTCCTTAATTTGAAACTGGTACCTATATTTGTTAGATCATCTCCAACAGAAGGTGGAAAAAATCCTACGTGAATTTTTTATTTAGTCCTTTTATTTATGGGGTCTATACATAGAGTAAATATAGGACCTCATATCTAAAAAACTATCTCCAACAGTGACAAATTTAACTCTTAAAATTAAAAGAAAATTGGTTAAAAACATGACGTGGAGGTGCAACCGGAGGTGTAGATAACACTTTCTTGAACACCTTCATATTTAGTAATTAGTCCCTCCTAACTTGTAGCACCCTACTGTTGGAGATGAATTTATGCCAAACGGGGATCTAAAATCCTACGTGTCATTAAAAATAAATAAATTCACCCTCTCTTGGAGATGCTCTTACTGAGCATTAACCACTTTGACCATCTGGGTTGGGTTGTTTCAAAACAAATTCCTTCCCACCAAAATCTTCTTTTCTAGACCAAAAATTCTATTTGAACTGCCGAAGAAATAAATAACTGCAAAACCTATCTTCACAACCTTTCAATGGGGCCCATCACAAGTGGCCCCCTGCTGTCCTCCGACGGGTCAACCGGGGCCACCAAAAAAAATTGTGAGAGGTTTTTCAAATGCTGTTTTTGTATGGTTTAGACACTCGTTCTGTTTAGAACCATAGTTTCTAGAAAGGACCGGACTGGGAAAGCTTGGAGCACTGTTGGGATATTATATCCATTGTTTGTGAGTTTTCAAAGGTCAAATAAAGCAAGCAATAAAATAGCAGTAATACGAGGAAAGTTGTCAGGCCGTAGAGGACCATAGTTGGGTAGTGCCCAATTAATAGGAGACAAAAGGATTAATGCATTTGACCACGAAAAAGGAGACCACATTGTACTAGCAAACAACCCAAATGAGAAACAAAGAGGAACTGAGGATAGGTAAAAATGCACCTCCGCTGAAATATTTAGGGAGTTCTTCTATATACCCCCAGAAATACTAGCTATACCCCTTTATCTACGTACCCCGAACATTTATCTACCTACCCCATCAGATTCATAAAAATTTTATACCCCGAACAACAAATGAGAAATATAAACACAAACCCATTTTATCTGTTCACTGTCGTAACAAGTTGATGAGTTCTTGTTCTTCCTTCTTCCATCCGTAAAAACCTCAAAACCTTAATCTTTCTTTTGGGATTCGTTCACTTTCTGTACACAAAGTAGTGGAATGCCTAAAGCTAATGTTTGCTCATAAATTATGGTTATTAAATTCTTTTGTTTGGGAATTTAATATTTCATCTTGTTAATTTCTTGTTTCTGTATCAGTGATGATGGATTAAGGGAAAGTCCATACCACTTGAGATTGACAGGAATTTATATTAATTCTATGTTATAGTTTAGCTACCCAAATGTGGAACACTTACAGTTTCGTACCATGTACCTTCTCTGTTTGTTAAAATGCCTTAGAGAAATTGGTTGTAGTGAAGTTAATGTTGCTCAAAAATGTGTTTCGACTGATAACTAGAGAAATCCACATTTACTGCAGGGAAGCTAATACCACGATGAGGATGCTCTTGGAAGTTGTGCAACGATGCGTCGTCCAGAAATAGCCAGACTAACCGAGTTGGTTGGAATCTCGACCAACCGTCTGGTGATGGTTACAAGCCCACAAGTGAAGCTGATGATCACAAAGAAGCCTACTTGTTTTCCGTAGACTAATCTGCGGCGTTTGCAGAGTGTCATACTTTGACTACAAGCCCACAAGTGAACCTGTTGTTCAGGTAAATTATAATAGTATATCTATTGAAACTGTCTTGCAAGGATGAAACCAAACTGCTCTTCATAATGAAGAAATAAAATTTTGAGAAATTGTGATCAAAAATAAAACTATAATATTCAAGTTTCATTCATGAGCTTGACTCTTATTACTGTCTGCAAAAAATTGTGTCTACAAAATTAATAAATAATTTGAGAAACTATGAAAAATTCAAAAACCTACTGAGCAACCAGCAATGCAGTTCTTGTTGCATAGGAGTTCGAAAACTTATTATTAAGTACTAACAAAACTGATGTGTTTATTCATGGCTCATCCAGGTCGATGTTCTCTATAACCTGTAAACTTTGCCCAGGTTCTATTTGTTCGATGTTCTCCCATCATCATGCAGCCTTTCCATGTGTGGAGTCCACAGTAAGGCGTCCTCATTGCATACAGAACTCCATCCACTCTGAACTGGTGGAAGCGGAGCACCCGGTTTCAATCTCGCCTTAACAAAGTGTTGATTGTCTTCTTTGGTTTCTTCCTTTGACGTCGTGCTACTGCATTTTTCCCAACACTTTTTTTAACGCTTTTATACGCCCCGAATCTTTCACACGCCATCACTACGAAAGAGCATTGTACTTTAGGTTTTTTCTTGGACTTCCTATAATTACCACTGTATTTGTGTCTCTTGCCCTATCGTGACACCATTGAATAACTTCTTCGCAGCTTGCAAATACCTGCAGCAATGAGTAGTGTTTATTTAGAAACAATTACCTTTAATGTGGAAATTTGAAGTGTTGGAGAAGAGTTTGGTTGAGGATCTTTGGGGGTCGATTTTCGCTGGACTAGTAGATATGGAAAGGTTGTCGGCACAGGGCGATAACACACTCTGTACAAAAATCATAAAATGAGTAGTGAGTAGTGTTAAAACATAATAGTACAAAGAGATGAAATCATTGTTAAACAACTCAAATCAAATCCTACAACAGATTAGTTATCAGCAAAAACCTTCAAAAATGAAAAAATAATTAGCAGTTCCCCTATTATAGGTTATTATATACCTTGAGTTCATCATGATTCCAGACCTTCTAAATGGGATTCTAACGATTCCATAATTGACTTACCTGGGTTCCTTGTTCTTCCATAACACGTAAGAGTAGTATTTTTATTATATAATAATCTCACCATTAATCTCACAATTAAAATTATGCTCTATATTTGGCAGAAAGATTATTCTTTCACACGCTTATATAGGGATATATTTTTTACAATTATATATGGATATACAACAAATTTTGGAAGGGGTATCATTATCAAAATTTTGAAACAATTTCATGATTTTCATGTTAATCAAATTATAACTAACAAAACTAACAAAAGGGGTACCATTAGTATTTTCTGGGGGTATAAACAAAAACTCCCAATATTTATCAGTAGATTAAAAGTAAGCGAGTTTCCCCGATTATCCAATTCAGTAAAACAAGATCTGCATTGAGAATCTTTGCATATATTTTCATCCATTAAAGCGTGCCTTATAGGATCTACATAAAACATAATCACTAACCCACTCACTAATTCATTTACATTAAATTCTTAGATTATAGCCATTACTCTCTGATTCAGACGTGTAATTCTAATCCTAAAAACTAGAGTAGAATTTAATCGAACATTTTATATTAACAAATTAATGAATAGGGTATAAATGTACAATACAAAATATTTTGAATTAATATTTCCAACAATTGCGATATGGATTTCTGGCTCAAAAATGAATAGTGTGCTTACATAAGGGCATAAACACGGCATGCATCTTATTACGGTAAATATTGGCAAAACCACTGGATCAGGTTCCAATAATGGTTTTAGCCATCGGGTCTAGGACCTAGTTAGTAATTCTCCGAATCATTCCCGAATGATTCGCGAACATATCCGAACTGACCGAATCCGAATGATATTTCCGAACTATTTGAACTCCGAACCTAGTTTCCGGATTATATGGACCTCACGAATAATTCGCGAACGTATCCGAACTGATCGAATCCGAATGATATTTCCGAACTAGATCTCCTATAGGTACTCTCTCACCAGAGTTCAGTTGATTGGTTTTTGTTTGATTTTGTTTATACTTTATATTTAAATACAATTATTCAGCTAATTTTTTTTATTGGTAGTTGTTTAACCTGTGTTTTATGTGTTGATTTTTTTTTAAAGTCTATAAACTCATTTTTTAATATATTTATGCGATTAAATTGTTTACTTCTTGTGAAATAATCACACTAAAATGTTTTTTTCCATCTTATAAATCATATACAAATAAAATTAGTCACGTAATAAGGACATAATACTTATCAATTTATCATATATGTAAGCCGAATTTTAAGTGTCGAACTCACATTTGTAAAACGAATATGCATGTACATATGCCGTTTCGAACTACTGTCCGAACAACGAACCGTTGACCGGATTTTTAACCGAATCAGATATACCCGAATCCTTATAATTCCCGTACGTATACCGTCCCGAACTACTACCCTTACCCAGAATTGCTAACTAGGGTCTAGGAAGGTCTTTGTTATCAAAATGAAGGAACCAATACTCAAAATTAATAATCGAACGACCCTTATGAGTCGTTAGTTACTTAGCCCACAAATATACGACTCCAATATGCAGGTTATGAAAAATCGTCCACCAAGTTTGAAAACATTGACGACTTCAATCTGCAATTATGAAAAATCGTTCATCAAATTTGAAAATGTTAACGACCCTATAAGTTAACATTTCTTATAAGTTAACATTTCTTTTACTTATAGCCCAATGATTAACGACCCTATAAGTTAACATTTCTTTTCACTAACGACTTATAAGAAATGTTAACGACCCTATAAGTTAACATTTTCTTTTCACTAACGACTTATAAGAAATGTTAACGACCCTATAGAAATGTTAACGACCCTAAGTTAATCATTGGGAAATGTTAACGACCCTATAAGTTAACATTTCTTTTCACTAACATTTTCTTTTCGTTAACGACCCTATAAGTAAAGAAAAGAAAATGAAGAATCCAAACAATGATTAACGACCCTATAAAAAATGTTAACGACCCTATAATAAATGTTAACGACCCCAAACAATGATTTTAACGACCCTAAGTTCAAATAAAGAAATGTTAACGACCCTAATAAAACATTAACGACCCCAAACAATGATTTTAACGATTTAAGCATATTTCCCCTATTATGTGGACGACTCATTCATTTATTTGAACAGAGTGGTGTCGCAAACTTAATGACGACCCTAATAAAACATTAACGACCCTAGTTTTAACAACTCCACTTATGGTTGACGATTTCTCCAAAGTCCAACATGCAGTTCAAATATCGTTAACCAAAGATGAAAAATCGTTAAACAAAGATGAAAAATCGTTAGACATTCAAACGGGATGATTAACGACTCCCATTCTGAGAAATCAATTTCTACGATTCAAATCCTTTTTTTTTTTTTTTTAATAAATAGTCGTTAATGGAGGAACTGATAGAGGGAGGGGGAGAGGAGAAGAAGAGAAGAAGGGTCGGTTGGGATGAATGAAATGAGGAGGTGGGTTTAAGGTTAATAAGATTAATTTTAGGGGAATGGCAAAATAGTACTTTCAACTACATTTTGGAAGCCCCCTAAAATTCTGGGTGTGGGTATAATTAGTTCTCCCGGCCCCCAATTAGTTCTCCCGGCCCCCAATTAATCCTTGGTTTAGAACCATAGTTTCTAGAAAGGACCTGACTGGGAAAGCTTGGAGCACTGTTGGGATATTATATCCATTGTTTGTGAGTTTTCAAAGGTCAAATAAAGCAAGCAATAAAATAGCAGTAATACGAGGAAAGTTGTCAGGCCGTAGAGGACCATAGTTGGGTAGTGCCCAATTAATAGGAGACAAAAGGATTAATGCATTTGACCACGAAAAAGGAGACCACATTGTACTAGCAAACAACCCAAATGAGAAACAAAGAGGAACTGAGGATAGGTAAAAATGCACCTCCGCTGAAATATTTATCAGTAGATTAAAAGTAAGCGAGTTTCCCCGATTATCCAATTCAGTAAAACAAGATCTGCATTGAGAATCTTTGCATATATTTTCATCCATTAAAGCGTGCCTTATAGGATCTACATAAAACAGAATCACTAACCCACTCACTAATTCATTTACATTAAATTCTTAGATTATAGCCATTACTCTCTGATTCAGACGTGTAATTCTAATCCTAAATACTAGAGTAGAATTTAATCGAACATTTTATATTAACAAATTAATGAATAGGGTATAAATGTACAATACAAAATATTTTGAATTAATATTTCCAACAATTGCGATATGGATTTCTGGCTCAAAAATGAATAGTGTGCTTACATAAGGGCATAAACACGGCATGCATCTTATTACGGTAAATATTGGCAAAACCACTGGATCAGGTTCCAATAATGGTTTTAGCCATCGGGTCTAGGACCTAGTTAGTAATTCTCCGAATCATTCCCGAATGATTCGCGAACGTATCCGAACTGACTGAATCCGAATGATATTTCCGAACTATTTGAACTCCGAACCTAGTTTCCGGATTATATGGACCTCACGAATAATTCGCGAACGTATCCGAACTGATCGAATCCGAATGATATTTCCGAACTAGATCTCCTATAGGTACTCTCTCACCAGAGTTCAGTTGATTGGTTTTTGTTTGATTTTGTTTATACTTTATATTTAAATACAATTATTCAGCTAATTTTTTTTATTGGTAGTTGTTTAACCTGTGTTTTATGTAACCTGTGTTTTATGTGTTGATTTTTTTTAAAAGTCTATAAACTCATTTTTTAATATATTTATGCGATTAAATTGTTTACTTCTTGTGAAATAATCACACTAAAATGTTTTTTTCCATCTTATAAATCATATACAAATAAAATTAGTCACGTAATAAGGACATAATACTTATCAATTTATCATATATGTAAGCCGAATTTTAAGTGTCGAACTCACATTTATAAAACGAATATGCACGTACATATGCCGTTTCGAACTACTGTCCGAACAACGAACCGTTGACCGGATTTTTAACCGAATCAGATATACCCGAATCCTTATAATTCCCGTACGTATGCCGTCCCGAACTACTACCCTTACCCAGAATTGCTAACTAGGGTCTAGGAAGGTCTTTGTTATCAAAGTAAAGAATCCAAGTAGTAAAAAGTCAGCTCATCAAAATATAGTAATTGAGAGACGAGAGCCCAAGAATGAGTTTAATCTGACCTTATACAATCCACATCACGAGGAAAGACCATTTCGCAGAACATGCAGTAAGTATGAAGCCATGTATATTTTATCAATTCTTTATAGGAAATAGATTTTGCACAGGTGCATCATGCATACTCTTGTAGAAATAGGTTTTGGACAGGTTGAATCTTGTTTTGCATAATGTGTATTCTTAATGAAATAGGTTTTGGCTGAGTTGCACCAGGATGCATAATGTATTCTCTCCCTAGCTTAAAATATACTATATTTATTTATTTTCGAATTTCATATCAACAATTGTTTTGTAGAGAGTGTCTTTTCCAAAAATATATTCATCAAAATCCGACTTATATTTCAGAAGTTAAGTCCTTTCTCGCAATTAATTTTAAATTGGAGAGAAAATAAATAAGCGAGAGAAAGAGATATGATAAAGAATAAAATTTATAATAAATGGTATATATGACTAATTTTGCTTATGTCTTTTTCATCTAGACCATATTTTGCTTGTCCACTACTCCAATGTTTTATGGATTTTGGTCATATGACCCATTTTCCGTAATGTTATTTTATCTTCGTATATAGGTCGTCATAACCAACTGCTAAAATGTTACATTCAATTTTCTAATTTATCCTACTTTTATGGAAAATTGAAAAAATGAAAGTAAAATTTTCTAGAAATTTAGAGAGGGTATATATTATAATTAGAACAATTAATTGGGGGATATGAATAGTACGGGTACTGTTCATACCGGCATGGTCGGAAAAAAAATTCGTCGTTGAAAAATCATCCGATATGAACAGTAATTTTACTGTCTGCTCTTCCTAGACGAGTTCCAGCTCCCAGGCAGGTACCTTCGTATCGACCATCTTTCCAAGCTGCGTCAACATTAATCTTGATGAGTGGTTGAGGCGGGGCAGTCCAGGTGATTGGAAGATGTTCATCTGTGTAAGAGTTCGAAGCTGTTGTGAGAGATTCTTCATCCTCTGTGAAATTGAAGTAGAGATTATACCAATAAGACGCCACTGTCAGAATTCCTTGAACATTGACATTCTTGTTCTAAAAACTTTTCCATTCCGGGCTTTCCAGATTTCCCAGCAAATGCACATTCCCATGACCAGTGAAGAGTCATTATCATTCCTGCTAAAAAGTAATTTCAATAAGTCTGAGATTGTTATTTGGTCAAAACCCTAAATTCTCAAACCTATAGGGGAGGCGAACCAGACAGCACGAGCTAGATCACAGTAGATGTTTTTCCTATAAATAACACCCAATCCAATCACTTTTATCTTATTCCCATTTTCCCTTCTACTTTAGTTCCTTGCCTGGTTTTAGTTTTTGTGTCCTGTGTTCCTTTTTTTGCTATCTCTATGTCAAGCCTTGCTGATAGAGATGATTCTTACTATGGGTTTAATGTTAATGCTAGGTATTCTCATCTTCTTGTTAGTTATTGGCAACACCAGCTGGTTGGCTGTTTTTTAACAAAAATGAACAAAAATTCTTACTTTTTAAGAAATGCACTTAAGTTTAGATGGAAGTTAGCTAATAAAATTTCTGTTAGCAAGCTTGATAGAGGTTTCTATCTGATTAAGTTTGAATCTAGTGTTGAAATGTTTTCTGTACTTAGGCAAGGAACTAGAGTAGTCTATGGAGATATTTTCCTAATTCAACCTTGTAACTTTTCTGTCCTCCCTGAGCAATTTGAAATCACCTCTGAAACCTTTGAAATTTCTCTTCATAAACTTTTCCTTGAGCAGACTAGAATCCCCAATGTTATTCAGTTCACTCAAAATTTAGGAACCTTAGTAGCCTTTGATAACCCTACTCACTACTTCAATGGTTACAACACCATGAAAATTAGGCGTAGAATAGACATCACTCAGCCACTTCAGTCTGGTACAATTGCTCCTAATGTTCGAGGAGATACCATCTGGATTGATTTTATATATCAAGATCTACCCAGACTGTTTTACAGTCATTGTCACAGATTAGGACATGAATTCATGGACTGCATAGAAATTTACCTTCTCAACTTCCAAAATTTGTTGCTTCAAGCTTCTCCTGAAATACCTCCTCAACCTGCACTTCAAGCCTTGGGACATTTTATTGAACCTGGTTATGATGATGACTACCATGAAGATATGATTAACAATATAGTTATTGAAGACCCTAATCAGGTTGAGTGATTGGGGATCAAGTCCTGCTGCTTCCACAGCCGTCTCTGATCAAGATAACTCTACAATTTCATTTTTCGACGGAGAAGGTTATCAGTTAGAAGGTTTTCATTCTGATACCTCACCATACCAATCAACATACAATTCAGAAGCAGGGATAGTGGAAGAAAATAATAATTTCGAGGACTCAAGCACTTAGATTATCCCTTTCTCTCCAAATCATCCTGTTGAGCTGCAACAACCCATCAGTCCCTCAATTTTTCTAGTTTCAGACATTGAAGAATAGGAACTATCTTCTGATTTAGACTTGCTAAGTCCAGCTGTAAAAAGATTCAAACCTGAGCATCAAGCTTACCTACAATATATGGGCATTGGCACCTCCTCGGATACATATCTTTCTAGTGCAGTCACTGATGAGGATGTTTCACAATGGATAAATAGTTACCAGCCAGCGAAAAGGTTCAAACATGACACATTAGAACAAAATCCAGAGGCCCCTGCTATCATGAAAATCATCGGCCCACTCAGTATGGCTTCCTGCCCAGACATTACTACTCTACCAACATCTACTGCATCACCAGCAGAATCATAATCTGATAGCACCAACATTCCAACCCTCAGACTACCCCAATGCAACAAAGACACATTCAAGGGCTGGTGGATATCTCAATATCAAAATATTTTGGGTCACTGTTTATATCATCTTATAAATGTTTGTTAAATATGCTTGCTTGTCTCAGTTTAGCTTTCTAGTTTGCGCTGGTTTTTCCACCACTTTATGTGTTTTGGTCCACTTGTTTATAATCATCTAGATGTATATATACATGGCCTGTGAAAATGTGCTTTGTCTTAATCTACTAAGCTGTGTTCTCTAACCTTGTCTAATCTACTAAGAACTTCCCTTTATAGCTTAACATTTTAAACTGCTTAATCTATATGCCTTATAATACTTCCTGATCAGTCTGGGTGACTTAGGCTTAAGTCTTTAATATGCATATTTTCTTTACTTCCAGCTAAGTTGATAATTGTTAATTTTCAGTGTTTCCTTCCTTGGTTCCTGGCACTGCTTTGTTTATTACAATCTTTGTATAATTGGACTGTCAACTTGAACTGTGAACTTACTTAAGCCTGTTTAGATGAATTGCTCCTAGATTTGATACTGTTTTCTTGATCTGTGAACTTGCTTTAGCTTTCTTTAGCGTTTTAGATTTGCTCTCTTTTCTTTCTGCAAACTAAGGCAATAAATCTCTTAGTGTATTTTTAAAATCTGTTAGTTTTGGCTCCTTAATTGACTCCTAGCTTATTCTAATAAGCTATGCTTTAATAACAAATTGAATTTCAGAATTCATTTCAATTGCTGTCTCTCCTCTTTGCCTGCTCCTGAATGCTAATCTTTTGATTTTCCTTATCTTTATATTAAATCCAATTTTTAACAATTATAGCAATTCCTCCTTTTCTTATTTTAGCATAGACCCATTTGTTTTGTTAACCCCTCTCTTGTGCATGCCTCTTTCATTAAGCCCATTTTCAATTATTCTTTAATTCAAGCCTCATTCTCCTTTTTCCAATCTTCAAACAATCAATCTTAATCCTCCACACAATTCCTTGCACAACATATACCTCTCAAATTCAGTCACAAATATCCCATCCCCCAATTAAATTCATTCACAAAACCTCACAATGACCATCCTACCTCTGAGTTGTCGTGGTATAAATCTTCCTCCTGCTATTCAACATTTAAAAGGATTGGTTACCCAATACAAACCTAGTATAGTATTCCTTTCTGAAACTCTAGCTAAGGAGCAATACATGAAAAACTGATCTTCAATTCTTCAATTCATTAACTACTTCATCGTACCAAAAATTGGAAATCGAGGTGGACTTTGCTTAATGTGGAAAGACAAACTAAATATCTGAATTCTGCTACATTCGCAAAATTATATCCATGCGAAGGTGACCCCACCACCCCCAGAGCAGCCATGGTATTGTACGGGTATATATGGCCCACCACATCCAGATATCAGAAAAAATCTATGGCAAGAATTTCCGACAATATTAATCAGTTACAACCCTTCCATACCTTGGCTATTAATAGGAGACTTCAATGACGTATTAGATCAAGCGAAAAAAAAAGGGGGAAGACAAGTAACGTATGCACAATCTCAACCACTACTAAATCTAATGGATCAGATGGGACTTATGGATCTAGGATTCCGAGGAGACACCTACACATGGACAAACAACCAAATGGGGGATGACAACATTCAAGAAAGACTAGATAGAGCTCTAGTAAACCAACTCTGGAGGACAGCAAATCCACATGCAGCAGTTACTCATCTCCCAAGAATCGCCTCTGATCATGCACCAATATTATTACAAGAGAAAGTGATTGACTGGCAAGGATAAAAAAATTACAAATTCGAACACTTATGGCTCTCTCATCCCCAACTTAAACAAGTAGTTGAATTGGATTGGGAACAACAACAAGATAATGAACCGACCCTCGACCTCCAACTCAAACTCATTACAACCGGGAAATCTCTCATGGAATGGAACAAAGTAACTTTTGGTCACTTTCCAACCATGATAAAAAAAATCAACAACCAAGATAAAGCATGCTCAACATAAATGTGCCACTCAACAAGGGCCCAGCCTGGAATACTGGCTAAACCAAGAAAAACAGCTAAGAATAACACATGAAGAATTGCTACAATGTCATGCGACCTACTGGCAACAAAGATCGAGAATTAAATGGCTACAATCAGGAGATCACAACACTACCTTTATTCACACAAAAGCTACAATACATAGAGCATGTAACAACATACAACAACTGCAAGACCCACAAAACAATTGGATTGACAAAAACGAAGACGTTGTGCAGCTCGTTATAGATCACTTCTCTCAACAATATACATCACAACCTACAGTAATAAATAAAGATCTATTCACAAATATCAGACCAAGATTAACTCCTAGACAATCAGAACTACTTACAAAGGAAGTAACTACAACAGAAATCAAGCAAGCTCTATTCTCCATTAATTATGAAAGTGCCCCTAGTCCAGACGGATATACAAGTAAGTTCTTCAAAGTTTTCTAGGAAACAACTCACACCCAACTAATAGCAATGGTTAGAAGTTTTTTCAATGACTTAAATATGCATCCTCTCATGAACCACACAAACATAACTCTAATACCTAAAATTGAACATCCTTCAAAACCTTCGCAATTCAGACCCATAGGACTATGTAACGTCACATATAAAATCATATCAAAAATCTTAGTCAACCGAATTAGACCCATTTTACCCTTTATAATAAGCCCTTTTCAAAGTGCTTTTGTTCCCCAAAGATCAATACATGACAATATAGCAATAGCCGGAGAACTCTTCCACCATATTAAAACATCAAACCTAACTAAAGATCCAAAAATAGCTCTCAAACTAGACATCCAAAAAGCTTATGATAGCCTAGACTGGGAATTCATCAAAATCTCCTTCACAAAACTAGGATTTCCACAAACTTTTATAAACTACATTATGCTATGTATCACAATAGTTACATATTCAATAAAAATAAATGGCACTCCCCATGGATACATAAGCCCAAATAGAGTTATAAGACAAGGAGACCCACTCTCATCCTATATTTTCATCATATGTGCTGAAATATTATCTATAAACCTAGGAAACCTTCAAAATCAGAAATTAGTTCAAGGACTTAACATCTCAAATAAGGCACCACCAATTCTTCATTTAATGTATGCGGATGATTTACTGATCACATACAAAGCTTCAAATCGGAGTAATCAACACCTAAAAAACCTTCTCCATTCCTATAGCAAGTCAGCCGGTCAATTAATAAACACCAGCAAATCAGTTATCATCCATCACCCAAATCTAGACCCGGTCAAGATAAATCATCTTCAACAATTCTTCAACATGTCAACCACATCAAAACCTCCGATCTATCTAGGAGTCCAATTCAAACAAGGAAGGGCTTCCAATCAAACCTTCGCGCCCCTCTTACAAAGATTAGCACGAAAAGCTAAAGGATGGATGACAAAATGCCTAACATCGGCCGGAAGACTAACACTAATCAAAACATCATTAATACCCACAACAAATCACATCATGCAAACTCAAAACCTACCTAACAATATTCACAAACAAATAGATCGTATCACAAGAGATTTTTTCTGGGGACACGACTCAAAAACAAAAAAACTGCACCCTATAGGATACGACAGAGTGACAAAACCAATATCCGAAGGAGGACTGGGTATAAGGAGAAGCAGTGATCATAATAAAGCGTTGCTCATGAAGAAAATCTGGAATCTTCATGAACAGCCTAATTCTATCTGCGGAAGTATCTTCAGTGCAAAATATCTTAACCAACAACCAATACTAGAAGGCATTGATTATATACCCTCCTCCGCCAGTCCTCAATGGAGACAACTAGAAGCAATTGTTCCAACCATGCAAAATCTAATCTTCCACCGTATTGGAAATGGATTATCAACTCCAATAGAAGCCAATTGGATCCCACACTCGACAAACCTGGACCCAACACAATGCTACCCAATCCGAATGGTAGCAGATATCATTGACCCAATAACACACACATGGAATCATGAATAATTGAATACCCTTCCCAACCCTGTAATCCGAAAAATCATAAACATCCATCTACCCCAAAATAGGCCCCAAGATAAAATTATCTGGCCACACTCAAAATCTGGAAGCTACACCACCTCTTCAGGATATAAATGTCTAACCCAAGGTCAAACAACACACATCCCATTACCTCCTACCAAGTTCATATGGACCTTACCATGTCCACCAAAAATTTGGCTTTTCTTGTGGAAAGCCATCAACGAAGGTCTACCAACCTTCTCAGACATATGCCCAAGATGTAACACAGATCCATAACTAGCAAGTCAATTCTAATTCACTGTCCAACGGCAACAAACTCCTGGACAACCTTATTTAATCAATCTACAAATGCTTCAAACTCCAATCTTCTCCAAGCATTCACCTTAACACAACACACAACCATTTCCCAAATCCTTCAACAACCTGCTTCAACTACGGTAATCTCCTCTTACTGTTTTCTTTTCTGGACCTTATGGCTAGCTAGGAATGAATTAATATACCAACAAAAGCAAACAACACCGGAAGAAATCCTAGCTTGGGCACAAAAGTTGCAACAAGAATACTACCGGGCCATTAACTCCACACCACCAGTTTTTCCAGGAGATACACCAAAATTTAATCACCCGATAAGAGATAGAGGGCTAACCACAATATTAGTAGGATGGACAATACCGAACATCAACTGGATCAAAATTAATACGGATGGAGCAGCCAGAGGTCATCCGGGATTTGATGGAGCAGGATTCATCTGCAGGGACTCAAATGCCCGAACTCTTTTAGCTCTGGCTCAACCACTGGGAATTATGACTGCTTTAACTTCGGAAACCTGGGCGATGCTCTTAGCTAAAAGAACAACAGAAGAAAGGCAATGGCCAAAAGTTATATTTGAAACCGACTCTGAAAACCTTATGCGTTTCATAACCTCATCTACCCTTCCACCATGAAGAAATAAAAATGAGATTTCAACGGATCCCACATGCGACTATCCAACACAACTACAGAGAAGGAAACCAGGTAGCCGACGGATTGGCCAATCACGCGGTAGATGGAAGTCAAATAGGAAACGCATCAACCAAAATATGGGACCAGGCAATCCCATCTTTCATTTCTCAAATATTATTCTCAGACTTAGTGGGTATCACATACCCACGACAAATTGTAAACTAATTTCTCTTAATAAATTACATGCTTCAACAAAAAAAAGAATCAAAAGAAATAATAACTTAATAAAAATAAACTAATAACTTAATAAATCAAAAATGTAGACCTTTAAAATTAAATTAATAATTTATTAAATTCCAAATAAAGTAAACTTTATTATTGGATTGGTCCCGGCTAGGCGGTATTGTCTCTTCATGAATCTAATTCACAATACTCCGTGGCGAATAAGAGTGACGGATCCATAACATTATATAAAATTTGTTTATTTGCTTGTTGCATTGCTCCTAAAATAAAAGCCGGCCTATTTTGGTCCCTCCGAGAAAAGCCCAAGCATATATTTTGAAGGGATATCATCACAAAATTAGCTTTATAATCTGTAATAACGTAATCGGCCTGTTGAAAATGAAGTGTTATGGAAGGATAGTTAGTAATATCAAATCTTCCACGTAGACGAAAACAAACATCAAAAACTTTTTGGGTACCAATATATTCAACTCCAAGCCCTTCAAAATGTTCCTTCACCAAATCCACAACTTTATAAAAATGATCTTTACACATCATTGATATTTGAACACCGGTATCTATGATAGTGCTGCCTTCTTTTTGGGAATTGAGCTCAAAAGTACCTCTAGGAAATCCTACTCTTTTATTACCTACACTAATATCTTCTAGATTTAAGTAATACTGATATGCTCGAAACTGAGGCTCAATAATGGGAGTTGTACGTACTACTTGAGATGCATCTCCAATTGTTGCATCTGCACCAAACCTTAAATATGTATCGGATCCCTCAATTTTATTGTTAAATTCCTCCAAACAATAGGAAAATTTTCCTTCTCCAACAACACATAATTGGTTAACAAAAGACCATTGTCCTGGTCCTAAGCCAAGTATTCCTGCAATAAGATCAGGTTTGCCACGTAAATGATTCCTTCCGATAAAGTTTTCAAAATTTTCTTGGTGAAAACCACAACCTATGTGTAAACCAATACTTTTAAGGCCACCAGCATCGGCGCCAAGAGTAAATTTTTCTTCGGCTATAATACCAAATGTAATTGATCCACTCGCATAGCGTGTTTTATAAGTGCATTGCCCATCGGCATTGCACTTATTTCCCTTTCAAATAGGATGAGTAATACAAAGAACGGGACGATATGTAGTTGATGAGCTCCAAGGATAAAGTGGCATATCTTGATTGAAAGCTTCAGTCGCACCTTCGCATTGAATCCACGTCTCATCACTACCTGAATTAATCATCAAGTAGTAATTCTTGAGTTGTTGTTGGCTACCATGAAATGTACCTATAGTTGAAGGATTTCCCACAACACACCCCTTGTCATATCTTGATAATAATCTCTTGATCTAAACTAATTTGATATTAGAAGTATGATTAAAATTCTAAAAATTATAAATAGACACACGGATTTTTACATGATTCGATCAATTTGATCTACATCCATGATTCTTCACTATGATTGTTTTGGTTTACATTTGATTTACATTGATCATCTCCATCAATGGAGTTCTAAATCTAGTTTTGGGGAAGAAGATGATAAAGAAAAATACATTCTCTCTCTAAAAGTCTCTCTGCAAAATTTCTCTCTCTCCTAAAATTATCCCTCTCCTCAAGACTCTCTCAATTCTAAAAAAAAATACATCATCCTTTCCTGAATCTATTGGATCTCTATTTATAGGAAATTACATAACGGGTTACAACTAAGTTGTCCTCTAATTTCGGATATCTCCCGCGATATTATCGCAGTAGCTATATTATTCCTTCTCGCAAGCATCGTAACCATCGCCAGTCAATCATGTTCCTTTTGTGTTTCTTCAATCGTCAATTGTTATGTCATTATTTTGTGACACTCGCAAAGTGTTGTTGGAGAACTCGTTGTGACGCTCGCAGAAATGTTGTTAATCTCGCCAAAATATTGCAGCGGTGATATTCTGTACTACATCTTGCCTCTTTTTTCTTGAATATTACTTGAAAAGTAATCTTTAAGAAAACATCTGTTGTTGTAGTAGTCTTTGATCTTTGTTGATGAAGGAACGAGCGAAAGAATACTAGACTTGAAAAGTACGTACTTGCCTCTATTCTTTTGTGAAGTTCCATATTTTTGCTAAGTAAATAAGAAGTATTAACTCTTAAAGTATTCGAAGTATGAAGTATCCTTGAAGAAATATAAGAAGTACTCAATCCTTTAAATATAAGAAGTATCCGTCTTTGAATGAAAATCATAAGTATTGCCTCAGTTCATGCGAAATTATTACTTCATTTCTGGTGAAAATTCTTGTCCATTTTGGAAATGATTCTTGCCGAGAAGATAAAGAACATAAAATGTATTCTTGGTAATCCATAGTTGCCTCTGTTCTTTATCTATGAAGGAAGAATCCTTGAGAAAATGTTAAATAAACGAATTTCCTCTGCCTCATTCTGCGAAATAATGACTTCTCCTGTGAAATTCTGAAATAGTCTGCGAGATGCTGAATGAGTTTGCAAATTTTTGAATGTTTCTGTGAAATTACGAATAGCATCGCGATGAATAGTGTTGCATAGTTCCACGATGAATAGTACTGCGATGAATAGTACTGAATAGTGCTGCGAGATTGTAGACAATCCTCTTGAGAGACTCTGAATAATATTTCTGAGAAATTCTGAACAATACTTCTGAGAGATTCTGAATAGTATTTCTGAGAGATTCTAAATAGTACTTGTTATCTCTCTTGCGATGAACAAATCTTTCCTGCAAACTTAAAAGAAAATGATTAAGTTTGAAATTATTCTATTGGTCTTATTTTTCCTTCCTAATTAAAGGTCTTATTTTGCCAATTTTTCTTTTTGCGACAAAATCGCAGGACGTCTCTACATTTGCATGTAAAAACCCATTGATCTTGCCTTATCCATTTTTCTTTGAATTTTCTGCGACAATATGACAGATCTAAATCCCCTCGCGAGAATAAAGTCCAATGACATTGTCGTCTTGCGATGAAATCGCAGGACGTTTTTACATTTTCATGTAAAAACCCATTGATCTCATCTAAACATATCTATTATGGCTTGTTGCCTCTGTATAATTTACGTCACGCGACAATATGACAGACCTAAATGTTCTTGCGATCATAAAGCCCCATGACATTGCCGTCTTAAGACACTTATCAGCTCCCTAATGGAGGGTGCCGCCCTTATCTTCCCCTGGTTTCCCCTTCAAGGAGGGCACATCGGCCATACAAGACTATATCCTCCCATCCGATTTACCAACAACCAGTTGTTTTCGCAGCCTCTTGTCCTTTATGCCTATATGGCTTATAGTTACAAGACTGCACCCTAAGTGGGGTTTTCTTCAGGCCAAGTGCATCATAGCCAAGATTTACCAAGAATGGCAAGGAAGTTTCGTACGACCCGGGCACTCTTGGATCAACCGTGTACCTCGGCGTCTTGGTCATACTTTGCACTTCTTAGAAGAGATTCTCGGTCGTCCAACCAGGGTATAACCTTATATAGTTGGAAATCCAAGATCTCTCTCCCGGATAGGTTTTCTTTAACCCCAACATCTGCATCACTCAGGTTCCAGCAGCGGTATAACCTTATCGCTGAGTCATGTCAAGAGATACCCCCTTATATGACGCACTATTATGTCTTACATTTGCCTCTTGCGAAATTGTATTCGCGAACTAGGGCGCACGCCATAGAGTTTCGTCCCATTCTTATGTCTCTGCGAAATTTTATTCGCCTTTCTTGCGATGATGCTCGCGTTTCTTCATTCTTTCATTTTTGTCAATTTCTTCTTTCATTCTCATAATCATATTTGAAGTAAATATTATTTTAAAATCTTTTAAAATCTTAGAAATATTCTTTGAAATCTTGCAATTGTATCGCATTTGTTAAATCAAAAATCTCTTTCTGTAAAAGAAATATTAGAGAAATCTGTGAAATCTTGCGATTGTATCACTCTTTGTAAATCTTAAAATTTTGAAATTTTAGAATTTTTTACGATAATTTCGTTTTCTGTAATCTTAGAAATCTTTGAAAATTTTGGAGATCTGTAAACTTTTTGCAATGATTTCATTTTTTGTAATCTTTTGAAATCTTTGAAATCTTGCGATTGTATCGCAAATAGAATATTTTTTGTAAATTAAATAAAAAATATTTTATTTTCTGTAAATAAAATATTCAAGGAAATGGTACTTAACTTTCATGTGATTTTCTGTACTTGTCAGTCTCTCTCACGAAGTATTTGATTTTCTTGTGAATTGAGAAGAGATGAGACATGAATTCTTGATCTTCCTCTTGCATACTCTTGCACCATACCAATTGTTCTAACCGTCACTTGCGAAATTAATAAACACTTGGTGAAACTTAACATTCTCTGTGAGCAATGGGCCCTCCTATACTGGGCTTAGCAAAGTTTTTCATTTCTTGTTCTCGCAGGAATTTCCGAAGAAGAATACGCGTGAAGAAAATTTGTAAGAAGCAAACATTTGCGAAGTGTTCATTCTTGCTACAAATATTCACAAGATAAACATCAATTTTTGTTTGTGAATAATTCGTCCTTTGTACAAGCTTTCATCATAGATTTTCTTCCCCTGTTGGCTTGTGTTTAATCTCCGTAAAAAACTTTATTCCGCTGAGAGTTTCTTCTCTGTTTGTTCTTTTCTTTTGACTTACGATGGCTAATGCAAAGAACTTCCGCACGATGTAAAACTTCTGGTTTACTATTTTTCCGCTGGTGGAAGTTTCGTATCTGCGTTAATTCCTTATGTGCCATCTTATTCACTCAAGTTGTTGCTTTATTTATTATTTCTTCTTCGTGCTCTTCTTTATTTCCTGTTAGTGATCTGCTTTGGTTTTTCCGGTGCGAAACTCCACTTTGATTCTTATGAGATATCATTATCTTGCTGTCTTCATTATGACCAAAACTAACACCTCTCCCTGGATCACTAGTGCTATATTGTTTTCAGTACATCTTTCTCGTAGAAACCTGTTCACCCTTGTAATTCGCAGAAAATTTTAAACGTGTGCTCCATCGGTTTTGAGAATCCCTATTCTTCTGCTAAGATATTGGAAGTTGATATTTGAAGCTGTGATTTTTACTATCATTTCGATGTTGATTGATAAAAGAAGTGGTCTCATTCTATGCTTCTCTACTAACTTCACAGAAACTATTAACTTCACATGAATTGTTAATATTGTAATATAAACTAATTGGTAGCAAACTGGACTAATTGATTTCTCTCCAATCGTGAACATTCTTCGCAGAACATGAGTAGGGGTTCTTTTCTTGGGACTGCTTTCAGTATGTTCTGCTTTCCTGCTATACTCTTCTTCGCTGTCAATGATTCCCATTCATTCCTTAACTGAGCTTCGCTTTTTTAATTTTTTTGACGAAGTATGCTTCGCAGAATTTCTCGATCGTCACGTTTCTTCTTCATCTTTGCAGAAACTTACCCTTTTTGAATATAAAGATTGGACAGTTTCTTCAACTATCTTGATGAACAACGACTAATCCCAGCACCTAAACACTTGGATCTTGCTCATCACCATGCTAAGCATAATAACTGCCACAGTACATTCGCCATAAATGAAAGAATTCTGCGTAGTATGGGGAATATCCCTAGAATATAGCTAGTTTACATTTTGCTAGGGAAGTGTGAGTTTTGTTAACCCTTCTGTTTATGCAACACCTGGACACATGCCTCTTCTCAATGGATTGTTTATCTTCTTTGCTCGCAATAAGGTATTGTTTTACTCCTGTTTTATTTTACTACTCAATCGCAGAGATATAACCATTGTTGTTGCTCCATCACAGAGAGATACATTTGAATTGCCGTGATTTTGCTGTTGCTGTGATGAAATACTCTAGCTGCAATGAAATAATCTTGATGTGGTATTTGGGATTTATATATCTTCCCAGATTTTGATCTTTCTACCATTACCAATCCTCTAGGTGCAATGTTGTTGGATGTTGTTTATGCCTTCTAGAATGCCTTTCCAGACCCAGGAATCTCCCTTCTTTGGTTTTGTATCCATGCTAAGAACATTTCTGCCTAGAAGGTATTTGGCATCCATGAGTTTGTACCATAAAGAATCTTTATCCTGCTCAAGTCTCCAACCAATTTTTTGTTATCATTGAACTGTTGAAGAGTTTCATATTCATGAAACCAATACCACCCATTTTCTTTGTCTTGCATAGAGATGTCCAAGCTTTAGGGTAGTAACCAGAAGGATGTTCTATGTTTTTTTCCCAGAAAAAATCTCTTTGTAGATTGTTGATTTCTTTACAGGTTTTCTTGGGAATCTTGAAGCAATTCATTTGGTAAATACATGTTGAGGAAGTGACAGATTTGTTGATGACCTCTCTTCCAGCATGATTTAGGGGTGTTCTTCCAGCCAGTGAGTCTCAACTTCAATTTTTCTACACCAGGTTTGAAAGAGTTGATTTTGCTTCTGTGTGTGAAGATGTGGGATCCCAGATATTTGTCATCCAGCTCCTGAACATGAACTCCCATAGAATTGCTGATCTGAGGAATGAGGTCTGGATTGGTGTTCTTGCTAAAAAAGACTCAAGATTTGTTGAAGTTGATTAGTTGGCCATAGTGGCTGCCAAAAGTCTGCAGGAGTTGCATTATATTGTGTGCTTCAGAGATGTATGCTTTGCAAAATATCATGCAATCATCAGCAAAGAGAATATGGTTGATGGGAGTTGCATCTTTGCAGATCTTGATGCCACTGATAATACCCATCTCCTCAGCATGCAGAAGAGTCTTTGAGAGAGATTCCATGCAGAATAAGAAGATATAGGGTGATAGAGGGTCACCTTGTCTTAACCCACTGGAAGGTTTGGATAATTTGTCAGGAGAGCCATCGATGAGAACAACAGAGGTAGAGGAAATGCAATGATATATATTGTTGCACCATTGATCATCAAACCCAATTTTCTTCATTAGAGTTATAGGAATCCCCAGTCCACTATGTGAAAAGCTTTGGCCGTATCAATTTTTATTCCCATTAAACCAGTGTTTCTTTATTTTCCTCTTTTGGATCTCATAGTGTGAATGCTTTCATGAGCAATAGCAATGTTATCAGAAATTTGTCTTCCAGGGATGAAAGCAGATTGGTAAGGAGATATGATTTTGTTTAGAAAATGTTTCATTCTCTGGGCTAGGAGTTTAGATATAACTTTGTAGGTAGTGTTATAAAGACTAATTAATAGGTCTAAAATGGCTAGGGGTAGTTGGTTTGTCAAGTTGGGGATGAGGGCTATAAAGGTGGTATTCATCTCCTTAAAAAGGTGATCAGAGAAGAAGAAATGTTGAACCATGTTGACAATATCATTTCCAATGATGTCCCAGTTGAGTTTGAAGAAGTTTGGTGGGTACCCATCTGGTCATGGAGCTTTATCATTTGCCATACTGAATAAGATGGCTTTAATTTCTTCAGGTCCAGGTTTTCTATTGAGGATGTTGTTGTCCTCATGAGTTAAGGCTGGGGGTATCAGATTAAAGATTTCAGTGGAGGTGGTTACTGTTTCAGCAGTATCCATCTTAAAAAAGTGAACGGTAAAGCAGTTCTTGACCTCTTGATACTCTGTAATCCAGTCTCCATCTTAGAAAAGTGATTGGTGAAGCAATTATATGTATAAGATTAATACATAGAATTGAAGTAGCATAAAGAACAGTGTCTCCCATCCTACAGTCTCCATCTCAAAATTAAATTTATATGCAGCAGCACTACCTGTATTTCTTACTTACTATCATGGACTACCAAGGTTGTTTCAATCTTTTTTACCACTTCCCACTACAATAACCTTCTTCTTTCTTAGACAAGACTGGGAGTGTCATGAGCACTATATCATGATTTGTGAGTTTTCGAACTGTCAAATAAAGAAAGCAGAAGCAGTAGTGCGCTTACCAACTAGTACACCCATTTTAATCGTGGGTAAGTTCGATGTATTAATTAGGCCGACCGAGCGAAGCGAGTGAGGACTCTATATATGGTGATTTTGTGTCAATGTGAAGCGTGATATTTTTTTCAATTACACAAAAAGGATTGAATTTTGGTCCGGACACCTGGAAAAGACTAAGCTGTTCCTCTAAATCAAATTTTACTTTTTCTCCTTTAGACATTTTCGTAAATAAACCAAAGAGGAAGGGGAATAAGGTATAAGACATTTTCGTAAATAAACCAAAATGGAAGGACACAACAGTAAATGCATTTTTTATATATTTAAAAGCCTCGTATATTTCAAACTACAAGTCGTATTTTTATAAATTTTATATATTTGGAAATCCCTTTAAATTAGCTACGCAATGAGCACAAATAATGATATCAAATTTTTGTTTTTCAATTTTTTTTATTATTCTCCAAATTTTGTATCTTTTCTCCTTAAAAATTAGGCATAGCTTAAAATTAGACATATCTTTAAAAAAATTGAAAAAAACTACAAGAAAAATAAAATGATTGACTAAGTATAAAAAACAACTAATTTTAAAATGAAAAGCACAACATATGGTGTTGAATCACCACCAAATTATTTGCAAAGTAAAAATATACCATGGCCTACATGTCTGGAAAAATGATACTTTCGCGTCGTGTTTGGAAAAATTATACCTTCGTGCCGTCTCACGAAAATTAATATTTTCACCCTACGGAGAAACTAAATTGTGAACACAAAATTTAATTTTACATCAATTTTTTCGGTCGGCCATCCCACCGTGGTAGCGGTCATCTAGTAACTGATGTTTATGCATCACTGTGTGGAAGGGAATGGATAGAATCAATGTAACTAAAAGCTGCTAGCTAGGTTATATAGGACCATAGGTAGTTGCGAATAGGAGGTAAGGATTAATGCCATTGACCAAGAAAATTGAGACCAAATTGTGCTAGTAACCAACCGAAATGAGAATTAAAGAGGAATTGGGGATAGGTGTTTTTTTTATCCTGGCTTGATTGGGGTATACTCAAATTAATTGGGTATACTCAAATTAATTGGAAATAGAGTCATCATGAAGTAAAGCCAAGCCACCCCTTAACCTTATATTTTCTAAATGGCTAATATGTTCTTGGTTAATTAGCCCTAAAATTCTGATTAGGTTAATTAATTGAGTTTAGATTAAAATTTTGAAATTATGAATTCATTAAATTAAACCTTTTATTTTTCTTATGATTTCGATTTCGATAAAAAAAATTGGTTTTGAAAATGCACAAGGCCGGCAAGGTCGTGGTTTGAATAAGAATGGCCGGCAAGGTACACTTTGAATAACCTGCCGACCAATGTTTAACCGACATGGTCCACTTTGAATAAGATACCGACCAGATATCGGCCGGCGTTATCTCGGTTGAAGAACACGCCGACTATCTTGGAAAATTTTACGACCAGCATGGTAGTAACCATTCACCTAGCCGACCAAAACACAGCCGGCAGGGTTGTATTAAATAATGATGCCGGCTATAACTTAAAAAATATCAAGTTTCTGATGCCTACAGTCGGCAATGTCCAAGTACAATACAATGCCGGCTACAAATTAGCCGGCAAGGGTTTGTTAGTATACCCTGCCGGCCCTGGTTATTGTCTAACAATCTCCATGGCCGATATGAAAAGTCAGCATGTTATTCATCCTCGTACCACGCCGGCGCTTAAGAAACAACAACCGCCGGCATGATGTTAAACTATCGACCTTGCCGGCCAAAAATCCTGAAAATCTAAATTTTCAGTTTCTAACCTAATCTAACAATCAAAAAACACTAAACAATACTGGGTTGAGTTTAAAAATCAACTTATAGTCTTCTTTTCACCGGCGGAGGGTTGTTTTCAACATTCTCTGGGATTGAACTTTCGGGTTTACTAGTTCCATCTTTTCCCTTACCTTTTTTCTCTGATTTGGATCTTTTGATACTTCCTGTTGAATCTATGTTATCTCTTAATCGTTTGGAATCAACCATTTTTCAGGATAATCAAAGTTTTCAATTTTTAGATGAGATGAAGTAGAAGAAGAGAATATTAAGAGAATATTAACGGTTTGCTTAAGTTTTTAATTTTAGGGTTATTAGATTAAGTAATAGGGTTATTAGGTTAAGTAATAGGGTTAATTAGTGAAAGGGTAAAAAGGTGAACTCACCACATTTTGGCCTCCCCTTAGTAAGGGCAAATGTCCATTTAAATTTGGGTATACCCCAATTAATCTGGGTATACCCCAATCAAGCCAGGTTTTTTATCAATAGATTTGGACAAATGCAAGCGAGCTTCCCTGATTAATCTGCATATATGATAGCCATGTGAGTTTCCTGCTCAAAGATGAGTAGGGTGTCATACGGAAAGGCATGAACACGGTGTGCAGTGCACCCTATATATCGCAGCGGAAACATTTAAGTACAGATTAATATGAAAATTGAGTCAATTGTCCAAATATTTTTAAAACATGGCTCAATTGGATGAGTAAAAAATTAATATGGGTGAAATGGATACCAAAAAAATAGTAAGAATGAAACTGGTTTCATCCTGGCTTAAACTTAAAAAAATAGTGAGGATGAAACTGAATACATCCTATGTAAATTAAAAATAAGAAAAAAATATTTTTAAATAGGTAGGATAAAACTGTTTACATCCTGGCTATCTTTACATTTTTGGCCATTTAAACATCATCAAATTTTACATATCTTTTCACCCAGAAATTATTGATTTTGGTATATTTAATCAATTTTGTGTTTAATATGAATTTAAGTACAAGTTGGGATATTAGTATTGGTGAGGAATGAGGACATGATTGAGAGTATAAAAAAAAAAAAAAAAAATTCAGCTGAAACATGTATTTTGTCTTACAGAGAGTTGTTGTATATTCTCGCAGAAAATAGACCCACAAGGCGCTTTTGGTTGATTGATCTTGGGTTGGGCATCATGAGAATGTTACATAAGAAGTGGACTTGAATAATTTGCTTTCTTTAACTTCAACTGCTAAAATCTTCTGGTTGAGCTTATCAGAAACACCACTTAGAAGAAGGAGATAATAGTACCAAAGTAACAAAAAAACATCAACATGAGTCGATCAAATAAACAAACAAGTAAAAGTGAAGAGCAAATGCTTGCCTAGTAATTAACGAGTGTAAAACATAAAGTGATGTTATGAGGTGATGCTAAGCACAATCTCAGTCTGTGGGGGTTTCGTATAAGTGGTCTCACAGGAATTCGTTTTAGGAAGATCGATTCAGTGAACAGAAAGCCTTAGGAAAGTTGACTTTGGGTATTGTTTCCTTATTTGATCAGGACTCGAGTTATGTTCTCCATATATACTCGTAGTTTTTTCTAGAGTTTATGCACTCAGTACGATCAATATTAATAAGCTTTGTTTAATTCCGGTTTTAATATCCTATCAAGATACTTGCCGCTTCTTTGAGATCTATGACCTATGGAGAAGAAAAGTTGGTAAAGGATCAAGTGCAATTTGGTAGTATTGATTGGAGTATACTTCGTGTATCTTGTAATGAAACAGAAAAATAGGATTCCCTCTCTACTACCAGTACTATAGAATATGCTTACACAGACGGAGAAGATGAAGATGAATATTATGAGGAAGACAATCAAGGAACAGGAACAACAATTGAAGATAACAAACAAGTTACTATAGTCTCCGGTCCAATAATAACAATTGAAGATATCAGACAAATCATAGAAAAAACTCGCGAAACTTTATCTGCCAAGAAAGGAGAAGTTGGTAAGGCAACTCGCTGCGTCAGTCATCATGTGTCTCCAAATGAATGGCTACATTGGCTAAGGAATGATTAATGGGTTGGTTCACGGAAAGAGTTAGATAGGCACCGACGTTGGACTTGGCTGAATGTGTACGCTTATTTCCCTAAGGAACAAGGATATGGAGTTATTTTACGCAATGGGCTCGCGAAGCCATTAGTTGCTTCAGCCAACTTCTCAAAACATGGAAACTCTTTTTATTATCAAGTATTCAGCGGAATAAAGGAATAAAGGCTGGCATTGAACTTGCAGAGAAACGTAAACTTTCTGATTTGCATGTCCAGTGTAATGCGGTTATGGTTCCAGCTCTCTTCGGTGATGCACGTCAATGCTCTAATAAAGAATGCAGAGAAACGCATGATCCTTACAAAATTTGCAAGAGCTGTAAGATTTATTTTTTTTGAAGTTGCAATAAACTGGTGATTCCTCTCGTCCTGGAACTTAGATGCAAAAACCTGGTAGAATTGTCATACTCATGGGCTTCTAATTCAGCTGAGCATTATCCGGCAAAAAGGGAAAAAGAAGAATAAGAGACATGGAGTTAATAATGATGGTGATGAGATGGAACCATATGATTTTCCACAAGAGCTAAGAAATATTGTTCGGAAAGAGG
Source organism: Papaver bracteatum (assembly GCA_023529315.1). Classification (NCBI taxonomy): domain Eukaryota; kingdom Viridiplantae; phylum Streptophyta; class Magnoliopsida; order Ranunculales; family Papaveraceae; genus Papaver; species Papaver bracteatum. Next base: position 183,295 of record JAJJWX010002445.1, on the reverse strand, counting down.
CTCGTATGCCACACTTCAGGGGGATTGGACCATCGGAATAAAAAGGACTCAACTATGTGGTTCCACGGTTCCACCGTTCCCCGTACTCCTATTTTGATTAGTAGTTGTGTTTTATGTTTATATTACATCTATGTATTATTATGTGGGTATTGTTAACAGACAATTACATCTGATGCTGTATTTGATCACCTCTATCTTTTCTTTTGAGATTTTTACGATTGAATATTTATTACCTCAACGTGTCCGGTAAATTTTATGCGGCCATTCCACATTTTGGCCCTGTTTCTCTGCTTTTTGTCCTCTGTACCTCTGCTTCCTCCAAAGCTCATATTGTTAATATGGAAGTGTCTTCTACTAAGCAATGCTACTGCAGAGGCATCATATCTTCTTGGAATGTCATAAGAGAAGAATGGCACTAACCCAAGAAAAATTCAGACTAAATTGTAATAAAGCATATGCGCAGTGGAATTTTTACATCCTGGTAATTTTTCTGGCACACTGGGTAGCCTAATCACTGTGTAGGCGGCGCGAGATTTTTCAGTTTATTAGTTTCAACAAAGTTCTAAGCCTATAACAGCTTTTTAAATTTCCATAGGTAATATTCAAAACAAACTCATGGTCATGTGAGTCTATAACAACCAAAAGTAGTACTCCCTCCGTCCCTATTATATAGGCGGAGAAGGTAAAATCTCGTAGAATAAGAAATTATTTGGTTTTCATAAATTTTCATGTTTTTTTTCTGTTTTTACCCTTTGTCTTATTCTCAATACAATTTCCAATACACCATAAATAAGGTTATATGGGTCAAAAAGTATCTAGGAATTAGAATTCCGCCTATTTAGTGGGACTAGGAAAATCTAATATTCCGCCTATATAATAGGGACGAAGGGAGTAATAATTTAAGACCAAATTATTAATAAGTAAATTTATTATTGGCTAGCTAGACAACATTGTCCCATCATGAATCTAATGTGCAATACTCTTCGGCGAATGAGAGTGACTGATCCATAATATTATACAAAATCCGTTTATTAGCTTGCTGCATTGATCCTAAAATAAACCTATTTTTATCACTCCGAAAATAACCGAAGCAGATAATTTCGATAGACAACATCACAAAATTAGCTTTATAATCTTCAATAACATAATCGGCCTGTTGAAAATGAAGTGTTATGGAAGGATAGTTATGAATATCAAATCTTCCACGTAGACGGAAACAAACATCAAAATCTGCCTGGCTACCAATATATTCAACCCCAAGCTCTTTAAAGTGTGCCTTCACCAAATCGGCAACTCTATCAAAATGATCTTTATACATCACGGATATTATAACACCAGAATCTATGATAGCACCGCCTTCTTTTCGGGATTTAGGCTTAAAAGTACCACTAGCAAAGTTTATTTTTTTTCTACCCACACTAATATCTTCTAGATTTAAGTAATACTGATACGACTCAAACGGAGGCACAACAATAGGAGTTGAACGTACTACTTGAGATGCGCCTCCAATTATTGCATCTGCACCGAACCTTAAATATGTATTTGATCCCTCAATATCAAACTTAAACGCCTCGAAACAGTAGGAAAATTTTCCTTCTCCAGCAGCACCTAATTGATTTAGAAAAGATCCTGATCCTGGTCCTAAACCGAGTATTCCTGCAATAAGATCAGGTTTGCCACGTAAATGATTCTTACCGATAAAGTCTTTAAAATTCTGCTGGCGAAATCCACAACCCATTTCTAAATCAATACTTTGAAGGCCACCAGTATTGGAACCCAGAGTAAATCTTTCTACAGCTAGGATACCAGATGTAACTGATCCACTCCCATAACGTACTTTATAAGTGCATTGTCCATCAGCATTGCACGTATCTCCCTTGCAAAGAGGATGAGTATCACAAGGAACAGGATGATACGTAGTCGACGAGTTCCAAGGATAAAGTGGCATGTCTTGATTGAAAGCTTTAGTGGCACCGTCGCATTGAAGCCAAGTCACATCACTACCTGTATCAATCATTAAATAATAATACTTGACAGGTTTTTCTCTATCAGGAAATGTACCTAAACCGACCATAGCAACGTAAAACCTTCTTGATTCGTAAACTACAGGCAAACGTACAAAATCAGGATTCATGGAGAGTGGTACATTTTCATGGAGCAATATTTGTGACTCAATGTAACGTGCTTGAGCTTTGGATTGTTCTACGAGTCTCTGAAGCCTCTCGCCTTTTGTTAAATGGTGACCTGGATATAAAGGCGATTCTTTGGAGTCTCTATGAATCATCTTTATGCTAAACCCTTTCTTTGGATTCACAGCGATGACCGAGTTTAATAATAATGAGACATGAGTGATTGATATAAGAAAAAGGAAAAGAGTTTCCCCCATTTTTGAGCTAAGACGAATTTTGATGGATACAACTATGTACAGTTTAGAATATCAATTTATAGAATTCTAACATGAAATCTTATAATTGATTACAGATTTTAGAAATTAAAACGAAATCTTTTCTTATTAATGCTCATTAAAGGCTGCCATATATTACGGCACACATTTTTTTATCAAATCTTCCGTATAAAAATTTGATATACTAATGCACAACACACTTTGTTACAATAAAATATGGATACGCATCACATGTGGGGATCTAATAGCATTAAGTTTAGAGTCTAAACTTACGGCTGTGCTAGACACACCGAAATTTTTGTTCGGTGATGTCACCGACAGAAACAAAAACATGGGACCCGCGGCACTGTAGCTGAACAGGGGCCGGTATTATGTGTGGGACCCGCAGAAAATGTGAGACACCACCGAGTCTGCGGGATTTTCAGCTCGGTGGGTTTATCATTTTCGCTAAACTTAACGCACAACACACTTTATTACAATATAAAATCAAATGTGGGGACTTAATAGCATAAAATATAAATACAAATTTTGTATTGATAAACATTTTCGGTAGTAGTTGTACTTGTATCAACATCTTTCCAAAATTTGCAAGACGTGCGAGATTTATTTTTTTGGGTACGAGGGTTGCGATAGGTTGGTGATTCCTCTTGTCCTGGAACTAAGATGAAAAAACCTAGTAGAATTGTCACGTTCACGGGCTACGAATGCAGCTGCACATTATCTGGCTAAAAGGGAAAAAAAGAGTAAGAGACATGAAGTGGAAAAGAATGATGATGATGAGATGGAACCGGATGATTTTCCACAAGAGCTATGAAATATTATTTGGAAAGATGCTTTGATGCCACACTTCTGGGGGATTGGACCACAGGAATGAAGAGGAGTACTCTACTGTGTGATGTATAGTTCCGGTACTCTTATTTTGATTAGTAGTATAGCTGTGTTTTATGTTTGAATTACATAGTGCTATTAATGACACTGAGCTGCTTCTTGTTGAGTACTCATGAGATTGGTTTCGCACATTATGCGTAGAAGAATATCTTGAAAAGGAAATGAATGTCGTCATTTTGTATCTTGTTTGTATGAGGCCGGAGGCCAGGAGGGGGGACTACTTGATTGAGTACAGAATACAAGCTACTTAAGTTTTTTTTTGAGTGAAAAGGATATATATAAAAGGGAGAAAAAAAAACGTATTTACAAGGTGTTCCAGAGAAACACCACCAAAACGAAAAGATTTAAACCTCACATTACATATTAATTATGACCTCCCAATGATGAACAATTTGATTCATCGAAAAGTTCTTAAACGTATTAGTCGTTGAACTCCACAAGCAAATATGCGTCTTGACTGCATATACCAATTCTTCCTTGTCTCTATGGGTGATCAACAAGCTACTTAAGTTGATCACCCATGTCTTGAGTTGGCTTCATTTTTATATCTCCGCTTTCCTAGCTATATGTAGTTTCGTCTAACATTTTTATTCTCGGTAATTTTGACATAAAATGCCGATAAGTTGGTGTTCATTGGGTACTCGAGGGTGGTCTGTTGAACATTGTGATGCATTGAAATAAATAAATTATCCAAGTAATAAAAAAGTCATCCCGTGAATATACACTACAGTAAGTACCTAATAGTGTTGTCCAGATTTGGACAACTGTTATCGTCCAAGTCTGAGAAAACTAACTTACGGGGGTTTACTCAATAAATACATTTGTAGATTTGTAGAGATTTAAAAAGAGTCATGAAAATTAATAACTTTGCGAGAATTATACAGAATTGAGCAAACTTTTGCGGAGTTATGCAGAGTTGTCTAATGTCTTGCAGACATTTGTAAAGTCTTGAAGAGTTGTATAAACAAATTTTATATGGAAATATGCATGATAGACATAAATATAAAATTTATTGTAGCTTATTTATTATAGTAACTTCAACTATATTAAACTAAATTATTATTATTTTATATATATAACTTATTTTTTTGGTTCAATGAAATACAATAAAGTGTAACAATAAATTAAAAAAATTATTATTGTACATTTGTACATAATAATTAAAATTAAAAAAATATTTAATCATATCATATAATTTATACTCATCTATAATAGGAGTTTTATAGATTGTGTATTCATGAAAAAAAATAAGATAGAGTAAAAAATATCTTTATAAAAAAATTGGAAGTCTTCCAAAATCTTACATATTTTGCAAGACTTTTATCAAGGCAAATATATACCCAAAAGTCACTCAAAGTCTTGAAAATAGATAAGTATGCAAAGTCTTTGAATTTTCAAGTTTACAACGAGTAACACAAACTTTAGAAGACCTTTTGACAATCTACAACGAGTAACATAAACTTTGAAAGAGATTTTAAAAGTATACAACCAATAACACAATACTTTGTAAATCCATTAAACTCTTTGGAAATCGATAAAAGTATTTATTGAGTATACCCCCGTAACTCTTGATCACTCCCCTCTTCAACCCTTCAATGTTAGAGTCATTCCATCTCAACGGTTTAGATTGTGCCATGTTTTATTCTAGATGTGGAACATACACTGTTACCCTGCTGTAGGAGGGTCGTTTATCTCTTTTACTACTAGAGTCTAGACTAGATATGGGACAATTTTATGGTCCATATTTGAGACGACGAATTTAGACCTTTAATCTACAAATGAAAAGATGAAATAACTGACTCGTCACCCAATCAAGCTCGCTACCGATATGAATGGTAGAGTCATTCCCCTGTCAGCCGTTGATTGTGCCACATTTAGTCCCAGATGTAGTCGGGTCGCTTTGCTATTCCAAGATAGTTATATTTTTTTTTATTTCGGATACCAGATCAATTTACAGGACATATAGTAATTGATCCATGACATTATACAAAATTCGTTTGTTAGCTTGTTGCATTGCTCCTAAAATAAAAGCCGGCCTATTTTTATCCTCCCCGATAAACCCAAAGCAGACGGTTTCATTGGACATCATCACAAAATTAGCTTTGTAATCCATAATATCATAATTGGCATTTTGAAAATGAAGTGTTATTGAAGGATAGTTAGTAATATCAAATCTTCCACGCAGACGGAAACAAACATCAAAACCATTCTTGGTACCAATATATTCAATTCCAAGCTCTCTAAAATGTTCCTTCACCAAATCTGCAACTCTATTAAAATGATCTATATATATCATGGATATTGGAGTACCAGAATCTATGATGGCACCGCCTTCTTTTTGAGATGTAAGCTTAAAAGTACCTATAGGAAAGCCTACTCTTTTGTTGCCTACACTAATATCTTCTAGATTTAAGTAATATTGATACGTCCGAAAAGGAGGCACAACAATGGGAGTTGTACGTACTTTTTGAAATATGCCTCCAATTGTTGCATCTGCACCAAACCTTAAATATGTATCTGATCCCTCAATATTATCATTAAATGTCTCGAAGCAGTAGGAAAACTTTCCTTCTCCAACAACACCTAATTGATTTACAAAAGACCATTGTCCTACTCCTAAGCCGAGTATTCCTGCAATAAGATCAGGTTCTCCATGTAAATGATTTTTACCGAAAAAGTTTTCAAAATTATCTTGGCGAAAACCACAACCTATGTGTAAATCAATACTTTCAAGACGACCACTAGTAGTGGAGCCTAGAGTAAATCTTTCTTCGGCTACAATACCAAATGTAACCGATGTACTCGCATAGTTTGCTTTATAAGTGCATTGGACATCAGTGTTGCACTTATCTCCCCTGCAAAGAGGATGGGTATTACAAGGAATGGGATGGTATGTAGCTGAAAAGTTCCAAGGATAAAGTGGCATATCTTGCTTGAAAGCTTTAGTGGCACCCTCACATTGAAGCCATGTCTGATCACTACCTGTATCAATCATCAAATAGTAATTCTTGAATGGCGGTCGGCCACCAGGAAATGTACCTAAACCAACCATTGCAACGTAAAACGTACTCGGTTCGTAAACTACAGGCAAACGTACAACATCGGGATTGATAGAGTGTGTTGCATTGTCATGGAGTAGTATCCGTGACTCGATGTAACGTGCTTGAGCTTTGGATTGTTCTACGAATCTTTGAAGCATCTCGCCTCTTGTTAAATGGTCACCTAGATATAAATGTGATTCTTTGGAGGCTCTATGAATTGTCTTCATACTGAACCCTTTCTTTGCAAACACTGCGGTGACGAAGTTTAAAAGTAATGATACATGAGTAATTGATAGGAGAAAAATAAAAAAATTCCCCTCCATATTTGAGCTAAGATGAATTTCGATGGACACAACCGTGTGCAATTCTAAAATTTGAACCTCAATTTAGAGTACTGTAAACTGAAATCTAAATAGTTTTTTCGATTTTAAAAGTTAAGACGTCCGGACATTTTCTTATTAATACGCATTAAAAGCTGTCAGCAATTACACCACACAAAATATCTATCAAATCTTTCTTATGAATATCACCCAGATCTGCAGATATCAAGCTAATACAAAAAAAAAAAAAAAAACTATCATATCTTGGCATAATAAATGATATTAATTGATTTTTATTATTAATAAAGCAATTTTCCTTAATTTGAAACTGGTACCTATATTTCTTACTGAGCATTAACCACTTTGACCATCTGGGTTTTTAGGGTTGTTTCAAAACAAATTCCTTCCCACCAAAATCTTCTTTTCTAGACCAAAAATTCTATTTGAACTGCCGAAGAAAAAAATAACGGCAAAACCAATCTTCACAACCTTTCAATGAGCCCCATCATAAGTGGCCCCCTGCTGTCCTCCGACGGGCCAACCGGGACCACCAAAAAAAATTGTGAGAGCTTTTTCAAATGCTGTTTTTGTATGGTTTAGACACTCGTTCTGTTTAGAACAAGAAAAAATTGGGGGCCAGAAGTATTAATTGGGGGCCTGAATAGTTGGTCTCCCAATAGCATTTTGGTGCTACCCCTTATCCTAATTTTTCAAAATGCCTAAACTACCCCCAAAAATAGTTATTGTTAATTGAGTTGATTAGGTTAGATTAGTTGTTAATTTGTTAAGTTAGATTAAATCAGTTTTTGGGTAAAAAGAAAGTTTATAAAAAAAAAAAATTGTTGGATAGAGAGGAAGAAAGTGAGTTTTGGGGGAAGTTTTGATAATTGTTGCAAATGAAAATCCTTTCGCTCAAAATGAAGGAACCAATACTCAAAATGAAGAACCAAAAGCTCTAAACAATCAGGTAAACTTCATATACTCTTCAAATCGCACAAATCTCGCAGCTCAGTGTGAGATTCGTTAGGTCGAGTGTATAATAATCGAACGACCCTTATGAGTCGTTAGTGACTTAGCCCACAAATATACGACTCCATTATGCAGGTTATGAAAAATCGTCCACCAAGTTTGAAAAAATTGACGACTTCAATCTGCAATTATGAAAAATCGTTCATCAAATTTGAAAATGTTAACGACCCTATAAGTTAACATTTCTTATAAGTTAACATTTCTTTTACTTATAGCCCAATGATTAACGACCCTATAAGTTAACATTTCTTTTCACTAACGACTTATAAGAAATGTTAACGACCCTATAAGTTAACATTTTCTTTTCACTAACGACTTATAAGAAATGTTAACGACCCTATAGAAATGTTAACGACCCTAAGTTAATCATTGGGAAATGTTAACGACCCTATAAGTTAACATTTCTTTTCACTAACATTTTCTTTTCATTAACGACCCTATAAGTAAAGAAAATAAAATGAAGAATCCAAACAATGATTAACGACCCTATAAGAAATGTTAACGACCCTATAATAAATGTTAACGACCCCAAACAATGATTTTAACGACCCTAAGTTCAAATAAAGAAATGTTAACGACCCTAATAAAACATTAACAACCCCAAACAATGATTTTAACGATTTAAGCATATTTCCCCTATTATGTGGACGAATCATTCATTTATTTGAACAGAGTGGTGTCGCAAACTTAATGACGACCCTAATAAAACATTAACGACCCTAGTTTTAACAACTCCACTTATGGTTGACGATTTCTCCAAAGTCCAACATGCAGTTCAAATATCGTTAACCAAAGATGAAAAATCGTTAAACAAAGATGAAAAATCGTTAGACATTCAAACGGGATGATTAACGACTCCCATTCTGAGAAATCAATTTCTACGATTCAAATCCTTTTTTTTTTTTTTTTTTTAATAAATAGTCGTTAATGGAGGAACTGATAGAGGGAGGGGGAGAGGAGAAGAAGAGAAGAAGGGTCGGTTGGGATGAATGAAATGGGGAGGTGGGTTTAAGGTTAATAGGATTAATTTTAGGGGAAGGGCAAAATAGTACTTTCAACTATATTTTGGAAGCCCCCTAAAATTCTGGGTGTGGGTATAAAAAATTCATGGCCCCCAATTAATTCTCCCGACCCCAATTAATCCTTGGTTTAGAACCATAGTTTCTAGAAAGGACCGGACTGGGAAAGCTTGGAGCACTGTTGGGATATTATATCCATTGTTTGTGAGTTTTCAAAGGTCAAATAAAGCAAGCAATAAAATAGCAGTAATACGAGGAAAGTTGTCAGGCCGTAGAGGACCATAGTTGGGTAGTGCCCAATTAATAGGAGACAAAAGGATTAATGCATTTGACCACGAAAAAGGAGACCACATTGTACTAGCAAACAACCCAAATGAGAAACAAAGAGGAACTGAGCGTAGTTAGTAATTCTCCGAATCATTCCCGAATGATTCCCGAACGTATCCGAACTGACCGAATCCGAATGATACTTCCGAACTATTTGAACTCCGAACCTAATTCTCGGATTATATGGACCTCACGAATGATTCGCGAACGTATCCGAACTAACCGAATCCGAATGATATTTCGAGCTCCCATAAGTAATTCTCTGATCAGAGTTTTGTTGCTTGGTTTTTGTTTGATTTTGAATATACTTTATATTTAAATACAATTATTCAGTTAATATTTTTTTATTGATAGTTGTTTAACCAGTGTTTTATGTGTTAATTTTTGTTTAAAAATCTATAAACTCGTTTTATAATACATTTATGCGATTAAACTGTTTACTTCTTGTTAAATAATCACGCTAAAATATTTTTTTCATCTTATAAATCATATACAAATAAAATTAGTCTCGTAATAAGATCATAATACTTATCAATTTATCATTTATTTAATCCGAATTTTAAGTGCCGAACTCACATTTATAAAACGAATATACACGTATGTATGCCGTTCCGAACTACTGTCCGAACAACGAACCGTTGACCGGATTTCTAACCGAATCCGACCTATACGAATCAGTATAATTCTCGTACGTATGCCGTCCCGAACTACTACCCGTACCCCGAATTGCTAACTAGGGAACTGAGGATAGGTAAAAATGCACCTCCGCTGAAATATTTATCAGTAGATTAAAAGTAAGCGAGTTTCCACGATTATCCAATTCAGTAAAACAAGATCTGCATTGAGAATCTTTGCATATATTTTCATCCATTAAAGCGTGCCTTATAGGATCTACATAAAACAGAATCACTAACCCACTCACTAATTCATTTACATTAAATTCTTAGATTATAGCCATTACTCTCTGATTCAGACGTGTAATTCTAATCCTAAATACTAGAGTAGAATTTAATCGAACATTTTATATTAACAAATTAATGAATAGGGTATAAATGTACAATACAAAATATTTTGAATTAATATTTCCAACAATTGCGATATGGATTTCTGGCTCAAAAATGAATAGTGTGCTTACATAAGGGCATAAACACGGCATGCATCTTATTACGGTAAATATTGGCAAAACCACTGGATCAGGTTCCAATAATGGTTTTAGCCATCGGGTCTAGGACCTAGTTAGTAATTCTCCGAATCATTCCCGAATGATTCGCGAACGTATCCGAACTGACCGAATCCGAATGATATTTCCAAACTATTTGAACTCCGAACCTAGTTTCCGGATTATATGGACCTCACGAATAATTCGCGAACGTATCCGAACTGATCGAATCTGAATGATATTTCCGAACTAGATCTCCTATAGGTAACTCTCTCACCAGAGTTCAGTTGATTGGTTTTTGTTTGATTTTGTTTATACTTTATATTTAAATACAATTATTCAGCTAATTTTTTTTATTGGTAGTTGTTTAACCTGTGTTTTATGTGTTGATTTTTTTTAAAAGTCTATAAACTCATTTTTTAATATATTTATGCGATTAAATTGTTTACTTCTTGTGAAATAATCACACTAAAATGTTTTTTTCCATCTTATAAATCATATACAAATAAAATTAGTCTCGTAATAAGGACATAATACTTATCAATTTATCATATATGTAAGCCAAATTTTAAGTGTCGAACTCACATATATAAAACGAATATGCACGTACATATGCCGTTTCGAACTACTGTCCGAACAACGAACCGTTGACTGTATTTTTAACCGAATCAGATATACCCGAATCCTTATAATTCACGTACGTATGCCGTCCGGAACTACTACCCTTACCCAGAATTGCTAACTAGGGTCTAGGAAGGTCTTTGTTATCAAAGTAAAGAATCCAAGTAGTAAAAAGTCAGCTCATCAAAATATAGTAATTGAGAGACGAGAGCCCAAGAATGAGTTTAATCTGACCTTATACAATCCACATCACGAGGAAAGACCATTTCGCAGAACATGCAGTAAGTATGAAGCCATGTATATTTTATCAATTCTTTATAGGAAATAGATTTTGCACAGGTGCATCATGCATACTCTTATAGAAATAGGTTTTGGACAGGTTGAATCTTGTTTTGCATAATGTGTATTCTTAATGAAATAGGTTTTGGCTGAATTGCATCAGGATGCATAATGTATTCTCTCCCTAGCTTAAAATATACTATATTTATTTATTTTCGAATTTCATATCAACAATTATTTTGTAGAGAGTGTCTTTTCCAAAAATATATTCATCAAAATCCGACTTATATTTCAGAAGTTAAGTCCTTTCTCGCAATTAATTTTAAATTGGAGAGAAAATAAATAAGCGAGAGAAAGGGATATGATAAAGAATAAAGTTTATAATAAATGGTATATATGACTAATTTTGCTTATGTCTTTTTCATCTAGACCATATTTTGCTTGTCCACTACTCAAATGTTTTATGGATTTTGGTCATATGACCCATTTTCCGTAATGTTATTTTATCTTCGTATATAGGTCGTCATAACCAACTGTTAAAATGTTACATTCAATTTTCTAATTTATCCTACTTTTATGGCAATTTGAAAAAGTGAAAGTAAAATTTTCTAGAAATTTAGAGAGGGTATATATTATAATTAGAACAATTAATTGGGGGATATGAATAGTACGGGTACTGTTCATACCGGCATGGTCGGAAAAAAAAATCGTCGTTGAAAAACCATCCGATATGAACATCAATTTTACTATTTCGTATCTCCCAATTAATTCTCATATCCCCCAATTGCATGTTCTATAATTACCTGTTGCAAAAATGCAGATACACCTCTTGTAAAATAAAGATATTGACGAGGATTTGAAAAAACACCATGGGAAAAAAAAACCAAAAACGGACTTTGGACTTTGTATGGGGCAAGCATCGCTTAGTTTTCGGATTGGGTTTGAATTTTTGGACGAAGCAAAGGAGTGTGTTCATTCAAGGGTGGACCGTGGACATATGATAAATCAAAATAACTTAATAAAAATAAACTAATAACTTAATAAAAATAAACTTAATAACTTAACAAAATAACTTATATTCCATTGTCAGGAAAAAAATATATGATCACATAGCTTTCTTTTTTTTTTTTTTTTTTTTTTCGGTATCATAAAGTAAGAAACAGGCTAGTTATTATCTACATCCCAGAGGCCGACAAAACTAGTAGGAAGATTAGAACTTGTCCACATATGTTGGACGTTGTGAGAAAAAGCAAGTGCCGCTAAGGAGTGTGCCACAGAATTTGCTGGTTTTGGCACATGATTGTAGGAGCCTACACTGTTAAGAGCTAGCATTTTCCAAGTAATATCATCCTTCAACCTCCATATTCTCCAAGGGGTCCTTTGAAGTTCTCCTTTTAAGCTTTTGACAACAATCTGACTGTCACCTTCAATGATAATGGTATTTAGTTGAAGCCATAAAGCAAGATCCGCAGCTAAGCAAAAGCCGTCTGCTTCCGCGTACACCACCGTGTCTTCTCTTCCTAGACGAGTTCCAGCTCCCAGGCAGGTACCTTCGTATCGACCATCTTTCCAAGCTGCGTCAACATTAATCTTGATGAGTGGTTGAGGCGGGGCAGTCCAGGTGATTGGGAGATGTTCATCTGTGTAAGAGTTCGAAGATGTTGTGAGAGATTCTTCATCCTCTGTGAAATTGAAGTAGAGATTATACCAATAAGACGCAACTGTCAGAATTCCTTGAACATTGACATCCTTGTTCTCAAAAACTTTTCCATTCCGGGCTTTCCAGATTGCCCAGCAAATGCACATTCCCATGACCAGTGAAGAGTCATTATCATTCCTGCTAAAAAGTAATTTCAATAAGTCTGAGATTGTTATTTGGTCAAAACCCTGAATTCTCAAACCTATAGGGGATGCGAACCAGACAGCACGAGCTAGATCACAGTGGATCAAGAGATGGTCTACAGATTCTTCTACCTTCGTGCATATGTTGCACATTATTGAAGCGCCACCGATATATTTTCCTATCCTTTTTGAAACGGCTAAACCATTGTGAAGAGCTCTCCATATGAACATTTTTATTTTAGGGGAAACACGCTGCACTGCCTATAGCTTCTTCCAAGGGAAAGCATTCTCGCAGATGGTTGAAGACTAACCTTGCTAGTCTTTGTAATCTTCTGGAAAGACTGAGGTGTGAAGTTTCCGTGGTTGGTAAACTTCCAAATGAGAGTATCACCAGCTTCTGGGTTTGGGGTAATTCGCATGATCTGGCTAGATAAGTAAAGATCATCGAGTTGTTGGAGAGATTGAATGTTCCATTGACCCGTGGTATAGTCAATTAGATCACACACTCTAGTGAACTCCTGGATATCATTGTCTGATCTGAGAGGGATGGCTCCTTGAATTGTGGGTATCCATGGATCCGAAAAACATTGATGCTTTTCCCGTTCCCAACAAGCCAGAGACATCCTTTTTTTAGTTCTGTTCTGCTATCAAGCATTGCAGACCAAGTTGTTGAGCACTGTTGTGGCTTTTTTATTACCCAGAATGAAGTGTCCCTCATATATTTTGCCCTCAGAATTTGAGCCCAAAGAGAGTGCTGTTCTTGTAGAAACCTCCAAGACAGTTTGGCAACAAGAGCTAGGTTAAGATCATAGAGCGATCTTAGGCCTAACCCTCCTTTTTCTTTGTCTAAATTGAACCAGTCCCAGTTCAAGAAGTGCATTTTCCTTTTATCTCTTGAGTGCCCCCACCCGAAATCTCTTATGATTCTTGTCAGCTTGTCAAGGACTGATTTTGGAATAATATTAGTTTCCATGAAGTATACTGGGATGAGTGCTAAGACGGATTGGATGAGTACGGTTCTACCTGCATGGGAGAGGTTGTTCTTCTTTCTTCCTAACAAAGCAGCGTCAAACTTCTCAATGAGATAATTGAAGTTAGAAACCCTTTTACCTTGTTGCAGAATCTTGACACCTAGATACTTCTCGTCATTGGTCATTTTTTTGACTCCCAATTCCTGAATTATTTCTTCAGCGTATGTGTCTGGAACATTTTTGCTGAAGTAGATGGAAGATTTCGCATAATTGACGAGCTGCCCCGACATGTTGTAATACTGTTGAAGAACTGAGGTGATCGAGTTAATAGTTCTGGAATCTATGTTACCATATAACATTATGTCGTCCGCAAACATTGTGTGGGAGATACTTGGAGCCCATCTGTTGATTTGATACCCGGCTATATAGTCCTTCCCAATCCAAATTGTTGATGATGCCAGAAAGAGATAAGGCGCATATAATAAACAGAAATGGAGAGAGAGGGCATCCATGTCTAATGCCTCTTCCTCCACTAAAGAACCCTTCCGGTTGGCCATTAATGAGTATGGACAAGGTTGAAGTCCTTACACAGCTCATTATAAGATCATGCGCTCCGTTTGTGATGCCAATGTTCGAGAGAGCTTGACTCAAAAAACTCCAATCCACCCTATCGTAAGCTTTGCTCATGTTGAGTTTCAGGGCAAAAGAACCTTGAGTTGTATTTGAGTGTTTCATAGAGTGAAATAACTCTTTGGCGATGACAATATTGTCCAAAATCTTTCTTCCTGGAACGAATGCTGATTGGTTCTTCTCTATTAGTCTGTCTAAGAAGGGACTGAGTCTGTTGGTTAGAATCTTGGTGACAACTTTATAAAAAACATTGCACAAGGCTATCGGTCTATAGTCAACTGCAGCTTCAGCATTTTTATTTTTTGGAATGAGGGCAAGATAGGTGTGGTTCAATCCTGGAGGGATTGACGAATATCTGAAGCAATCTTGTACCAGATGTACAACTTCCTGACAGACAACCTCCCAACATTTTTTGTAAAATAATGCTGGATATCCATCTGGGCCTGGTGATTTTAGAGATCCCATTTTATTCACCACCTTGAATATTTCTTCTGCACTGGGAATCGAGGAAAGGTACCTGCACTCATCTTGGTTCAATTTGTTAGAGTTGTCCAGGGCCAAGGCCTTGGTGTTAAAATTTGGATCCTTATTAAACAGGTCTTAGAAGTGGTTAATGAGTGTCTCTTTAATCTGATCAGGATTAGAGATCCAATCATTGTTTTGGTTCTTAAGGGAAAAAATCTTATTTTTGCTTCTTCTATGAATGGTAGAGACATGAAATACCTGAGTGTTTTTATCAATAGATGGTACCCATTTAGATTTGTTTCTTTGTTTCCAAAACATTCTATCTCTTCTTTCAAGGGTGATGATGTTGTCACAGATGGCTTTTTCAGCTGCTCTAGTGTCAGTCAGGTGTGAAGATGCTTGAAGATCAACCAGCTTTTGTTTCTCCTCTTCAATCTCCCTCCCTGTGTCTCCGAAAGTGCTTTTTCTCCATTTCCACAGTACTTCACCCAGATTTGTAAGTTTGGACATTGTGTCACCAGTAGCTTTCTCCCAGTTGTCATGAAGGACAGTTTTGAAATCAGGATGGTCAGTCCAATATAATTCGAACTTGTAGTTTGGTCACCTTTTTGGAGGTTTTTTCATGGTGTTGAGAATGATAGGAGAGTGATCACTCTCAATGTGAGAGAGATGTAGGACAGCAGCATCCGAAAATAAGATTCTCCACTCTGAGTTGCAAATAGCTCTGTCAAGCCTATCAAATATAGGGGTGTTTTGTGTTGCATTGTTGGACCAAGTAAAGGCAGGTCCTGCAAAGCCAAGGTCAACAACATATCTTTCTCTAATCATGGCTCTAAATTCTTCACAGCTGATATCGGTGTTTGCAGAACCACCTATTTTCTCATGTTAGTGAATTAGAGCATTCAAGTCTCCGATTATGCACCAGGCGCCAACAGTTTTCTCCAAAGTATCACTCATTTTTTTCCAGAAACCATTTCTCTGAGCGTGTGCTGGGGGGCCGTAGACACAGAATAGTTCCAAACTTGGAGTTGAAAGGAGAGCTTCAATAGTGCATTGAATACAGTTGTGAGTTTTAGAGATTACAGTTAAATCGATTGTGTCTTGCCAAAGTAAAGCAAGACCACCACTTCTCCCAACTGCTGGAACATAAACAAAATGTCTAAAATTCAAAGAGCTGCATACCCTGAGACTGTTAGTCTCATTTAGACGTGTTTCAGAGAGGAATAAAATAGTTGGGTTGCAGCTGCGTAAGAACGAGATTAATATTTGAACTGTCGCCTCATTCCCTAGACCACGACAGTTCCAGGATTGTATTAACATTGGCCTTGCGACTTTTCAGGGCAAGTCGCCACAGCCTCAACAATGTTATAGAAAATCTGCTTGAGAGGTGGATCACATTCCATGGGTTCTGACGTTCTCTTATTACCTGCAAGAGGGATTGTTTCTGTAGGGTCATTATTGTGGTTATGCCTGGAAAATCTCTTCCACTGGCGTATGCTTTTGGGTTGACATTTCTCTGGTGAGGGTGTATGTTTCTGGGGTAGAGCTTGGGGTGGGGTTTGGAGATTTAGAGGGGGGGTGGTGGTGGATGGGAGGAGGGGTATGTTCCTGAGGTAATGGTTTTTTTACTTTGGTAGTGGGTTTGGGTTTCGGGTTGGACAATGGTTGACTTGTGATTGTGGTGGAAATATCGGGTTTTTTTGATTGGAGAGAGATGGGTGATGGAATTGCAACAGGTTTTGTGGCCAGACAAATGTTGTTTATTTTTTCGGCATCAATTGCATTGAATGAGGGAATATTGGGTGACTTATTCTCCTTATTGTTAGGCTCAACAGATTTAATGGTTGTTTCCGGATTAAGATGGGAGATATGAATCAGTATGGTAGGAAGAGGATTTTGTAGCTTCATGGATTTTTCGGTGGAGTTAATGTGGGAGATAAAATTGGTAGCTGCTTGACTATCTTTTTGACTGGGATTAGGTTGCATGTTTTCTACATCTCCATTAATGGGGTTTTGGTGAGTTTGCAGCTTGCTTGTAGTGGTACCACTCATTGTTACTCTGGGTTTATAACTGGCATTGATCTCCTCAGTGAATCTAGCTATTTTCTTATCCTGCATCTTCTCCATAAAGGTTTCTGGAGTGAAGATCCCTAATTTTTCACACTCTTTCGAGAGATCTGGACATTGCTTCATGATATGACCAAATTTTCCACAGAAAAAACAGACTTTGGGAAGTCTTTCATACCTCAACATTGCCTTGCACTTCTTTTTGGAGGGTAGTGTGAAGTTGAGTTCTTGTTTTATTGCTTTAGTAATGTCGATCTTGACACGGACTTTGGCAAAGCTTCCCCACTTCTCTTTATTAGATTCAGATATTGGGTAAGGGGTACCTATTTTGCCTGCTGAAAATTCCACTATCTTGATTGTTTGGGCACTCATAGGTAATCCATGGACTTGAACTGTTAAATCTGCAAACTTAAATTCGTATTCTTCTGGGAATTTGTCAGGATCACATATTTCCATTAAGAGGAGATCTTCATTCAGTGCCCAGGGATACCTTGTGAGAACTGTGTTATAGTCGCATCCCAGTTCAAAGTGAACCAAATAGATTGCTTTGCCATAGCTTGAGATTTCGATGCTTCCTGACGGTCTCCAAGATCTTTGGAGCATGTTGTATAAAATGTTAATCCCATATTCCCTTCTGGTAATGGTAGTGATGACCAGAGAGAACTTGTGTAATGTTGGTAACTCCACTAGATCTTATGGAACTTCAAAATCTTCTTCTTCGTGATGTAGTAGTGCTGCCATTTTATCTGCCAGATCTTCATACTCTGGTATTGAGGGTTGAGAAGAAGAGGAGGCCATGAAATGGAAGAAGAGAGGATGCTTGTCGAAACCCTAAACGAAACACACCGAGTTGCCTTGAAGAAGAGAAACAAAAGACTGATTAACCTGCAAAACAAAAAACACACCAAGAAAGACAAGATGGAAATTGGATTAGAAAACACAAAATCGTCCTCAGACGATAAAAATAATCATCCTAAAGATGAGAGATAAAATCGTCCTGGAGACGAGAAAGATGATCACATAGCTTTCAAGTACCGACAACTTCTGTACTCTACCGATCCAGTACCGACATATCTTTCAAGTAATGGCGATTCGGAAGGACACGTAAAACAAAAAGAAGTTGAGAGGTTGGGAAGAAGAGTATTTGAGGGCTCAGCGACTCGGCGAAACCTATTTAACAAACCCATCTTCGAATACCCAATTCAACACCCTAAACTCTAAAATTCCTCCATGAATATCCAAATTATCAACATCTAAATCATTTGTCCACCAGCCATTTCACGATGTAGCCTTACATGTATTTTGGGGGGTCTGATTGGATGTTGATGTTAACCTAACCCTAATTTCTTGGTGATGCAATTAATTTCAATCCTTTAATCTATTCAATAGATTTATCTAAATCGAGCAAGCTTTAATCTTCTGAAGAATTGGAGTTAACTAATTGGTTGGTCATCTAACTATTGTCGATACTACCTCAAAATGATGTTGTCTTCTTCCTTGAAGAAATACATTATGAACCTCCTTACCTCTCTGCTCAAGCGGCGAATTTTCAGTCCGAAGGGTCATATCCACAAATTCCAATGCTCCACTGTTCGTCCTCTCTGTTCTGGCGGCGAATTTTGCAGTCATTTCAGACAATTTTAAAATACTCTTTTCAATTGTGCTTATGAAGTGGCGATAGGAGAGTTAAACAGGTAAGTCTAAGCCTAATTTTAGCTGTAATCAATCCCAACTATTCCTTTGCATTTCTTTGTCTCCCTCAATTGCCATGTTCACAGAATCAAAACAATTTTAAAGTTATCTCAAAATATAAAACTTAATTCAAAACCTAGATGTTTTTCCTATAAATAACACCCAATCCAATCACTTTTATCTTATTCCCCTTTTCCCTTCTACTTTAGTTCCTTGCATGGTTTTAGTTTTTGTGTCCTGTGTTCCTTTTTTTGCTATCTCTATGTCATGCCTCGTTGATAGAGATGATTCTTACTATGGGTTTAATGTTAATGCTAGGAATTCTCATCTTCCTGTTAGTTATTGGCAACACCAGCTGGTTGGATGTTTTTTAACAAAAATGAACAAAAATTCTTACTTTTTAAGAAATGCACTTAAGTTTAGATGGAAGTTAGCTAATGAAATTTCTGTTAGCAATCTTGATAGAGGTTTCTATCTAATTAAGTTTGAATCTAGTGTTGAAATGTTTTCTGTACTTAGGAAAGGAACTAGAGTAGTCTATGGAGATATTTTCCTAATTCAACCTTGTAAATTTTTTGTCCTCCCTGAGCAATTTGAAATCACCTCTGAAACCTTTGAAATTTCTCTTCATAAACTTTTCCTTGAGCAGACTAGAATCCCCAATGTTATTCAGTTCACTCGAAATTTAGGAACCTTAGTAGCCTTTGATAACCCTACTCACTACTTCAATGGTTACAACACCATGAAAATTAGGCGTAGAATAGACATCACTCAGCCACTTCAGTCTGGTACAATTGCTCCTAATGTTCGAGGAGATACCATCTGGATTGATTTTATATATCAAGAGCTACCCAGACTGTTTTGCAGTCATTGTCACAGATTAGGACATGAATTCATGGAATGTATAGAAATTTACCTTCTCAACTTCCAAAATTTGTTGCTTCAAGCTTCTCCTGAAATACCTCCTCAACCTGCACTTCAAGCCTTGGGACATTTTATTGAACCTGGTTATGATGATGACTACCATGAAGAAATGCTTAACAATATAGTTATTGAAGACCCTAATCAGGATTGGAGTGATTGGGGATCAAGTCCTGCTGCTTCCACAGCCGTCTCTGATCAAGATAACTCTACAATTTCGTTTTTCGACGGAGAAGGTTATCAGTTAGAAGGTTTTCATTCTGACACCTCACCAGACCAATCAACATACAATTCAGAAGCAGGGATAGTGGAAGAAAATAACAATTTCGAGGACTCAAGCACTTAGATTATCCCTTTCTCTCCAAATCATCCTATTGAGCTGCAACAACCCATCAGTCCCTCAATTTTTCTAGTTTCAGACATAGAAGAATATGAACTATCTTATGATTTAGACTTGCCAAGTCCAGCTGTAAAAAGATTCAACCCTGAGCATCAATCTTACCTACAATCTACGGGCATTGGCACCTCCTCGGATACATATCTTTCTAGTGCAGTCACTGATGAGGATGTTTCACAATGGATAAATAGTTACCAGCCAGCGAAAAGGTTCAAAGATGACACATTAGAACAAAATCCAAAGGCCCCTGCTATCATGAACATCATCGGCTCACTCAGTACAGCTTCCTGCCCAGACATTACTACTCTACCAACATCTACTACATCACCAGCAGAATCATAATCTGATAGCACCAACATTCCAACCCTCAGACTACCCCAATGCAACAAAGACACATTCAAGGGCTGGTGGATATCTCAATATGAAAATATTTTGGGTCACTGTTTATATCATATTATAAATGTTTGTTAAATATGCTTGCTTTTCTCAGTTTAGCTTTCTAGTTTGCTCTGGTTTTTCCACCACTTTATGTGTTTTGGTCCACTTGTTTATAATCATCTAGATGTATATATACATGGCCTGTGAAAATGTGCTTTGTCTTAATCTGCTAAGATGTGTTCTCTAACCTTGTCTAATCTACTAAGAACTTCCCTTTATATCTTAACATTTTAAACTGCTTAATCTATATGCCTTATAATACTTCCTGATCAGTCTGGGTGACTTAGGCCTAAGTCTTTAATCTGCATATTTTCTTTACTTCCAGCTAAGTTGATAATTGTTAATTTTCAATGTTTCCTTCCTTGGTTCCTGGCACTGCTTTGTTTATTACAATCTTTGTATAATTGGACTGTCAACTTGAACTGTGAACTTGCTTAAGCCTATTTAGATGAATTGCTCCTAGATTTGCTACTGTTTTCTTGATCTGTGAACTTGCTTTAGCTTTCTTTAGCGTTTTAGATTTGCTCTCTTTTCTTTCTGCAAACTAAGGCAATAAATCTCTTAGTGTATTCTCAAATCTGTTAGTTTTGGCTCCTTAATTGACTCCTAGCTTATTCTAATAAGCTATGCTTTAATAACAAATTGAATTTCAGAATTCATTTCAATTGCTGTCTCTCCTCTTTGCCTGCTCCTGAATGTTAATCTTTTGATTTTCCTTATCTTTATATTAAATCCAATTTTTAACAATTATAGCAATTCCTCCTTTTCTTATTTTAGCATAGACCCATTTGTTTTGTTAACCCCTCTCTTGTGCAGGCCTCTTTCATTAAGCCCATTTTCAATTATTCTTTAATTCAAGCCTCATTCTCCTTTCTCCAATCTTCAAACAATCAATCTTAATCCTCCACACAATTCCTAGCACAACAAATACCTCTCAAATTCAGTCACAAATATCCCATCCACCAATTAAATTCATTCACAAAACCTCACAATGACCATCCTACCTCTGAATTGTCGCGGTATAAATCTTCCTCCTGCTATTCAACATTTAAAAGGATTGGTTACCCAATACAAACCTAGTATAATATTCCTTTCTGAAACTCTAGCTAAGGAGCAATACATGAAAAACTTATCTTCAATTCTTCAATTCAATAACTACTTCATCGTACCAAAAATTGGAAATCGAGGTGGACTTTGCTTAATGTGGAAAGACAAACTAAATATCCGAATTCTGCTACATTCGCAAAATTATATCCATGCGAAGGTGACCCCACCACCCCCAAAGCAGCCATGGTATTGTACGGGTATATATGGCCCACCACATCCAGATATCATAAAAAATATATGGCAAGAATTTCCGACAATATTAATCAGTTACAACCCTTCCATACCTTGGCTATTAATAGGAGACTTCAATGACATATTAGATCAAGCGGAAAAAAAAAGGGGGAAGACAAGTAACATATGCACAATCTCAACCACTACTAAATCTAATGGATCAGATGGGACTTATGGATCTAGGATTCCGAGGAAACACCTACACATGGACAAACAACCAAATAGGGGTTGACAACATTCAAGAAAGACTAGATAGAGCTCTAGTAAACCAACTCTGGAGGACAGCAAATCCACATGCAGCAGTTACTCATCTCCCAAGAATCGCCTCTGATCATGCACCAATATTATTACAAGAGAAAGTGATTGACTGGCAAGGAGAAAAAAATTACAAATTCGAACACTTATGGATCTCTCATCCCCAACTTAAACAAGTAGTTGAATCGGCTTGGGAACAACAACAAGATAATGAACCGACCCTCGACCTCCAACTCAAACTCATTACAACCGGGAAATCTCTCATGGAATGGAACAAAGTAACTTTTGGTCACTTGCCAACTATGATAAAAAAAATCAACAACCAAGATAAAGCATGCTCAACATCAATGTGCCACTCAACAAGGGCCCATCCTGGAATACTGGCTAAACCAAGAAAAACAGCTAAGAATAACACATGAAGAATTGCTACAATGTCATGCAACCTACTGGAAACAAAGATCGAGAATTCAATGGCTACAATCAGGAGATCACAACACTACCTTTATTCACACAAAAGCTACAATACATAGAGCATGTAACAACATACAACAACTACAAGACCCACAAAACAATTGGATTGACAAAAAAGAAGATGTTGTGCAGCTCGTTATAGATCACTTCTCTCAACAATATACATCACAACCTACAATAATAAATGAAGATCTTTTCACAAATATCATACCAAGATTAACTCCCAGACAATCAGAACTACTTACAAAGGAAGTAACTACAACAGAAATCAAGCAAGCTATATTCTCCATTAATTCTGAAAGTGCCCCTAGTCCAGACGGATATACAAGTAAGTTCTTCAAAGTTTTCTAGGAAACAACTCACACCCAACTAATAGCAATGTTTAGAAGTTTTTTCAATGACTTAAATATGCATCCTCTCATGAACCACACAAACATAACTCTAATACCTAAAATTGAACATCCTTCAAAACCTTCGCAATTCAGACCCATAGGACTATGTAACGTCACATATAAAATCATATCAAAAATCTTAGTCAACCGAATTAGACCCATTTTACCCTTTATAATAAGCCCTTTTCAAAGTGCTTTTGTTCCCCAAAGATCAATACATGACAATATAGCAATAGCCGGAGAACTCTTCCACCATATTAAAACATCAAACCTAACTAAAGATCCAAAAATAGCTCTCAAACTAGACATCCAAAAATCTTATGATAGCCTAGACTGGGAATTCATCAAAATCTCCTTCACAAAACTAGGATTTCCACAAACTTTTATAAACTACATTATGCTATGTATCACAATAGTTACATATTCAATAAAAATAAATGGCACTCCCCATGGATACATAAGCCCAAATAGAGGTATAAGACAAGGAGACCCACTCTCATCCTATATTTTCATCATATGTGCTGAAATATTATCTACAAACCTAAGAAACCTTCAAAATCAGAAATTAGTTCAAGGCCTTAACATCTCAAATAAGGCACCACCAATTCTTCATTTAATGTATGCGGATGATTTACTGATCACATACAAAGCTTCAAATCGGAGTAATCAACACCTAAAAAACCTTCTCCATTCCTATAGCAAGTCAGCCGGTCAATTAATAAACACCAGCAAATCAGTTATCATCCATCACCCAAATCTAGACCCGGTCAAGATAAATCATCTTCAACAATTCTTCAACATGTCCACCACATCAAAACCTCCGATCTATCTAGGAGTCCAATTCAAACAAGGAAGGTCTTCCAATCAAACATTCGCGCCCCTCTTACAAAGATTAGCACGAAAAGCTAAAGGATGGATGACAAAATGCCTAACACCGGCCGGAAGACTAACACTAATCAAAACATCATTAATACCCACAACAATTCACATCATGCAAACTCAAAACCTACCTAACAATATTCACAAACAAATAGATCGTATCACAAGAGATTTTTTCTGGGGACACGACTCAAAAACCAAAAAACTGCACCCTATAGGATACGACAGAGTGACAAAACCAATATCCGAAGGAGGACTGGGTATAAGGAGAAGCAATGATCATAATAAAGCGTTGCTCATGAAGAGAATCTGGAATCTTCATGAACAACCTAATTCTATCTGCGGAAGTATCTTCAGTGCAAAATATCTTAACCAACAACCAATACTAGAAGGCATTGATTATATACCCTCCTCCGCCAGTCCTCAATGGAGACAACTAGCAGCAATTGTTCCAACCATGCAAAATCTAATCTTCCACGGTATTGGAAATGGATTATCAACTCCAATAGAAGCCAATTGGATCCCACACTCGACAAACCTGGACCCAACACAATGCTACCCAATCCGAATGGTAGCAGATATCATTGACCCAATAACACACACATGGAATCATGAAAAATTGAATACCCTTCCCAACCCTGTAATCCAAAAAATCATAAACATCCATCTACCCCAAAATAGGCCCCAAGATAAAATTATCTGGCCACACTCAAAATCTGGAAGCTACACCACCTCTTCAGGATATAAATGTCTAACCCAAGGTCAAACAACACACATCCCATTACCTCCTACCAAGTCCACCAAAAATTTGGCTTTTCTTGTGGAAATCCATCAACGAAGGTCTACCAACCTTCTTAGACATATGCCCAAGATGTAACACAGATCCAGAACTAGCAAGTCACATTCTAATTCACTGTCCAACGGAAACAAACTCCTGGACCACCTTATTTAATCAATCTACAAATGCTTCAAACTCCAATCTTCTCCAAGCATTCACCTTAACACAACACACAACCATTTCCCAAATCCTTCAACAACCTGCTTCAACTATGGTAATCTCCTCTTACTGTTTTCTTTTCTGGACCTTATGGCTAGATAGGAATGAATTAATATACCAACAAAAGCAAACAACACCGGAAGAAATCCTAGCTTGGGCACAAAAGTTGCAACAAGAATAATACCGGGCCATTAACTCCACACCACCAGTTTTTCCAGGAGATACACCAAAATTTAATCACCCGATAAGAGATAGAGGGCTAACCACAATATTAGTAGGATGGACAATACCGAACATCAACTGGATCAAAATTAATACGGAAGGAGAAGCCAGAGGTCATCCGGGATTTGCTGGAGCAGGATTCATCTGCAGGGACTCAAATGCCCGAACTCTTTTAGCTCTGGCTCAACCACTGGGAATTAAGACTGCTTTAACTTCGGAAACCTGGGCGATGCTCTTATCTACAAGAACAACAGAAGAAAGGCAATGGCCAAAAGTTATATTTGAAACCGACTCTGAAAACCTTCTGCGTTTCATAACCTCATCTACCCCTCCACCATGGCACATAGCAGAAATGATTGAAGAAATAAAAATGAGATTCCAACGGATCCCACAGGCGACTATCCAACACAACTACAGAGAAGGAAACCAGGTAGCCGACGGATTGGCCAATCACGCGGCAGATGGAAGTCAAACAGGAAACACATCAACCAAAATATGGGACCAGGCAATCCCATCTTTCATTTCTCAAATATTATTCTCAGACTTAGTGGGTATCACATACCCACGACAAATTGTAAACTAATTTCTCTTAATAAATTACATGCTTCAAAAAAAAAGAATCAAAAGAAATAATAACTTAATAAAAATAAACTAATAACTTAATAAATCAAAATTGTAGACCTTTAAAATTAAATTAATAATTTATTAAATTCCAAATAAAGTAAACTTTATTATTGGCTAGGTCCCGGCTAGGCGGTATTGTCTCTTCATGAATCTAATTCACAATACTCCGTGGCGAATAAGAGTGACGGATCCATAACATTATATAAAATTCGTTTATTTGCTTGTTGCATTGCTCCTAAAATAAAAGCCGGACTATTTTGGTCCCTCCGAGAAAATCCCAAGCATATAATTTGAAGGGATATCATCACAAAATTAGCTTTATAATCTGTAATAACGTAATCGGCCTGTTCAAAATGAAGTGTTATGGAAGGATAGTTAGTAATATCAAATCTTCCACGTAGACGAAAACAAACATCAAAAACTTTCTGGGTACCAATATATTCAACTCCAAGCCCTTCAAAATGTTCCTTCACCAAATCCACAACTTTATAAAAATGATCTTTACACATCATTGATATTTGAACACCGGTATCTATGATAGTGCCGCCTTCTTTTTGGGACTTGAGCTCAAAAGTACCTCTAGGAAATCCTACTCTTTTATTACCTACACTAATATCTTCTAGATTTAAGTAATACTGATATGCTCGAAACTGAGTCTCAATAATGGGAGTTGTACGTACTACTTGAGATGCATCTCCAATTGTTGCATCTGCACCAAACCTTAAATATGTATCGGATCCCTCAATTTTATTGTTAAATGCCTCCAAACAATAGGAAAATTTTCCTTCTCCAACAACACCTAATTGGTTAACAAAAGACCATTGTCCTGGTCCTAATCCAAGTATTCCTGCAATAAGATCAGGTTTTCCACGTAAATGATTCCTTCCGATAAAGTTTTCAAAATATTCTTGGTGAAAACCACAACCTATGTGTAAACCAATACTTTCAAGGCCACCAGCATCGGCGCCAAGAGTAAATTTTTCTTCGGCTATAATACCAGATGTAATTGATCCACTCGCATAGCGTGTTTTATAAGTGCATTGCCCATCGGAATTGCACTTATTTCCCTTTCAAATAGGATGAGTAATACAAAGAACGGGACGATATGTAGTTGATAAGCTCCAAGGATAAAGTGTCATATCTTGATTGAAAGCTTCAGTCGCACCTTCGCATTGAATCCACGTCTCATCACTACCTGAATTAATCATCAAGTAGTAATTCTTGAGTTGTTGTTGGCTACCATGAAATGTACCTGTAGTTGCAGGATTTACCACAACACACCCCTTGTCATATCTTGATAATAATCTCTTGATCTAAACTAATTTGATATTAGAAGTATGATTAAAATTATAAAAATTATAAATAGACACACGGATTTTTACATGATTCGATCAATTTGATCTACATCCATGATTCTTCACTATGATTGTTTTGGTTTACATTTGATTTACATTGATCATCTCCATCAATGGAGTTCTAAATCTAGTTTTGGGGAAGAAGATGATAAAGAAAAATACATTCTCTCTCTAAAAATCTCTCTTCAAAATATCTCTCTCTCTCTCCTAAAATTATCCCTCTCCTCAAGACTCTCTCAATTCTAAAAAAAAATACATCATCCTTTCCTGAATCTATTGGATCTCTATTTATAGGAAATTACATAACGGGTTACAACTAAGCTATCCTCTAATTTCAGATATCTCCCGCGATATTATCGCAGTAGCTATATTATTCCTTCTCGCAAGCATCGTAACTATCGCCAGTCAATCATGTTCCTTTTGTGTTTCTTCAATCGTCAACTGTTATGTCATTATTTTGTGACACTCGCAAAGTGTTGGTGGAGAAATCGTTGTGACGCTCGCAGAAATGTTGTTAATCTCGCCAAAATATTGTTGCGGTGATATTCTGTACTACATCTTGCCTCTTTTTTCTTGAATATTACTTGAAAAGTAATCTTTAAGAAAAAATATGTTGTTGTAGTAGTCTTTGATCTTTGTTGATGAAGGAACGAGCGAAAGAATACTAGACTTGAAAAGTACGTACTTGCCTCTATTCTTTTGTGAAGTTCCATATTTTTGCTAAGTATATAAGAAGTATTAACTCTTAAAGTATTCGAAGTATGAAGTATCCTTGAAGAA
Source organism: Papaver bracteatum (assembly GCA_023529315.1). Classification (NCBI taxonomy): domain Eukaryota; kingdom Viridiplantae; phylum Streptophyta; class Magnoliopsida; order Ranunculales; family Papaveraceae; genus Papaver; species Papaver bracteatum. Next base: position 155,472 of record JAJJWX010002445.1, on the reverse strand, counting down.
ATATAAGAAGTACTCAATCCTTTAAATATAAGAAGTATCCGTCCTTGAATGAAAATCATAAGTATTGCCTCAGTTCATGTGAAATTATTACTTCATTTCTGGTGAAAATTCTTGTCCATTTTGGAAATGATTCTTGCCGAGAAGATAAAGAACATAAAATGTATTCTTGGTAATCCATAGTTGCCTCTGTTCTTTATCTATGAAGGAAGAATCCTTGATAAAATGTTAAATAAACGAATTGCCTCTGCCTCATTCTGCGAAATAATGACTTCTCCTGTGAAATTCTGAAATAGTCTGCGAGATTCTGAATGAGTTTGCAAATTTCTGAATGTTTCTGTGAAATTACGAACAACATCGCGATGAATATTGTTGAATAGTTCCACGATGAATAGTACTGCGATGAATAGTACTGAATAGTGCTGCGAGATTGTAGACAATCCTCTTGAGAGACTCTGAATAATATTTCTGAGAAATTCTGAACAATACTTCTGAGAGATTCTGAATAGTATTTCTGAGAGATTCTAAATAGTACTTGTTATCTCTCTTGCGATGAACAAATCTTTCCTGCATTCTTAAAAGAAAATAATTAAGTTTGAAATTATTCTATTGGTCTTATTTTTCCTTCCTAATTAAAGGTCTTATTTTGCCAATTTTTCTTTTTGCGACAAAATCGCAGGACGTCTCTACATTTGCATGTAAAAACCCATTGATCTTGCCTTATCCATTTTTCTTTGAATTTTCTGCGACAATATGACAGATCTAAATCCCCTCGCGAGAATAAAGTCCCATGACATTGTCGTCTTGCGATGAAATCGCAGGACGTCTTTACATTTTCTTGTAAAAACCCATTGATCTCATCTAAACATATCTCTTATGGCTTGTTGCCTCTGTATAATTTACGTCACGCGACAATATGACAGGCCTAAATGTTCTTGCGATCATAAAGCCCCATGACATTGCCGTCTTAAGACACTTATCAGCACCCTAATGGAGGGTGCCGCCATTATCTTCCCCCTGGTTTCCCCTTCAAGGAGGGCACATCGGCCATACAAGACTAGCTCCTCCCATCCATATTTACCAACAAACAGTTGTTTTCGCAGCCTCTTGTCCTTTATGCCTATATGGCTTATAGTTACAAGACTGCACCCTAAGTGGGGTTTTCTTCAGGCCAAGTGCATCATAGCCAAGACTTACCAAGAATGGCAAGGAAGTTTCGTACGCCCCGGGCACTCTTGGCTCAACCGTGTACCTCAGCGTCTTGGTCATACTTTGCACTTCTTGGAAGAGATTCTCGGTCGTCCAACCAGGGTATAACCTTATATAGTTGGAAATCCAAGATCTCTCTCCCGGATAGGTTTTATTTAACCCCAACATCTGCATGACTCAGGTTCCAGCAACGGTATAACCTTATCGCTGAGTCATGTCAAGAGATACCCCCTTATATGACGCACTATTAGGTCTTACATTTGCCTCTTGCGAAATTGTATTCGCGAACTAGGGTGCACGCCATAAAGTTTCGTCCCATTCTTATGTCTCTGCGAAATTTTATTCGCCTTTCTTGCGATGATGCTCGCGTTTCTTCATTCTTTCATTTCTGTCAATTTCTTCTTTCATTCTCATAATCATATTTGAAGTAAATATTATTTTAAAATCTTAGAAATATTCTTTGAAATCTTGCAATTGTATCACATTTGTTAAATCAAAAATCTCTTTCTGTAAAAGAAATATTAGAGAAATCTGTGAAATCTTGCGATTGTATCGCTCTTTGTAAATCTTAAAATTTTGAAATTTTAGAATTTTTTACGATAATTTCGTTTTCTGTAATCTTAGAAATCTTTGAAAATTTTGGAGATCTGTAAAGTTTTTGCAATGATTTCATTTTTTTTAATCTTTTGAAATCTTTGAAATCTTGCGATTGTATCGCAAATAGAATATTTTTTGTAAATTAAATAAAAAATCTTTTATTTTATGTAAATAAAATATTCAAGGAAATGGTACTTAGCTTTCATGTGATTTTCTGTTGCTGCCGTCTCTCACGAAGTATTTGATTTGCTTGTGAATTGAGAAGAGATGAGACATGAATTCTTGATCTTCCTCTTGCATACTCTCGCACCATACCAATTGTTCTAACCGTCACTTGCGAAATTAATAAACACTTGGTGAAACTTAACATTCTCTGTGAGCAATGGGCCCTCCTCAACTGGGCTTGGAAAAGTTTTTAATTTCTTGTTCTCGCAGGAAATTCCTAAGAAGAATACGCGTGAAGAAAATTTGTAAGAAGCAAACATTTGCGAAGTGTTCATTCTTGCTACAAATATTCACAAGATAAACATCAATTTTTGTTTGTGAATAATTCGTCCTTTGTACAAGCTTTCATCATAGATTTTCTTCCCATGTTGGCTTGTGTTTAATCTCCGTAAACAACTTTATTCCGCTGAGAGTTTCTTCTCTGTTTGTTCTTTTCTTTTGACTTACGATGGCTAATGAAAAGAACTTCCGCACGATGTAAAACTGCTGGTTTACTATTTTTCCGCTGGTGGAAGTTTCGTATCTGCGTTAATTCCTTATGTGCCATCTTATTCACTCAAGTTGCTGCTTTATTTATTATTTCTTCTTCGTGCTCTTCTTTATTTCCTGTTAGTGATCTGCTTTGGTTTTTCCGGTGCAAAACTCCACTTTGATTCTTATGAGATATCATTATCTTGATGTCTTCATTATGACCAAAACTAACACCTCTCCCTGGATCACTAGTGCTATATTGTTTTCAGTACATCTTGCTCGTAGAAACCTGTTCACCCTTTTAATTCGCAGAAAATTTTAAACGTGTGCTCCATCGGTTTTGAGAATCCCTGTTCTTCTGCTAAGATGTTGGAAGTTGATATTTGAAGATGTGATTTTTACTATCATTTCGATGTTGATTGATAAAAGAAGTGGTCTCATTCTATGCTTCTCTACTAACTTCACAGAAACTATTAACTTCACAGGAATTGTTAATATTGTAATATAAACTAATTGGTAGCAAACTGGACTAATTGATTTCTATCCAATCGTGAACATTCTTCGCAGAACATGAGTAGGGATTCTTTTCTTGGGACTGCTTTCAGTATGTTCTGATTTCCTGCTATACTCTTCTTCACTGTCAATGATTCCCATTCATTCCTTAACTGAGCTTCGCTGTTTTAATTTTTTTGACGAAGTATGCTTCGCAGAATTTCTCGATCGTCACGTTTCTTCTTCATCTTTGCAGACACTTACCCTTTTTGAATATAAAGATTGGACAGTTTCTTCAACTATCTTGATGAACAACGACTAATCCCAGCACCTAAACACATGGATCTTGCTCGTCGCCACGCTAAGCATAATAACTGCCACAGTACATTCGCCATAAATGAAAGAGTTCTGCGTAGTATGGGGAATATCCCTAGAATATAGCTAGTTTACATTTTGCTAGGGAAGTGTGAGTTTTGTTAACCCTTCTGTTTATGCAACACTTGGACACATGCCTCTTCTCCATGGATTTTCTATCTTCTTTGCTCGCAATAAGGTATTGTTTTACTCCTGTTTTCTTTTACTACTCAATCGCAGAGAGATAACCCTTGCTGTTGCTCCATCACAGAGAGATACATTTGAATTGCCGTGATTTTGCTGTTGCTGTGATGAAATACTCTAGCTGCAATGAAATACTCTTGCTGTGGACATCTAGGTTTTCACCTGTCTTTCATCTTCTACTCATGTTAAATTTCACCTTTTTGCTTCCGTCTAAGTTGTTCTTACTCTTGCCCGCGCAGAGAACATTTGCTAAGAGAAATATTTGCGATGCTGAAGTATTCCACGAATTGATTTCTTTACATTAGTTATACAGGCGAGCTATTTCTGGGAGGTGATGATTTAATTAATCTGAGAAATATTATATCCTCTTCATGTCCATTTTTCTTTCCATACTACTGCATCTATACTTCTTGCGAAAGCTCATCGCCTTAATTTCAAGTTTCTCATGCATGAACTGCATGGGAGAAATTTCTTGTTGGTTTGTGATCCTTTGAGTTTGCGTTAATCTGAAAATGTGTTTTTGTTGCTAATACCGCTGAAAATGGGTTTTTGATATCTACATAGAGATGTCACCTCCTGTATCTTGACTGCCATTACCGTTCTACCTGATTTCATGACGCTAATTTGATAATCCATAATCTCTTCGCTTTCATGACGCTAATTTGTCATGACGTTGTTCATGTTGATGTTCTGTTGATGTTGTTGAGCTTCTTGAACTGATTCACTTCTTAAGTAATTGTATTGGACTTTGTGACCAGAGTTTGAGTTACTGTTTTGTCTATCTTTTATCCATTTGAGTTTCTGCGGGTTTCTTCTGTGAATTGATTATTGATAGCTTACCGCTGCGGAAACACTACTCGTCCTTCTTCGCTGCTAATGATTTCAGGAACACATATTATACTTCCTTTGATATGTCATGCCTTCAATACACTTGATGATGTTGTATCTTCCTTTTGCAAATCTACTATTTTCATCGCAAGTCTAATGTTTTCCCTTGTTTGCTGATTCCCTTCTTTGCTCTTTCTCTCCTATACATCATTATTCTTGTGCATCATTGTTCTTTCCGGTTTATTTTGCTGATGGCGATACTTTCGCACAAACGCTGGTACATAGATTCCATGAGTTTTGCTTTGTGTGTTTTATGTCTTCGCGAGTCATTTTCCTTCTTCCCACAATATTCTCCTTATGTGACTATTTCCCTTTTTCTTGCCATTAACGACCTTATCCAGCGAAGTTTCAACTCTACAAGTAACAAATCAAACAGGTGAATCACAAACGCATCTTAAATCTATTTCTCTGAATCAGAGAATGAAGGTTATCAATATGAATTTGTTTGACTTTTTTTTTTTTTTTTTTTTTTTTTGGAACGAAAACACCAAAATTTTAATAATAAATATTTTCAAGATTAATCTGAAGTTTATTAAACAAGACTACTAGATCGTAAGTCTGAGTTCAAATGCGGCCTAAATACTCAAACTAAGCAAGCAATCTTTTAATATTTTCAAAATTTGTTAAATGGATTTTGTCAGCAAATCTTCCTGGTTGTAAATCCATCATGGGAACTATTTTGATAATCTTACAAAAATAAAATAGTAATAGTAATGAATTAATTTTTTGAAAATGAAGCAGCATGGGTTTGAAAAACAAGGTTCGATTGTGTCAAAATCACTTTGAAAATTCGTTTTGAACTGTGTTTTGAGAATGAAATCCAGTTTCTCTGAAGGACAACTTAATTCTCGGATCTGAAGAATAAAACAATATAAGAGAAAGTGAAAACGATCAGAAGAAATTTGTCCTTATGGAGTAGTTGTTAGCGTATATTTGTTCGGGATTCACTTTGATTACGATTTCTTCGCCTCCCTTTCTGTTCTTCATTGTCTTCAACTTAATGTCTTTCCGTTATCGACGATATTAAAATTTCTGAAACTTCCATTTTTCCCCTTGAAGTTTTGATATCCAGTGAAATCCATTTCCAACTGCAGATAATTTTGCATAACTTTTTGGAACCAAGGAGGTTCAATCCCTGTTTCTAGCGCCAAAATGTAGTTGCAGGATTTCCCACAACACACCCCTTGTAATATCTTGATAATAATCTCTTGATCTAAAATAATTTGATATTAGAAGTATGATTAAAATTCTAAAAATTGTAAATAGACACATGGATTTTTACATGATTCGATCAATTTGATCTACATCCATGATTCTTCACTATGATTTTTTTGGTTTACATTTGATTTACATTGATCATCTCCATCAATGGAGTTCTAAATCTAGTTTTGGGGAAGAAGATGATAAAGAAAAATACATTCTCTCTCTAAAAATCTCTCTGCAAAATCTCTCTCTCTCTCCTAAAATTATCCCTCTCCTCAAGACTCTCTCAATTCAAAAAAAAAAAAACATCATCCTTTCCTGAATCTATTGGATCTCTATTTATTGGAAATTACATAACGGGTTACAACTAAGCTGTCCTCTAATTTCGGATATCTCCCGCGATATTATCGCAGTAGCTATATTATTCCTTCTCACAAGCATCGTAACCATCGCCAGTCAATCATGTTCCTTTTGTGTTTCTTCAATCGTCAACTGTTATGTCATTATTTTGTGACACTCGCAAAGTGTTGTTGGAGAACTCGTTGTGACGCTCGCAGAAATGTTGTTAATCTTGCCAAAATATTGCTGCGGCGATATTCTGGTACTACAGTACCTAAACCAACCATCGCAACATAATACGCACTTGGTTCGTAAACTACTGGCAAACATACAACATCGGGATTTATGGAGCGTGTTGCATCGTCATGGAGTAATATTTGTGACTCAATGTAACGTGCTTGAGATTTGGATTGTTCTACGAGTCTCTGAAGCCTTTCGTCTCTTGTTAAATGGTCACCAGGATATAAAGGCGATTCTTTGGAGTCTCTATAAATCATCTTCACACTAAACCTTTCTTTGGGTACACCACAATGACTGAATTTAACAGCAGTGAAACATGAGTAATTGATAGGAAATAAATGAAAAATGTCTCCCCCAATTTTTAGATAAGACGAATTTTGGTGGACACAACTATGTGCAATTAGATATGCTTCGACTCTCTCTCTATATGTACGACTCTCTCTCTCTCTTGGTTTCTTTTTCAAATTTTCTTTACCACCCATTAGGGTGGTAAACCTCAGTACCAGCCATTGATACCACCCATAAAACCACCATTTAGAGCCGTTATAACAAAATCATACCGGAAAGTGCCTGTCGATTGACGAAATCTAGCCGGATAATGTCATAAACACCTGTTCTAAGATTAAAAGATACCAAGATACTTTAATAAGAAGACATTAATGAAAAACAAGTTTCAATCAATCAAACCAGTTCTAAGACACAAAGTTCTAAGACACAAAGTTTACATTTGAAAACCGGTTTTCTTTCTTACCAGTCCTTAGATACTAAGTTTGAGAAAATTCTAAGCCACAAAGTTTACACCAACACTATAAGACTACAAGACATTTGTTTCTAAGACATAGTAAGCATTTGAAAGTTGTTGTTGATGGAGACTACATTCGATTCCTAACCTCCTTTTCTACTTTGTTTGTGAAGACTCTTTGAACCATCGGATTTCTAAGCCTTCTCTGCACTGGAGATTTTTAATATGGTGCATGAAGTGATTTCTCCATTATGTTCTAACCTTTGTCTTTGGAGGTTTTAATCTGCACCTGTAATCAAGATTCAATTGTCAGACTTCTAAGTAAAGTCTCTTCGGAAGCTTTGTTGGGAAGCTGATATCCTTTCAATATGAGCATTCTCAATTGGAACTGTAGGGGTTTTGGCAAGACGGAATCAAGTCGAGAACTAAGAGAAATTATCAAACTAAAATCCCCAGATATAATTTTCTTGAGTGAAAGTCTTTGTAATGTTTAAACTTCTACCAAAAAATTTAGAGCGCTGGGATATCATAATTATTTTTCTCTACCTTCCTTAGGCAGAAAGGGAGGTTTAGGCCTAGCTTGGAAAGATGGTTTCGATTTAACAATAAATGATTCTAGACAACAATGTATGGCTTGCTATTCTAAGTCTATTAAAGCTAAAACCAATTGCAACCCGTATTTTGTGTATGGGGAGCCTAACAGAGATTTAAGGGCGAATAGCTGGGAAAATTTAAGAGCGCAAACTTATGATTCTAGTACTCCTTCCATTGTCGTAGGAGACTTAAATTGTATCCTTCTTCCACAAGATAAATGGGGGAAAATTCCGGTAAAATAAAGTGACACAAAGCTATTGGAGATTCTAATGGAAGATTGGAACCTAAAAGATATGCCTTTTTCGGGTCCGGACTTCACCTGGACAAACAAACAAGAAGACGACAATTTGGTGCTTGAAAGGCTGGATCGATCTTTGGTAAATGAAGAATGGGAGGAAGCATTTCCGCATACTCATACCTTGCATTTTCCTCGTATAAGTTCTGACCATGCACCCATCCTGGTCTTACTAAACTCCAGTATAGAAAATCTTCACAAGCCATATCACTTTATGTCGATGTGGATCAAAGATGATTCCTGCAAAATAATGATTGAAAAAGCTTGGTCAATTCAGGTAAGTGGTTCTAAAGCTTACCATCTGAAACCAAAACTGCTTCATGTCAAGAAGAGTCTCAAGAAATGGAATAAACAGTCCTTCGAAAATATTAATCACTCCATTAATGAGACTAAATCCCTGATATTTGATATGCAAACAAACTCACCGGGAGATTCAAGGAAAATTACCCAACTAAGTGATAAACTTACTTATCTTTATTCGTTGGAAGAGATTCTATGAAAAGATAAATCAAGGGAGATTTGGCTAAATGAAGGAGATCAAAATACACCATACTTTCATAAATCAACGATGTTCCGAAGAAAGAGAAATCACATTTCATGGATTAAGGCACGCGACGGTACCTGGCTAACAACTAGAGAAGCAATAGGAGACGAGTTTATTGCTTACTTCCAACAACTTTATAGCACTTCAGGAAATGAAGACCAAGACACCATAATTGATACTATCAATCCAAAGCTATCAGAAAGTGATAATGATGCTCTTCTATCTAATGTTACGGAGGAGGAAATTAAGTTTGCTGCTTTTCAAATGGGGGCTATTAAAGCCCCGGGCCCAGACGGATTTACGGGTCTTTTCTACCAAACTTAATGGGATGTGGTTGGGGCGAGTGTAATTCAAATGGTGAAAAATTTATTCGACAAAAGTTTTTTCCTAACTCAATTTAATCATACAAACATTGCTTTGATACCTAAAAATCCTATGGCTGACTCTGTTGACCAGTTTCTACCTATAGGGTTATGTAACTTTGTGTACAAAGTTGTCTCTAAAACTTTGGAAAATCAAATGAAACCTTTGATGGATAGAGTGATATCTTCGAATCAAAGCGCTTTTATCCCTAAACGTCAAATAGCAGATAATGTGATCTTGGCACATGAGCTAATACATACTATCAAGAATAACAAAAAGAAAAAAGATTATGCAGCTATCAAATTGGATATGTCCAAGGATTATGATAGAGTAGAGTGGTCTTTCCTTGAGAAATCCATGAAAAAGTTGGAATTTTATAACAACTGGGTTAAGCTAATAATGAATTGTATAAGCACGGTCAGTTTCTCAATCCTACTAAATGGGAGTCCTATGGGATTATTTAAGCCGGAGAGAAGACTGAGACAGGGGGATCCCATGCCCCCATATCTATATATTATATGCGCAGAAGTCTTTTAGGCTTATTTGAACCACTTGGTGGATACTAACTTGGTGAAAGGAATCAAATGTGCCAAATCAGCACCGACTATTAGTCACCTGTTATTTGCTGATGACATCCTCATATTCACCTATGCCTCTATTCCTGACTTCATGGCTATCAAATCTTGCCTGCAAATCTACTGTAAAGCAAGTGGTCAGGAGATCAACTATAAGAAATCTGGTGTAATTTTTAGTAGGAAAGTACAGCCGAAACATGGAAAAATGTTGGCAAAAATATTGAATATCTCTAATATGAGCATAAGAGAGAAATATTTGGGTGCTCCATTAACAATCCTAAGATCTAAGACTAAAACACATATTTTTCTACTAACCTTTGTGGAGAAAATAGTCAACGGTTGGCTAACTCAATTTATAGCACATGCTGGAAGAACTACATTGGTGAAACATGTGGGTCAGGGAATGTCGCTATACCAAATGGAAACATTTCTAATCCCAAAAGGTTTATGTCATCGAATTGATTCTCACCTGAATAAATACTGGTGGGGAGAAGATCCAGCTTCAAAAAAGAGAAAGCTACATCTGGTAGCTATTGAAAATCTCTGTAAAAAAAAGTAAGAAGGAGGATTAGGATTCAGGAAAAGTGAAACAAATAATCTGGCTATGATTTCTAAGAGTGTATGGAGGTTAGTCGAAAATCCAGAATCACTGCTATCCTCTGTGCTAAAAGAAAAATATTTTGAGAATACTGAAATGATTAACTCTAATTGTCCTGGTACTTCATCTTGGGTATGGAAGTGCCTACACCAAACCATGACCAAGATAAAACCGTTTATTGCTTGGGTGGTGGGGGAAGGCAACCTCATAAACCCATGGTGTGATAATTGGATTCCCGGCATAGGGAAAGCCAATCCTTAGGCCAATTCAACACCTGATATAAATCTGAAAGTGAAAGACCTGATTAATCAGGATTCAAGAACTTGGGATACGGCAAAATTGACTACTGTGTTTGATCAACACTCTAAAGAGTTGATAGAACAAATCCCCCTAACACTAGAAACTTCTATTGACAGAAGAATCTGGACACCATCAAAATATGGTAATTTCTCAACAAAATCTGCCTACAATGCTTTAAGTGTAAGGGGAGATAACACAGATGCAGATTTATGGAAAACGATTTGGAAATTGAAAGTTCCGGCAAGAATACAACTTTTCGTTTGGAAAGCTCTCAAAGGGGCTTTACCTGTGAATGAAATTTTGCACTCTCGCATTCACACCTCTGATTTCACTTGCCCTAAATGCAAGCTCAAGACGAAATCAATTATGCATGCCCTAGTAACTTGCAGGAAACTAACTAGAGTTTGGACCATGATTAATGTGAATAATAATCAGCTTCAGAATCATACCTTTCAGCAGTGGACTAGATTCCAGCTTCAGCTGACTCCATACAAGGATTCTTCAACAAGATGTCAAACTTTTCCCATGATTGCTTGCCTTCTATGGTCTATATGGGCGAGTAGAAACGAGATAGTGCATAATAACAACACGGAAGAACCGGCAGCCATTATAGCGTGGGCTAAATCGATGATGTTGATACCTAATACATCGAACCATCTTTATCAAATTGTGTCAATTACTACAACAAATCAGGGAATTTCGAATTGGATGTCACCGCCGGAAAACTGGATCAAAATTAATACCGATGGAGCTTGGAATCTAAATTCGAGTGATGGTGGAATGGGTATCATCTTTAGAGATTCAAAAAATTCATTCATTCTCAATGCGTAATCAACAAACCTAATTTGTTACTCGGCAGAAGAAGTAGAAGTGAAGGCAATTAGAGGAGCCCTACAAATAGCTGTGCTGAGGAAGGAGAAGAAGATAATCGTGGAAAGTGATGCTGCCGGGATTGTGGAACAAATTAACAAGAACAAATTTCTGGGAGATCAAAGAACCCATTCGAGTTTTGAAGACATCAGAAGATTAATTCCTAACTTTACAGATATCTCTTTTGTGTATGTAAATCGACGGGCTAATAAAGTGGCCCACGAGCTCGCCCAATGGGCTAAAAAAAACGCGAGTCAGATGGCTTGGTTGGTCCCCCTGTGTGGCTTATGCCTGCACTGTGTGATGACTTGAAGAGAACTTAACCTCTTTTTTTGTGTGTTTTTGACTAAAAAAAAAAAAACTATGTGCCAGAAAGCACCGCGGAATCAACCGTGTGAGACAGAAAAAAGGTGTGGATCCCACCATTAGGCCCATCCCCTGTTAATCTCCCCCCAGGGCGCCCCATCTTACCATCCATTCCCTTCTCGGAATTTCTCACGGTGATGAGCCGCGGTAAACGTAGCATCACTCTTACAACAAAACTTTTTTGTTATTAATACACATTAAAGGCTGCCAGCTGGTACGACAAGCAAAATTTCTATCAAATCTTTCTTTGGATACCAAGTTAATGCAAAAATTACTATCATATCTTGGCAGAATAAATATTGATTTTTATTATTAAGGATGGAAAAAAGATGATTTGCATCAACAACAATTAACCATAATATCACTCACTATGGGTTCTTCGTTTTTCCTTCCTAAGTTCACCTATTTTGTTCAGGCTTAGAACACTTCAGTGATGGCACCTTGTTTTCCAAAGCTTCAAAAAAAAAAAAAAAATCTGTTTTTTTTTTTCTTCAAAATATAATTTATTGCTTTCAATACAATGACAACGGTCAACAGCTCATGACTAAAACAAAAATAGATTAAGATTAACAAATGGTGGAGAATTCAACGCACTGTTGGGCTCATCAGAAACAATTAGCAGTAGAACAAGAATATAGTACTAACAATCATGGAAATGAACTAAAATAAAGAGCAAATGCTCGTTTAGTAACCGCAAGAGCGTAGTAAAACTGTGAGGTTACGCAGAAATTATTATAATTTTATTAGAATGCATCTTATTGGAGATCCCTCTGCACCAACCAATCTCAGAGGTAAGCAATGCACAGAAGAATACTGCCCAGCGTCGATACCATCCAGTTTCAGGCCCTTCCACAATAATGATGTCCTGGCAGCATTTACAAAATCACACGATATTACTAGGGAGCAAAATATAGGATGATCATATGTATAGGCCAAGAACAATAGATAATGGTAAGTCAGATGAGAAAAAAAAAATCAAGATTAAAGAAGAATGTTTACCCTGCCTTCAAGAAACACGAGATGAGCAGAAACATTGTCGTCCCATGAAGCAACGGATAAGTAATGAACTCCTACATCAAAATTCACAGCAACATCCCAGGATAATTGTGACTTTTGGATAAAAAGATGTGCGAGTAACAAAACCAGACACAAAAAAGAGGCAACAATACTCTGAAGAACCCGAGTATCTTACCAACCATCTTGATATCAGTGTGATCTTTCAGCCACTGTGCTCCATCCTTCGTAAAACCAACAAAACTGGTGTCGAACTGGTTTTTGTACATAAGCAACCTGTAATGAATCATTAAGGTAGCCACTGAATCGCATAATAAAGATGGCAGAGGAACAGTTAACTAGTAAATGACAAGCATAAGATACCTGTCAGTGTTTAATGTTCTGAATATCACTCGACGCACTCCTCTTGGAATGTTTAAAGACTCCATAGCTTCAGCTGTTATAACGTAACCGATCATTAACGGTTGGATATCCACAAATACGCAGCAAAGGCACCAAAACAGCAAATACCAAATTTGATTATGAGGTTAGAACAGAAGTTACTTACCAGTAACGTTCATATTTTTAGGAACATCCACTAAAAGTACAGGACCTTTTACGACAAACAACAGCATTACATGGGTAAGTAGTCACATAAATAATCAAACACATTACAAAGTGTTGTGTGAGGCGTGAGGCTAATTTCTGGTGAGGCGCCCACTTAATTTATGAAGATTAAGCTTTCCTTTGACAACATTACAAAATTTATCTAATCAACCAGAAAGAAAAAAAAAATGTATATATACCATTGAGAAAGTCAAGATCGAGTGAATTAATATCAAACCCAGCATCGAAATAGTGATCGTAGAAGTGTCCAGGTGCATCAACATGAGTACCGGTATGGGTTATCAACTTCAACTCAGAGATGTTATACAAAGAACCATTTTTCATACTTACTGCAAGCCGCACCAGCTGACCCACACCTTCCGCTGAACCATAAATTGGTAAATCAGACCTCATTTCATGAGTGATGTCAATTATCATTCCATTCTTCCCATAAACTTCTCTCTTTGGTGGTGGTGGAAGAACTATGTCGCATTAATCTCCATAGCTAGAGGGATACGCTTCTATTAATGGTGATGATGCCAAGGAAGAAGAAGAAGAAGAAGAAGAAGAAGAAGAAGAAGAACCCAGAATGAAAATGGTATAGACGGTGCATATAAGGATACAACTCCATGGAAATTCCATTATCATCAACCTCTTCTCTCTGTCAGTCAAGTGAAGGAGCCATTACACGTGCATGATGAAAACAGTTAGGTGGCTTTGTTTCTGACTACCAAGCCCAAGTTTACACAAACGGGCTCGAAAACCAAGAATTGAAATTTAGAGTGCAACATGCCCAAGTTCACTTTTTTAGTACTTTCATGTATCCATGTAAGGACATATAGAAGAGCAACACGTTGTTTATTTTCTTACATACCTCAGAGGTGTGAGTGGTGAGCCAACATTATTGTACTAGGATTAATACAATGCAACAAAATACCATCATGAATATAGGAAAAACTACCATCATGAATGCTCGAGACTCAAAAACGAGACCATGATCAATGGTGTTTTGAGGTTATGCAATTGATGAAACTGAGTTGCATCTGGTTGAATACTCATGGTTGGTTTCAGCACAAGATGCGGAGAAGAAGAGTACCTTCTATTCTCTTTTACTAGTAGTGCTGTAGCAATTACTCTATCCAGCCAAAAGCCTCTGGGTCATCAAGCAAAGGAATTTTGGCTGAGGAAAGTAATGAACCAGCATTAAGTACAGAATTTCACTTGCATATTTCCTATAAACGATCTGAAACTTGTGTTGTGCAGCGCTGGAGTGAAAGCTAACCAATTCACTGACAAAACAAACACGGAGAAAGATGGATGGGATTCTGGCTATTGACATACATCTCAAATACGTCTGTTTATGAATCCATAATGAAGTTATGTTCTTTAGTATGAAAAATGCAACAACAGTGCCGGAACTTACATTAGCTGAGATTCGCAGAAGCCGGTATAGACTGCAGAGGCAGCCAACATGTAGGGAGAGGAGAACATTATCATGGCATACTGCATCAGACCCAATTCCGCCAACAAATAAACCATGTTCTTCTCCATCTAAAATAAAAAAACATATAACAAACAAGTCAAAAACAGAAAGAGAACTATTTATACCTTAATCAAAAAGGTTCTCTGGATATGCGAACGAAGTCATAGCATGTAATTACTTAGAAATTAATTTTATTTGCAAACTATTAAATTAACAAGAGCATCTTAGAAATGCAATAATCAAATGACATATTAGCGATTTGTAAACCAAGTATTGCAATCATTATTTATGGCAGTATCATTTGGAATCGGGTATAAGTGTGGTTCATTTTGAAATTTAGGATGGGCTCATAGAATGAACATGTAAAGTTGATATTGCACACAGGGCCGGCCCTGGGGCAAAGCACCCAAAGCACTGCTTTGGGCAGCAAATATTTTGGGGCATCAAAAAAGACTTTTCTTGTCCGATCTTCAGGAGAAAAGTCAACAACATTCCGAAATATTAAGGGGCTCCAGATCGTCTGTTACGATTTCCCTCTATCCTCTGTACTCAATAATTTGATGGATTTTCGAAGAAAAAAGAATAGGAAATATTTGAAGTTCTTCGTAGGAACATGCACAATTAGAAAATTTACAGAGCTTGGGTCCTTAGCAGAATCCGTGGGAGTTAAATTAAATATGAAGTTCTTTGGATAGCGTGCTTGACTGTAATCACTATTATTTTCTCTTGATATTTTGATAGAGCGTGTACTAACCCAGTACATGTTCTTCACTATTTACAGTCATCCTTGGCACTTCCCATTAGACAGGCAACATATCTGAGGTGATGATTCTAAATTTCTAATTATGATCTTATGGTCCTTGAATCTAATTTTAGTGGTAGATAGATATCACAGTAACCGAAGAACACTTGCAAAACTTAGTTATCTACTGTGATCAGAATGCGGAGCATCACATGTATATTCATCCCCTTAAAGTTGATCGACAATTTTTTCATCATAAAAACACAGCAGTAAGCTTGTGGATCGTGATAAGCTTACTTAAGAGGCCTCTGCAATGAGCTTCTAAGTAAATTTAATAGATCATTAGAGTTCATTTTTTAATTTCATTACGCTTATATCTCGATCTAAAAAGCTAAATAGTCGTTTAGCTTATTTGCCGTGTTAATCAAATAATCTACCATTTATATAAAGCCATGTACAGGGGGGCATCAATTTGTACATCAGCTTCGGGGCATCAACATCTCAAGGCCGGCCCTGATAGCACACGTACAAACAATAGATTCACTGATATTTTCTTTGAGGCATTTCATCAAGCAACACATCGACAAACATTAGCTGGGTTAGAATGAACATGCAAAGTTGAAGCAAATGAGTAGGGAAAAGTTCTCCTACTACGTATCTAATGATTAACAGGAAGAAGAATAAAAAGTTCATTACCTTGGTAGGAGATTTTCCCAACAACAATTAGAACTGCTGAGTATCGATGTGACTGGAGGAGAAATTCTTTCTTAAGAAGCAGAATCAGCAGCTAGAAATTTGGTTGTTACAAACAAGAGACGGAAAATACGATGAGCATTTGAAATTAAATCTAACAGGACGGTAAACAAAGTAATAATTCTGTTCATAGGCTTTAAAATATTAAAAGTGCTCTCACGTATATATAATACATTCTGTTATAGGGCCAATGGCCCATGGATGTGCGGCTAGTTATCTAGAGTTTACCTTTACATATATATAAAGGATATTGTATACATGTAATACTATTATCCTGATCAATAGAAACCTCTCTTTGTCTCTTTACTTTCTCCATATTTTCCACTGCAACACGTTATCAGCACGACTCTACCAACTGGTGCAATTTTATTTTTTTTCTTCGTTCAAGATTGATTATAGATTATTACTTGAAGATTAGCGTGGTTTTGATCCTATTTGTTTATCATCATGGATGCGTTACCAGGTATTTCTTTTGAACAAATAAATTTCGTTTTCGTAGTATATATTAGGGTTCCACAAACGTATGATTATAAAACCTAGAGATTTCACCGATAGATTTTCATGAAATTTTAATATGTTTAACCCGATCAGTCATTACTATGTTTGTTAAAATTTCAATCAAATCGGAATAAGATGCAATCTACAAAACTGGATTTTAATGAATCTGTGTACGTTCAGGAAAACCCTAATTTATAACAGCGTATAAAAACGTATGTTTTAGGAATTACTACCGTTAGATTATGCTGTGTTTTGGTTATGTGTTACATATGGTTCTCCTTAAAGCAATGTAAACATTTCTTAAAGATCCAACCATGGAAAGTACTCCAAAGTACGTGATAGTTTCTGCTGTGTCCATAGAAACGTGAATCAGAATAGTCATACGGCGTCATAAATATATTTTTATCGAGCCGTTGGATGTCTTTGAAATTTTAATATGTTTGTCGAAACATTGGGATAAATCTAATGTAAATATTATATCATGATCGGACGACGATGCATTTGTCTGTCGATCAGAACAGTTGAAAGAAGAATTTTGTCAACTTTTAGGATTAACGATATGTTTTGGGCTCATATACTAATAGTTTCAAACTTATTATCAATGGGCCTGAATATTTTTCATATATAATTAACCATATATGTTTATATTCATGAATGGTGTTTTTGGGCATACAAGAAACATTTTGGGCATACAATTTTATTTTTCCACCCAGGGTGGTTTTATAAGGGGTAGTGTAATTACTTATATATCCTCAAACAATTTAAATTACTAATATGTCCTTACCCTTAATGGTTAGGTTCGGCTTGTACGATAATCATAATATGTGCCGAACATTTTTAGATGCTCCAAAGAAAAATTAATGGTTAGGTTCGAATTTACGATAATCATAATATGTGCCGAACCTAGTGCATTTATAAGGTTCGGCTCACAATTGAGTTGTGTTTTTAGCCGAACTGTTCTTCACAAAAGCTTCATGTAAGTGTATATGAACAGTTCGGCTTGAAATTTCTTGCAATTTCAAGCCGAACTTAGTCACAGAATGAGATGCATAGGGGTTCGGCGTATTCGATAATCATAATATGTGCCGAACCAATACAAAATTATTAACCCAGGAATGTACATGATCAGGTTCGCTTATATTCTACTTATTCAAATAGCCGAACAATGTGTTTCCAACAGTTCAAGTGCATACGAATTTCTAAATATAAGACAAACCCTAAACATCTTTTCTTCCGTCCGATTCAGGTGTAGGGTTCGGCTTATTAGGACAATACAAAACAAGCCGAACTCTGGTCTACAAGGTAGGTTCGGCTCTTAATCAACACTTCCAGCTAGCCGAACTGTTCATCCAAAATCGCCGAACCTTAGTGAGAAAACACAAACTTTTGATGATTTTAACCTACAAAACCAAGAAAAAATCGTAACGAGAAGCCCCCGGATAGTGGCAAACAATTTTGGTTGAAAGTAATCTTAAAACTAATCACTAATCAGATTTATTTTAACTAATCATTACTATTAACACTAATCCTAAAAGGGCAGATTTGCCATTACCAAAAATATTTGGTTAAGGGGCTTCTAATATTGCTATTTACACTCCTATTTTGTCTTACTTGGTATGCCCAATAAATTTCTTGTATGCCTAAAAACAGCTTTCAAATTCATTAGCCATGACCTTGTCAACCTAATGGACCGGGTCTTGACCAAATAGTTGACCAGACTTTGACTAAACCAACTTGACTCTAATTTGACCTTTTGAACTCAGAAGTACTTGAGCACCATTAAAGAGTCTATGATGTGGAAGTATGTGTGCGCAAGTACAATACTTTCATCATAAAAATCTTCAACTTGTAAAGATACACCTTTCAAAGAGGAAGTCATTCCTTCAACATTTCCAAGGCGACATATTAACTTCAGACGATGTAATGCTTTGAAGGAAGTTTGTCGAAACATTCAGTTCCCCCCAAACTTGAATGTTCAGTGGGATGTAATCCACTTTATAGACTATAATGAGTCAATAACTTCGACAATGATATGTTGTAATTAAAAGCAAACCTCACTTTTTGTGAAAACAAACTCACATAAGTTTTCATGAGTCAGAGATGTAATTCTGGATCCAGTAATAATGATACAAAGTAAATGTATCTACCTATTATGGGACAGAGATGTAATTTCGACTCATATGAATGAGAGTTGAAAATATTGGTATAAGCATTTTACTGAGAATGGTACAAGTGTTGTAATGCAAGTATCATATATTAGTAGTCAACTATAAGAGTTATAGGGAGTTTAAAGGAAAACGAACTCACTGTATTCTTGGAGAAGGTCATATCATAGTTAGACGTCAACATTAATGGCAACAAAAACTTTGCCAATTTTTCTTATTGTTTATCTTTATTCAATCGAATTCGTATGGTTAGATTCTATATTTTGCATGATTTGATCCAAAACTATTGTCTACATGATAGTTTGACCGATATTATATTAGCTAAAATAAAGAATATTTTTTTTGCGAATAATTATATCCATTGTATGCTCTAACGGAATGAATAGTATATCATTTCCATGAGACTGAAATTCTCTAAAGCACTTTAGATATACTCAAAAGTACTTGAGTTAAAAGGAGCATTCGTACATTATGATGAAAAGTATATCATCTTCATGAACTGTAACACTCTAGAGTAAATGAGATAATTTTTCTTTTGTTACGTAATAAGGCCACACCACTTATTACACGAAGCTCTTAAGGAAATATATTAAACTTCTTGTTGAATTGTTTCCTTATATAATACCATGTGATGATTGGATCATTACATGTAATAGCCGAGCGAAGAAATTCTCAATCTTTGTTTCCTAATTGGTATAACGATTAAAAGTTACATAAGCTCTATAAGAACTAAGAGATAATCACACCTTGTTAAATTCCACAGAAACCCATGCAAGTGGATATCATGTGGTAACTCACGGTGATGAGAATGTAATTTGATTGCATCTTTTTAGTCTCTAATATATTTGGAAGGACATTAGAGAAACTAATGAGTCAATCTAGTGAAGTGTAAATCACTATAGTATTTGGATTATTAAATCCAAATTGACACCGACGATGAAATGTTGGGAATTGACTCATAAAGGCTTTGACATAACCATAAATCCACTTTGGTTGTGACATGATGATTGTTTTGAAAGGACTCATACGAACATAAATTTATTTGAGTGAACAAAAATGGAAGTAAGATTGGCAGAATGCGAAGTCACGGCATATCTCTCAATAAGTGTTTTCTAAAGTACCATATGCACAACCTTCTTCTCCCTCCCATTATGCTTTTAAGTAAGAGAGCATATCACTTATTTTACAAAGTCTTCAGTAAAACAGGATCGAGAGCATCCTAAGATGCAAACGGTAAACAATCCATATTACAAAGATAACAAGGTGAAATTTAGAAAAATATTCATGCAGAATGCGGACCATTGATGTGACTGATGGATCTGGTGAATATTTTGACATTTTGGACTAATTATAGATCCAAAGAAATTTGCGTTTGGAAAACTACTAGCACATATTTTACATGTAAGGACTCACCACCCCTTGTAAATGCTAGCGAGTGTACATCAAAAGGACTTGATGGTTATTGCATGTTTAGTAGGATCAAATGCAGAGTATCCTATACCCCAAGGTCTCGCAAAGGCTATCATTAAAGGTTACAGATGGTGCCTAAGGCATGGTTATTCGTACAAACCTACCTTTAACTTCTTGGGAAATATGCAATATTTATGCATCTTTACTTAATTCGTTTTAGAACCCAATATTAGTCAACCTTTTATGCGTACCAGTTGGTAACTGGATTTTAGCCTGACATTCGTGTTCTTACGCATTTTTGGTTGCACTATATATGTGCAATTACGACTCCACATCGTACTATGATGGGTCTTCAAAACTGGTAAGTAGTTATGTTGGAAATGAGTTCCCAACAATTATCCGCATTTTAAAACCTTTGGCAGGCGATTTCTTACCGCTAGATTTGCGGGTTGTCATTTTAATGAGACAGTCTTCCCGTCGTTAGGGGGAGATAAGAAAAAGTATTTTCTAAGGAAACGACATGAATTTTCGTGGTGTGTTCCAACTGTGTCTCATATTGATTCTTGCACTCCACAAATGAATGTGAAGTGACAAAGAATAATCAATTTTTAGAATGTACACTGATGTTACTAAAGTGACAAGATCACACATACCAGCTGCAAATATTCCTGCAAGGTTAGAAATCCTCAGTATGGGGTACACCATAGACTAAGGTGTTCCAATTACACTTGGTGGAAGTGTAGTTGAGGCCGTGGATCCATAAAGTAAGATGGAGAAACCACCAGGTTCGATCAATGCTCACCTAGAAAGGAAGTAGTTGAGTAAGGCACAACCTAGTTTGTATCATTAATGAAATCATCTCATTTGATTGTCTATGACTATGTCCATGAATCAATACTGGAGGACGCTCCGAAGTTTTAAATAATTCTAGAGAACAATGAAATCCTGAGGGATTATGAGAATGCACATGAGTCAATGGAAGGATCATGCGTGCACAGTGATGATATAATCTATAAATAGTTGCTCCAGAAGTAGAGCACAATGAGATTGAACCATGCTTTATTTTGATTAATTTCAAATAAACAACATATTTGGCCTACACAATCCAGGTAGAACTTAGTTCTTTGGCAAATATATGGGTATTTGGAGTGGTAGTGCTAACGAACCAAGTGTAAAGCCTATTGGACATACATAATTAATTTGTCATAAAGCATAATGAGAAGAAAGTAGTCTTAAAGTACAATGACTCGCCTTGTGGCACTAGGTTTCTCACAAAGCCCTGGAAATGTTCTCTTGTAATGAACGTTATAGAGTTCCGCTACTTAGTTAGATTGGTAATTTCAAAAGGACTTGAAATGCAGCATATGTATGTGGTGGTTACGTATCTCTGAAATAATCAAGAGATAGAAGATATTTACAAAAGTAATTGATAAACTTTTGTTTCCCATATCAAATGACTCTAAACCACAGAGTGCGTTTACAGTTAGATAAAACGCTCACTTATAGATTCAAGCAATCAGGCGGATGTGGTATACCCATCTAAGTGACTATTTGATTTGGAGGGGATAGACAAGTAAGTTATTTATCCTTGCGTATTCACAAGAAATTTCCTGATTTGGAATCATAGCTATCTATGTCGTTGGTACATACATGATGGGTACTCTTGATGTAATAAGAGATCTTAAAAGCTATTTGAAATCCAAATTTGAGATGAAAAATTTGGGGAAAGCTCGACCGAATACTGAGCTTGTGGTATATTATCCCACCAGTTTGCATTTGTCTAAAGTTGTCAGGAAATTTAACAAAGACATGTATCCTGATAGCACTCCCATGATTAGTCGAGGTTCAAATGTAAGTAAGTGACTATTTCGTCTAAAGGAAGATGACGAAGATGTGTTGGGAGATGAAATTCCCATATCTAAGTACAATAGACGCATTGTTGTACTTAGTCTAATAATGTACTCGATAAAATTTTGCATCCTCAAGGAACTTGTTAGCTAGATATAGCTCAGCGCCAACGCAAGGTCATTGGAATGGTATAGTGAATGTAATCATGTACTTAAAAGTAACCATTGACATAAATTTGTTTTATCCCTACAAAGACATTAAAAGGAATGCTAATGAAAGTGCAATCCAAAAGTTGTTGATTAAGAAGGAACAATAATCTCTTATCCAACGAAATTAATCAGAGGGAGATCTGGTAGATTATTTTTTAAGTCATTACCAATATTCAGTTTCGAAAAATACATGACTAAAGGAACAGTCTGGAAAAACTCTGAAAGTAATCAGATGGAGATGTCGACATCAGGGGGAGGATCCAAGGATATGATTTCGACATATTTTACTTCGAAATCGAAGCTATGTTGTACTCTTTTTCCCTTCGATCGAGAATAGTTTTTTTCCTAAGGGTTTTGTTACTCGACAAGGTTTTTAGCGAGACAACACTAAAAACATCAAGTATGTTGAACGTTGAAGACATAAATATCATGTTGATATTACTGAAAATATCTGAATCAAAGAAATGAAATATGATAGTCTGTTAAGCAACGTAACTTCTAGAATCAACAATAGGGTGATTTTATAAACGTTCAAGTCACCAAACTAAAATGTGATAAACTCCTTTTGACTGCATTAGACTAATGAAAATTTTCTGATATCATGGGGAGCATCTAATGGTGTGTTGAACTATTTTCCTTCACCGAAGTTGCTTTTTCCCACAGGGTTTTGTTACTCGGCAAGGTTTTTAATGAGACAACAACAAACACCGGGAATGTAATTTCCTAGCTAAGGCTATTGTCTTTCCCACGAGGATTTTCAGCCTTAAGAGTTGTAAGCAACCAGTAAACTTCAACGGGGCAAAGTGATCATCTGCAACAGATCACTTTTACTTGCATCTGTCATGTTGTACTATTTTCCCTTCGTCAAGGTTTTATCCCACTGGGTTTTCCTTGTCAAGGTTTTAATGAGGCAACATATTTGAGTCCATATATGTTCTAAGTTTTCTTGATATTGTACTCCTTTTCTTTAGTTCAGGTTTTGTCCCTATGGGTTTTTCCGGACGAAGTTTTTACGAGACAATTAACTTAGACTCGTCGATCTTTTAAGATCGTATTGCATGTGACGAACTACATGTATAGTACGAGACAACATGTGAAGTAATACATGTGAAGAGTTATACCAAGGGTTTGTCCCACTGGATTTTTTCCATATCAAAATTTTAATGAGGCAATTGATTTCGGCACAAGTCATCAAGGAGGGAACGACATTTGAAGAACAACATTCAAAGAACTATATGTGAAGCACTATGTATAAAGTATTGTTATTGAACCGCACAAGGGGGAGTGTTATAGGGCCTATGGACCATGGATGTGCGGTCCATCTAGTTACCTAGAGTTTACCTTTACATATATATAAAGGATATTGTATACATGTAACCCTATTATCCTGATCAATAGAAACCTCTCTTTGTCTCTTTACTTTCTCCATATTTTCCACTGCAACACATTCCCTTTTCTTTTATTTTCATATCTAGGAATTAAAACCAAATATTTTGGTATAAAAATTAACAAATGGAAACAAATATTTTGATACTTTTGGTTATTTGGCTCCGGAAGCGGTTGGACTATTCAAGAGGGTCCAGAAAATCATGCACATCAATGTCATGACTCCTGGTTCACCAGATTTTATTTTTAATAGGATAGGTTTTGCTATTCAAAAAGGGCTGGCGGCACAGCTTGTTGCTCGCTTGCCTGCTATGTAACTTCTTTTTCAGTAGATCATTACTTTGATAAACAAAAAATGACAAAGTATTTCTGTTTGTTTATGTTATTTATCCTCGCACTTTTAGGGGCGACACCAACGCAATTAGGGGCGACCTTTTTATTCCCAACCCAGAGTCAACGTTAAGGGATGTCCAAAAACGCGGAGATTACGTTAATGCCCTTATATAACCGGAAGATATTTTGTGTCCGATTGTTAATACTTAATCGGAATGTTAGTAACGCAATTTGACTACCGATTAATATTGATTTTGTGCCAAACGCGAATCTTGCTCCTATAACAATCGGTAGTAAGAATAACCTCACTATACTACCGATTATAGTATCTCCCAAAGAAAAAATTTGGGGCAACTTTATAATCGGTAGTCATATTAACTACCGATTATTATAGTTCTCAAATTCGGAAAATTTGATAATTCACCCAAAACAAAATTTGGGGCAACTATATAATCGGCAGCTAAATACCTTATTTTGCTACCGATTATATAGTTTCCCCAACAAAAAAGAGCCGTTGGAACTCTAAACCATATATAAGGATTGTATCCTTGTACACTCTATGGAACACAAATACCTTTTAACTCTCTCCAACATCATCTTCAACATAATGACCCAACCATTCATTAAACCAACGGAGTTCACGATTGAAGAAGATTTATCGAACGGAGGCAAGGAGGCATAATGATTATGAGTTATTTGGGGAGAATTCACGAAAAATTATGCGCCGACACCGGTAACCCAAACAACCGGCACTTTGCTGATCTTTTCTGCCGAATTGGTTCAATAAACGGACGCGTCAGAGAATTTGTCGATTTAACTTATCTTGTGAATCAATATCGATTTATGGGTGCAACCAATGATGAGGTTATAGAACAATCTCTCGGGGAATGGCGGAGATGGAAAAGACCAAGCTTCCGTTATGAACCTCATTTTAGAATCCTTATGGCGATGGAAAGATTTAACCCGTTTAGGACTCGTCCAACACGTCCACGACGCTAATCACAATACATTGTAATAGAATTTTTGGAAGTTCAACGTAAAATTAAGATGATGTTGAGGTGATACTGTAATGAATTTCCAAACAATTATGACAATCAAAAGTTTTATTTATTTATGTAACTACCGATTATACTCCAACGGCTATTTCGTTCAAAAGAAACTAGTCGTGCCCAGTGGCAAATCTAGAACAAAAGTTCTATGGGGTCACAATCTGTTCTCGAGGATTATAATTAAAATTCCTATGGGAAAAATTCCATTCGCCGATAAAGAACTAAATTTAACACCATAAGGGTTAAACTGTTGTCCAACTAAGTGTAAGGTTTGTTCAAATATAAATATTCATTAGTTTCATCAATCAAAACGACACAAAAATTAACTAATTGCAGAAGAAAAAAATGAACTTTGACTGCTTTGGACCAAAAACTCTTACCTGGAAATGGAATCGATGTAGACCCAAACTGAAAAAGATGACAACTATGTTGTACAAACTGTTTTTTTTTTTTTTCGTTCTCTAAAGAAACCGAATGAGATGGGTTTTTTTTTTTAATCAAATGTGGTGGTGGTGTTAATTCGGTTTATCATGAAACATC
Organism: Papaver bracteatum; assembly: GCA_023529315.1. Lineage (NCBI taxonomy): Eukaryota > Viridiplantae > Streptophyta > Magnoliopsida > Ranunculales > Papaveraceae > Papaver > Papaver bracteatum. The sequence continues at coordinate 129,991 of JAJJWX010002445.1, read as the reverse complement.
TTCTCTGTTTCTTTTTCTTTCAAATGTCCAAAAATTTCCGTCATCTTCTTAAGAACTCAATAGACGAGTTTTCGATGAACTTCTCCTAGTTCCTCCATAGCATTCAACTGTAAGCCTATATAACAATAGAACTAGTCTTTCTTATTTGAGCATGGTAAATACCATATATGAACTTTAAACTTAAGGAATTATTTCAGTAAAATAAAAATTGTATTCACACATCCTTAATTTTAGGAAGTTTACTAGTTTAATGGTTTTTGGAAGAATTGTGTTCACACATCCGTGGACTTAGATACGGGAATCATGGAATCAGGTTGAAGTTATTTTGTAAAGGTAACTTTTATACGGGTATTTGTTGAAAATATCATGGGGCACAAATTTTACCTCCAATGAAAATCATACGTGATTTTATTTTATTCAAAAACTATGGGGGCCAGTGACCCCACTGGCCCCACTGTAGAATCGCCCCTGGTCGTGCCTCGAAAACCACAAAAAATCGGTATCTAATACATATTGATAAACCTCCGACTATACCACGCTAATGAAACTTTGTACCCTGTTGACAAAACAGGCTATAATCGGTAGGTACACAAGTATCCTAAGATTTAGAGTATACATAATCGGTAGCTTAGGTTAAAGAATTTCCTACCGATTATATGTAAAAATAGTACGCAACTTCAGTACAGTCTTGTAAAGTACGCATCAACGGCCATTTTTTTCTTAAAAGAGACGTTGGGACTCTCATCTATATAAGGAGGATAAGCTCTTCTTATTTATGCAGCAAACATATATAACATCGTGTATTCTACAAATAGATTTTCCATCGTCTACTCTTGTTAATTCATTCTATATCTCAATTTACCAGCATGGAAACGTTTGACGCAGCTGAAGATTTGGTCATTGTGAAAACCTGGTATCATGAAACAAGACGTGAAGATGTCATAGCGGGAAGGTTAACACTGGAAGTCTTTTGGGCGAGGGTATATAGCTAATTTGTGCGAGAGTATGGAAATCCAAAGCAAAGATCACTCCAACAAGTTCATGATCGTTTCCGACTTGTCCAAAAAGGGGTAAATGATTGCATAACGATACAAAAGAGGATGTTTAACACTAGCCACTTAAGCTTGTCAATCCAAAAATTTGTAAGTATCGCCTAAATTATTTATTTTTAACACCGGGTGTCTAATCTTTCTTACTAAAACGAACTTGGCATTATTTTGTGTTTGTTTATGTAGGAGGCACTCGCAAAAAGACAGTACTTGGTGGAAAAGGGTGAAGAATTCACTGATGATGGGAGTTATGAATTTCTTAAGTCCGTGACCACAGTATAAATATTGATTGATTGTTACAATCGGAAGATATTGTTTTCTATTATCTACCGATTCTGGGGAGATTTTCATCTTTTTATGTCAGAGTTTGGTAATAATCGGAAGTATATGTTCCATGTTGTCTACCGATTCTGGGAATTTTTTTTATTTTTTTTCTTCAGAGTTTGGTGACAATCGGATGTTAATGTAAGATGTTATACCGATTCTGGGGAATAAATTTCAGTAATTTTGTTAGACATGCAATCGGACGGTAAATTAGAAATTTTAATAACCGATTATAATATTGATTGAGTCTGTTTACAAAAACATGTATAATCGGTTGATATATTTATAATATAACTACCGATTATAGCTTTATACTTCACAGATCATTCCAAAAAATTCCAAAAAATACATCTTTCGCAAGTAACGATCATTCATCTTCATCATCCGAGGGAACCAATTCGAGTATGCCTGTCGGAAAGTTGATACATACAATGATTGCCCATTTTTGAATGTGCAATCTCTCTTTACTCCTAATCCGATAAAATGCATCTCATTCACAAATGCCATCACAATTCTTCTATCTTTAACCGAATCAAAGCAAACCGTCCTTGTAGGTGCAAACGTAAAGGAATGTCCATACTTAGGAGGAACAAAGAAATGTACCACGCAATTCAAAACATCCTCTAAGAGATATCCATATGAAGGAATTCTCATCCAATACTTGGATCCGATAGTATTCAATCCCTTTCGGCACTTTACATGTGCAACTAAGTTTTTGAACTCTAGCTCTTTGTCGTGTCTATCTCCTTTCTTCATCATCCCCATATATAAATCCTTGTCCTTTATTAGTTGTACCGCCATCTTAGTTCTTAAATATTTCCATTCGGTGACATCTTCGTCCACGACCTCTCCAAAGTTACCAATTTGTTCCGTAGCGACGTGAAACCCACAATTACCATCCCCATCCACCTCGTCGGTGGACAAAACAAATGGAACAATGAGGGGAGGGAGTTGTTTCATATATTCTTATATAATTGTATACCTTGATCGTGTGGGTCTTCCATGAAAATCCCTAGGACAACGAAGAGTACCATACTTCTCTATTATAGTCACCATTTTCGTTGATTGTGTTTCTTGGGAGTTCCTCATTTGATCTATAACTACGGAGGAAGTTTGGGTCTCCACTAACACAACTTCTTCCACCGCCTCGGCTTGACTTACTTGAGAAGGCTTCGTAGAGACATTTGGCCCCACTTGTCGGTCGGTTGGTCCACTTTGATCTTTGCTTGGACGACCTCTTTTCTTGGGTTGCGGCTCATCCTCAAATTCGGCTTCCGAACGCTCATGCCTACACAATATTCTTCTATTAGACAAATACTCTTTCAATTATTTTCTTCCAATGGTCCTCGACACTTCGGTGGGCCTACCCGCCCCCTTTTGCTTAATAGGTTCATCAACCTCCCTTAAACTAGGGTGAAGAGCTTGCTCCAAATCATGCATCAATACTTGCTTCTTGGCGCCATTTGTTGTAGTATAACGCTCGGTTATTCTTGCACACAATTCCGACTCCAAGAACGACGGACCATCAACTACGGGGGTGCTTGGAGTGAAATTTAATTGCTTCCAAAATTGATGAATATCATTGATGTCAATCACATCGACGTACCTACCCATTTTATGACGACATGGGAGACCAATACCAATGATATATTTGGAAACACAAACCGTATTATCGTCATCGTAATCTTTATATAACTTTAATTGTTTCATCATGTGATTTATTGCCCATCTTGAAACTTTATGAAAAATGCCCCTTAGAAGCAATCTTTCCCTTTCATGTTCCGTCGGGAATTTATGTACACTAAATTTCATAGAACCCTTAATCTTAACGAGATCACGATTGGTGAATTCATGAATTTCTTCTTGGATCGACACAACTCCATTTTGACTACCTAGAAGTATTTTCTTTAACCGGCCATGAGACCCCTCCGCTATGCTTGTTGCCTCGTTCTTGAAATTACGACTTTCATATGTCCATGCAAACACAAACCTCTCCTTGTTCAACATGCAACGGATAATTTGACGAAGGTTGAAAGTGGGGAAACAAATAATCGGTAGGAATGGTAGTTCTATTACCTACCGAATATGGTAGCTTTTATCATTTTAATTTGGGCCAACCAATAATCGGTAGGTTGTGGAACCTATTTTTCTTACGAATATGGCTACATTCAAAACACGAACCAAGCAGTTATGCCTGGCTCTGAACACTCAAAACCTATGGAATTTGGGAATGGCTCGATCTGGGGCTCCTTATAATCGGTAAGTTGTTTAAGGTGGATACCCTACCGATTATAGCAGATTTCAAAATTCAATACATGAAGGATTTTCGAAAAACTCATTTTGGGGCTACTTATGATCGGATAGCAAAACCTATTACAACAGCATTACATGGGTAATACCAAATGTGTTGTGAAGCCCGAGGCAAGGCGCCAAGCTTATCGTCTCGCAAAATTATTGGTTAGGCGTCCACTTAATTTACAAAGTGTGCGCCTTGCTCACCTTTGACAACAATAAAAAAAAATTCTAATCAAGCAGAAGAAAAAAAAAGTATGTGTACCATTGAGAAGATCAAGATCGAGTGAATTAACATCAAAGCCAGCATCAAAATAGTGATCGTAGAAGTGTCCAGGCGCATCAACATGAGTAACGGTATGGGTAATCAACTTCAACTCAATCCAGGCGCATCAACATGAGTACCGGTATGGGTAATCAACTTCAACTCAGAGATGAGATGTTATACAAAGAACCATTTTTCATACTTACTGCAAGACGCAAGAGCTAACCCACACCTTCTGGTGAACTAGAAATTGGTAAATCAGACTGTTAGAATACGGGCATCCAACTCAAAACAAATTGGCAATCAGTGGATAGGCCCTAAGGGGTTATAAACCGCAGGATCTTAGTTTCCCAGATAATATGGGACTAATAATCTCAACACAGACTTCATTTCACGAGTGATATCAATTATCGTTCCATTTCTCCCATTAACTTCTCTCTTTGGTGGTGATGGAACTATATCAAATTCATATCCATAGCTGGAGGGATACGCTTCTATTAATGGTAATGATGCCAAGAAAGAAGAAGAAGAACCCAAAATGAAAACGGTGCATATCAGTATAGAACTCCATGGAACTTCCATTATGGTCGAGTTCTTTTCCCCTTCAGCCAAGTGAAGCAGCTAAAATTTGTTGCCGTATGTGTGTTTTATTCCTGACGGAAAAGCCCAATGGGCTCAAGCACCATTTTTTTTTTTTTTTTACATTTTCGGAATCTCCCCCACACCAGGCGAACGTATACTTCACGCCCCACACCAGGCGAAAGTTTAGTGTACGCTCCACCAAATTTAGTCTTTTACCTGCAGCGTCACACACCAGACTAAATCCAAATTTTGGTCTTTTTTTCCCTCTTTGGTCTTTGGTTATACTCGCACCACTGCAGTCGCTCTTAGGGTACGTTTGGCACCACAAAAATTAAACTCCTAGGTAGTTCCAAGTACCTAGAATTTTATTTCTAGGTGGTTCCTACTACTTCCAGTTCGAAATCGGGTGTTTGGCAATGCGATGGAATTCATAACATCTTCGTCTGTTAAAAAATGCGAGCAGCAACAGAGAGAAATAAAAAGAAGAAACAAAAACAGTGATTCATCAAGATATAAAGTATTCAATCTATGTATATAGAGACCCAAACAGATCATATTAATGTTTCTACAGGGGAAAAAAATCAAGTTATGGATGGATGTGATGGAAGAAAAGAGAGTCTATAGAAAAAATCATACAAAAATCTTAAAACAAGTGATTGGATTCATGTTTCTAAAAAATAACAAGTGAAACATCAAATTAATCATGAAAACATCTTTTCCCCTATGAATCCAAAAGCTGCATCTTTACTATTCCTAATTTTTGGGTTAATTTTTTTTTAGGGTTTGGACAATCTATCAAAAGATGATAGATATACTGTATAAGAAGATAATTGATGTAAGTTTGATAATAGATCGTGCTGAAAACAGAAGAAAACTGGGAGAGTCACCGGATTAGATTCGGGAGTTTCGGCTTCTGTGGCGAAGCTTTTCAGGAAGATGGGAAAATAATGGAGAAAAGAGAGGAAAGGAAGATGGATGGAAAATAAGGGAGGAATTCAGACTTCCATGGGGTATGGTGGGAGTTGCAATTCCACTCAACTAGGGAAAATAATTTGACGGGAAAACAAAATCCACCCTAAATATTTCATGCCAAACACCCTAAATCTGGACTACCTCCCCCAACTATCTCCACCAACTCCACTCCACCCTCAATTCCCCCAACTATCTCCACCAATTCCTTTTTCGAACCAAGAACTTGATTTTTTAAGTTTTTTCGTAGGATTTTTTTATTTTCTCGAGATGACTCTGTAAAGAGATGTTCATGAATTGAAAGTTCATGGAACAAATGGGTGGATATTAGCGTATTCTATTCGATTGTATTTCTTTGGTACTTGTAAGAGCGAGGTTTCAACGGCAAATTTTTTTTTTTTTGGTAAATAAGAATCAAAGATAACAACAACACTCACATTTACTAATGTAACACTTTCACCCCCAAGGTCCTCACTGGGAGGAATACTGTTGCTTTGGTCACAACCCGAGACATTCAACTGATTTGGCTGTTGCACGTCCAAATGACTAGGCCACGACCTCCCTCCATCCTCTACTATAGTCCCTCATTTGGTTTTTGCACATTCAAATGCTCATCCAAATGACAAGGCAAATGGATATAGCTAGTCTTTGGAGGAAAGATGTAATTGCTTGTCTCGTTAATAGTCGTCTCGGTCGTTACTGTTTTAGAATAAGAACAATAAACTTTTTTTTATATTTACCCCCAAGTGACAGTAGGTCATCTCTGATTGACTAAAGTTAGCTTTCTCCTTGAATGTTTTAGATTTCCTAATAACAATACCGAAAATGGGTCATATGACCATATGCCATAAAGTGTGGGAGCAATTGACTTGTAAAATATAGGTCTGGATGAAAAAGAAATAAGAAAAATTAGTTAAATGTACCATTAACTTTAAATTTTATTTTTTATCATATCTTTTATCTCTCCAATTTATTTTCTCCCTCTAATTTAAAAAGTAATCGCGAGAAAATCTTAACTTCCGAAATATAGGTCGGATTTCAACAAAATTTATATTTTCGGAAAGGCTCGAAAATCTCTTCAAAACAAGATCCATTGTTGATATGAAATTCTTAAAAGAAAAAAAATCGTTTTAACCCTAGCCGAGTATACGTTATGCACCCAGGTGCAACTTAGCCAAAATTTATTTCATATAAAAATATCATTATGCACCCAGGTGCAACTTGGACAAAATTTATTTCATATAAAAAAATCATTATGCATCCAGGTGCAATTTGACCAAAATTTATTTCACATAAAAATACCATTATGCACCCAGGTGCACCTGGACGAAATTTATGTCATGCAAAAACATGCATTATGCTCTCAGGTGCACCTGGCAAAAACAGATTTCCTATAAGAATATGCATGTATATTATGCACTCGGGTGCATTTGATATATTTCGTGAACGAATCTAGGTTTATCCTTGTAATCACATCGATCTACAATTTCCTAGCTTCAAATTCCACCAACCAACCACATAACCCATTATTCCATTCAGTTCAACAGCTCCTCCTGGAACACAACATCATTTGCTCATTTGTTTGAATGCGCTACCATCATATTTATTCAACTCAACTTGGTAATTAACAAATCCAACCTTAGCAGCGTCAATTACTCCAACCTCCACCATTGCAAGACATCACTGACAGACAATGATTCCTCCATATTTCATTTATTTGTCTGCATCAACAACAACAAAAGCATCACCATTCCTCAATTTTCCCTGAATTGCAACCTGCAAATTCAAATTCAATACAAACACATAGCATCACCTGCAATTAGTTCTAGCATTTATCTATGCACGGTAACAAAAGTTAAGATCAAACTATATCTTCCATATTCTCTGTATCAAAACCCATGGATCATAACCACTAGAATGCCCCTGGAAGCAACAGATTCATCTTTTTCTTTTTCAATACCACCATCTAAATCCAATAAAATACCACCAATCCCATTTCCCTCCATCTGATTTCTTGATTCACTTTCAATCAATCAGCTCAAGCTAATACGCTGAAAACCCATTCAATTCACCGCCACTGCATCGAGTGTAACCATTATCAATTCGATCGAAACCCATCTTTCCTAATCCTTCACTAATGCTTGAATCTTCTTTTAACCTCCTCAATTGAAAAATTGATCCGGGAGAGAACATGAAATCAATAGAAATTCAAGTTAATTAATTAATAAATATAGATTGGAACCAAAATATGTTGATGTCAAATCCAAATATGTTTTTGTTCAATTTAGGGATTTAGTAACTCAATAATGGTGAACCAAGGTATAAGGGTAGATCTGTTGATGACAATGGTGCTACTCGTAGTGGTTGCTATATCGGTGAAGGTGGAGGTGTTGAGTCTATTGACGATGGAAGTCAGATTTCAATCGAGTCTAAGAAGAAGAATTGAATAGGAGGAGGGACATATATGTAACTTGGGATCAAATGTTATTATATATCTTTTCTGGGAAGATGACCAAGAAGGATATTAAAACCATGAAACTTGGATTTGATTTTTTTGAGAGAAATCCATGTTTTACAAGTCTTTTACACCCATGAATTCAAATCCAAAGGCTAATAGACTAAAAAACTGAATAACAAAAATCATAAAAATATCAGCAAAATCTCTCTTTTATTCCAGGGGTGATATGGTGGCTTATCTTGAGGGAAGGTCTATGGGAGTTAGTTTCAGGTGCGAAAGGGGTTCCTCTAGATGTTCCGTAGAATTTAGAAGCACACTGTAAGTGTTGCCACCAGGAGTTGAGCATTGTGGGCTGTCCATATGTTGAGTCAGTTGTAATGTTACAGTTTAACTAGATGTATCTACTTCCTTATGGTATGGCGGACCATTAGAAGTCTTACTTGTCGGTTTAAGACAAGCAGTAGGGACTCGGGTTGTAACTTTATATATCTGAAAAAAAAAATATTTATTTTTTGTTACTGTTTATCTTGTAATTTTATTTTTATTTTTGAAGAAAAAGGTTACATTAAAAAATGAGAAAAGAAGCCAAGGAATAAATCAAGTTTAATACAAGTCTACATGCTCATTAGGGTATCCCAATTACTCCAAATTAAACTAGGATCCACAAACTTAAATGTATCTTTGTCACAAGACCATAAAACTACCAATTGCTTTACCGAGTCGATACTTTCTTTCACACTCTTTTGGCGACCTCCGTAAACTCTCCCATTCCTTTCCTACCATAAGATCCAACAAACCGCATAATGTAAGATTTTCCAGAATCTCTTCCTCTCCCTCGCAACACATTGTTAGACCATGCTTCGAACAATTGAAGCAATGTGCTTGGTAATGGCCAATTTATCGCAAATGATTTGATGAAATAATTCCAGATCTGGAAAGAGTATTTACAATGAATGTTTATCTTGTCAGTTGTTGAGTTTTTTCTTTCTTTCTTTTGTGGTTTTATGTTTTCCGCAACGTTAATATGCATTACATGGTAATTGAATCAACTTTTGTTAAGGAATAGAAGAGACAGACCTCAAGGGATTGAAGATATACATAATCCTATTTTAGTTGCTTCATTATCATAAGATTTTTTCTTCTATTTCCTACTATTACTTGTTATACTCAAATGACCAGATTGTTGGATATCTTGGAGGGCAATGATGCTATTTCCTACCATTACATTATGGGAGACTCGTATACGTGGTAGGTATCAAACAAAAACATCATGCACCATAGTTGGCCGGTAAATTCACGAATCCGACCATTTAGCGGATATGTCCGTGTCATCCATACATTTGTAACCATGACTTCACCGTTGTTGTTTTTTTTTTTTTTTTTTTTTTTGATTTGACTTTTAAAAAATATACGAGTTATTGGTTTGGTCCCATAAATTTGGGGCATGTTATTTCATAACTCAAACAGGTTCAAATCATATTGTGACTCAATTCTGACTCAATTTATGAAAATAACAGTCTAAGTCATATAGAGTAAGATCTGGACACGTAAGTCGAAGAAAAAAAAGATGATATCACATATTTTTGGTTTACAATTTCGCTTAACAAATTTACATGACCGAATCCGTGCCATTATGACGAAAGTAAACTGTAAGTACAAAATTAAGTTTTGCGTCAATTTTTTCGGTCGGCCGTCCCACCGTGGCAGCGGTCATATAGTATTTCACAATCTAATCAATTAGAGAATAGTGTGTAGGACCAATCCGTAAAGCTAATTATGTTTAGATTAATTAATTTGGTAGATTAAAGAGACAATAAGAAGTTAAAAACGCATTTAATATTAAATATCCTAAGACATATCGCTCTAACCAACTTTAGGATGCCATGAACCTAGCAACCTTAAAACATATTATTATAATCTATATATTACCAAGGAAAAGGAAGAAGAAAAACTCATAAAACACATACATATCTATGTTGGTAATCTCCTAACAAACCTTATTATGAGAGAGATGTGGGTCTAATGCTGCTGCAAAAGTAGACCTCTCAAGGCATCAGCTTCAGCACTAGTGATTTCCATTGAAGACATCAATTCTGATATTTTGTCACTTAGGTTGTCAACTTCTTGCTGTAAGCTTCTTATATAATTGCATGTCTCTTTTAAAGTCTTTGACATTGATCCCTACAACCAAGAAAATCAAATCATCATCAAAACCTTATGCTTCAAAACCCTAATAAGTAATAATAATCCTGCTTAAGATGCTTAATATAAAAAATAATATGCTAACATGTTGCTTATTCACTTCAAGAAACACCAAGCTAAATTAATTCACAACAATAATACTAATTAACATGCATTGTGAAAACCATTTTATCTCATCAACAACATTGAACATAAGAGGCATGAATCTCATCAACATTTTAACTTGAACATAAATGTGAAAACCATTTTATCTCATCAACATTTTAACTCGTAAAAGTCTGAGAGGATTAGGAATATGATAAAATTACAATAAAGTGCATGTGCTAAGTAATACTATACCCTTGAGCTCCCACGACGAAGATCCGGTACCAATCTTTGTAACTTCAAAAGTAAGTCATTAAGCTCATCCTCTGTGATCATTCTTGATGAACCTCTACTTGTTGATGATGATCTTCTGCTAGACATAATGACTACAACAATCAATATAAATATATGGAGCGGTATATAGATTCAATGAATAGATACTGAACTGCTAATTACTAAAAAACAATTAGGGTTTCTCTTTTTCTTTTTTTCTCTTTATTTCTAGTGCAAGGACTCTGTACTGCTAGCTATAGATATACTACTTTCAGTGTATATTCTTGTTTATGCTATGAACCAATAACTCAAGATAGATAGAGATAGTGAGAGTAGTGAAGAAGGGAAGAAACTAGCCACTTAAATAGGAGAAATAGATATGTTTTTCATCAAACACAGAATCAAAATTAACTATACTTACTACTTATGACTTATGAGGGGTAGAAATCTGCCCATTTAAGGTTAACTTGTTACCCTTGATTGCAGTTGTTTTATCCGTCCTAACAGCTGATCATTATTGACTTACATTTGTGTTGCATACGGCTATAATATTCACTTGATACATGTGGAGAACTTTAAAGGGATTAGATTAGGTCTCATTGTCTTACAATTTGCTAACATAATGGTCCTACATCAATCAGGTGGTAGGGGCCTTACTAAATTGAGTTAACTAATGCATGGTCACAGTTTATATTACTATTGTTGAGGGAATTTTCATGACCAATTAGTAAGTCAATTTATTTTAATTAGTATATTACCTCTATTTCAGTATAAATCCCTTAATAAGAAACTCGTTTTGTAGTTTTAGCTGCAGGGTTTTCTGTAATTTTTTGCGCGCGTCCCACCAGAAAGTTTCGTTGTCTTGTCTCCCAATTATGTATGTTGGGTTTGTTTATACATGGATGTGAAATGTGACCCTGGCCTTCTGTCTCATCACATTGTCCTCATTCAGTATTGATTTTTGATGATCTATTCCCACCTTAATTAGATTCACATGATGGTATTTAAGTAGCTTAGTACGTTTTAGCATTACATATACTGATGACCAAACTATGAAACCACACAGGTAACATGAACATTAATACACATCTGATTTTGATGATCTATTCCCATGTCAGCTGAGATGGTTGCAGTACGAGCTTCGAGATGAAACCAGTGGCTAGCGAAGGTTACAATTTTCTAATTTTGCTAGTAGTTTTAGTCGTTTTGTTCTTTTCTTTTTCAAGGAAAAGAAACTTTAACATTAACCAGAAAAGTTTGCATCAAGGAAGGTGCATGGTAGCCAGGTTAAACACGGAACAGTGGCGTTAGACTCGTTAAACCAGAGTACCAGCAAGCTTTTCTGTAACATGCTGAATTACCCCAAGACCGAGTCTGGTCGATCAAAAAAGGGTATCTTTGGAGGAAATGGTGGGGGTCAAGATAGAGATATCGATTCAGAGGAAGGAGAAAGACGATGGGGCAATAGAGATGGAGACAGTGATAGTAAGGTAATAATTGGATGGGATTTTTGGATGTATTTAACTACCTATGTTTTTGATCCCCAAAAACTCCATAGCCGACACATAAAAAAGAAACCCCATATATTAAATGCTACACGTGGGACAGCTGAAGTTAAGCTATATGTAAATGTGGGATGCACGTTGGTATGTTATATTGCCTGCTTTCCTCTTGCCCTATTGGGAGAGTAGGATGTTACTGTCTTATTTGACCAGATCCTTACTACTGTGTTCTCTTATAAGTACAGGTCGGCATGATTATAAATCCTTAACATGCCGGCATTATGTCAGCCGGCAATATTATAAATCATATTCATGCCGACGATATTATAGCCGGTATTGTAGGATATATTTACATGCCGATCGTTAGATTGCTGGCCAAAGATAGTCGGTATATTCTTCATTCAAAGACCCTTCCGGCCAGAAAATGGTCAGTGTTTTCTTCATCTAAGAACCATTCCTGCTAAACCTGGTCAGCATCTTATTTAAACATATACCATGCCGGCTAGATATAGCCGGCACCTTATTCAAACGTCGACCTTGCCGACTTATAACATTTTCGAAAACCAAATGTTTTGGTCTTAATCGAACTCATAAGACGGATTAAAGGTTTAACCTACTGAATTTTCATTTTCAATTTTTTTTATCTAATCTCAATTAATTATCCTAATCAGTTTTTTAGTGTTAATTATAAAAGGGCATTTTTGTCATTTTGAAAATATTTGGTTAAGGGGTGACCTCTTTTACTTCAAAATGACCCTATTTTGTCTCATTTGGTATACCCCAATTAATCTGGGTATACCCCAATCAAGCCAGCGTTTTTAACTATGTTGAATTTTTTTATAGTAGTGTATAAGTTGTTATAGACAAATTTATTTACTAAGATGCCCTTCGTGTCTAAGTTTAGGGTTTACATATCTTGGACATCAAATCTTTAAACATTGTATTTTATACATATCTAATGAGAATTTTCTCCTATGCTTTTCCCCTATTTTATATCTCCTTATTTTTTACAACACGTAATCAGCACGCTCTAAGCCGGAAAGAAACGGATTTAACCCCTGCCATTCGACAGATGAAGCGGAACTTGTCGACCCAATTTGTTACCAATATTAAGAAAGGTTATCTTAGTTTTCTTTTTACGGTTTGATTTCTTTATTATTTTACACGTCTTGTCTTTTAAGTTGGTTATTATATCACTATACTAACAATTGATTGCTTGCATGTAGAGCTTATTGCCTGGTGGTTAGACTGCGGTCCCCCTAATACCATGTTTCGTGTAAGTGGGATTGGTTTTGTTTTAATTATTCATATAGTTTTTAATTTTCCCCATTGATTGTTGCAATTCAATTCAAGTCATACGTGACTTTATACTTCTATTGCTAGTGGTGGTATCGTATACACACTTCAGTGTTTACTACTACAAAAGAAGATGTGACGCCTATTATTCATGGTGGTTCATCAAGAGATTTATTAGATTTCTATTTCCAACAAGAAATCTTAAATTTGGTAAATCTTTATCGATTTTGAAAAAGATGTATATCGGATTGGTTTTTACGGATATAAAAAAGAAAACAAAAAAAAATTCATCAAAAGATGGTTTACAGTTTCTATTCTTTTAATGAAACTGTAATCACCAAAATCAGGTGTTATCGCAATTTAATTATCTTTATGGTAATTAATCACATGCATGGTTGAAAAACCTACGGCCAATCAAGTTTGGTATCTTTGTCCATTGGATGAAGATCATGTGATTTTTTTTATCTGGTTTCTATTCCTTTACAAGAAACCATCTGTTTAACCACAAAGTGGATTATCCCAATGCGATGACTGACATGAAAACATTTTTTTTCCTTTTCATGAATCGTACAAAAGAACTGATGTTGGTTTTCTCTATCGCTTATATGAGATGCCAATATAATTTGATTTCGTCTTTGGTTTCTATTTCTTACCGGAAACCATGGATTTTTCTAAATTCAATAACGAAAATGATTTCTTCATATTTCTTAAGAAGAAACATATAAGCCAACTGGATTTGATTTTTCCCTATCGATCTTAAAGGGATAAAATATCGTTATGGTATTTTCAATTGCTAACGCTGACAGGACATAGAATTGCTGCATTCTCAAGGGATGTTGAGAAATTTTTATCTTTCATAGCCGTAATAATCTCCAATATTTGGACAGTTCCACTTGTAGCTGGAATTAATATAGTTTGACACAAAAGATCAATGGGTGCGCACCCGTCTTGTTAGCCTATATTATCAGTCCTTGTAGTGACTAAATTGATCTTGAATTTATTTTTATTTTATTTAAAAAAAAATAAAGTGTCCATAATATCATTCTAAATAATTATCTCATTGGCCATAGAGGTCATTAAATTATTTGGAGATTTATTTACATATTTTAAAACCTATGGTTGATGTTAAATTTGTATGTCAAGCAGACTACAATTTTATTAGGACATTTTTTATGACTCTAGAAGTCATTATCTACAGTCCAACTGGTGTTGTTAAAATCTAGAAATTATTATGAGTATAAGTCCTCGATTTAATCCGATAATACTCAATGAAACTTGTTTTCGTATATGAGATGAAAATATTTCCGCCATAATCAGGGGGAAACTATACACTGCCATAAGTTAGTATTCGTTAACTTCAAATTTATATCAATTTCTATCCCATCATAATCAATTTGATAAAGGCTGTCATTATATGATTGGCGTGAATGTCTCATTTTGCTTTTATATAAGCTTTTGCCTCTTCAAGAGGAAAATCCAATCACATCTAGCAAACAAGTAACGCTCTAAACGAGGTTACTGGTAGTGCTCCAATTGAGTGTACCAAATTCACTTTCTCAAGTATAACATCTCCTCAATTGAAGATGAGGATATGATAATGCCTGCGGGCGCTGGTACCAGTATTTCTGTGATTTTTTTAAGATACGCATATATTTGAGAATTGTGATAAGCTAATATGATTGTCGAATATTCGTTTACAGTAGGTACTGACATAAAAAATATGGTGGTTTCGAACCCCTTTGCAAAGAAATATCGACATATGTGATTGGTTGGCATACAATCCAAATTAGATTGGATTATTATTTCTTGGGTAACACAAATTTGGATCCAAGACTTAACACCTTAAAATTTCCAAACCTATTACTTACTGGTTGGTGTAGTCATAATGTGTTGTCTGAGAAATATGTTCGTTGCAAAAACGATTTGAGGGTTCTATTTTTTCTTAGACCCAAGGATTGATTCAATAAATTTTTGTTCTCCATGTATGATGCTTTTGTCGTGGTAGTCCTTGAAGGACTCGCATTTTATTTACACAAGAAATGTGGTTGGGAGCATATTTAGGCAGCCATCTGATTTGATTATGTCAGGTCGAACAATCCTCTATGTGGTTTTAGAATATGGTATAAAACCAAGAATCCGGATTAATTAGTTGATGCTATCAACTTTATGGGTCTTTTGAGGAGTCCTTAGAAACACAAAAATCCACGCTTTAGCAACATAATTTCTATTTTCTTTCCTTTCTTAAATCATGCAGTTAGAATTATGCTAGCTTAAACTCATCGTTGAAATATACTAGAGTTGTGATTTTGATGCTCATTTTCTGTAATAATCATATAGTTGAGTTAGCATTCATAACTCTTCAAAAGTTATACTCTTTTTCCTTCGTTTCAGGTTTTGTCCCAGTGGTTTTCCTGACAAGGTTTTAACGAGGCAACATGACATTTATTTTATTTCAAAATGTTGATATTTGTGCTATTTTTCCTTTGTCCAATTTTTTTCCCATTGGGTTTTATTGGCGAGGTTTTAGTGAGGCAATTTAATTCAACATGGTGGTCATCCAAGGGGGAGTTATATCGATTTCGGTTATTTGGTGGATTCCCACCATTAACTAGATCATTTTGTTAGAACACATCAACATAAACATCTACTATGAATTTGGATATCATTCTGATCCATATAAGGTATGATCACAAATTTTGTTCACCTTTGGTACTCTAACTACATAATGGCACCTTGTTGAAGAAACTACATCAACTACATATGCAAATCATCTCTGAAGATAGCAAACCAAGACACAAGTTCTCAGTGCATTTGGAGAAGCTTGAATATTCGAGTACACTACTATTAGAAGACTAACACAAAAGAAGACTTCATCAGAACAATTATCTTCTACATTCAAGAAATTCGTTCACCGAAATTGGGAAGTCTCGACTCAAAGATTTGCATGCCAAGAATTTAACTGAAGTATTTATCAAGGGGTGCGTAATCATCAAATCAAGGTGCATTCACCGGACTTTATCGTGTTGCACTCTTTTTGCTTAGTCAAGGTTTTATCCCACTGGGTTTTTCCTTGTCAAGGTTTTAACGAGGCAACATATGCGTGTCCAGCACTGTTTCAAGTCTTACATTCTTGTGCAATTTTAGGTTTTTGTCTTTTGAGTTTTCCTGATATATTTGTATTGACTTAGCCACAGTGGTCATCAGGGGGAGTGTTATAAACAAGTTTATTTACTAAGATGCCCTTCGTGTCTAAGTTTAGGGTTTACATATCTTGGACATAAAGTCTTCTATCTATATAAATAGAGGCTTAAACATTGTATCTTATACATATCTAATGAGAATTTTCTCCTCTGCTTTTCCCCTATTTTTTGTTTCCTTCTTTCTTACAACATAAGTGAAATATTATTACTGTTTTTTTATTTTTGAAGTTAAAACAAGATATTTATGTTTGTACCGTGTATAAAATACACTGGAGGTCCGAAAATCAATACATGGAGGCATGCAGGGTAGATTAATGCCAGGAGGCATGCAAGACAAATCAATAGGCATACAGGGTGTTATATGCAGAATTAATGCACGCAGTATTAATTCTGGGAGGTTTCATGCAGAATTAATTTCAGGAGGTTTCATGCGAATTAATATAGGAGGCATGCAATATTAATTCCAGCGGTTTCATGCGAACTTAACATGGAGGCATGCAATATTAATTCCATCAGTTTCGTGCAGAATTTAAGATGGAGGCATGCAGTATTAATTCCAGCGGTTTCACGCAGAATTTAAGATGGAGGCATGGATGAGCAGTTAATGCCATTTAAGTTTATATTGGAATTAGATATTGAACTGTATAAATAGGGGGGTAGACAATACAAGAAAAGGATACACTGTAATTCTACATATTAATAAAATCACTCACTAAGGGGATTCTCCCGTGGACGTAGGCAAACCATGCCGAACCACGTTAAACCTGTGTCTTTTTATTTGTTCTTCAATTCGTCTCCTAACCCTAAAAACACACCAAACTATCCATTCATCGTGTTTTGTGCCTAAAAGTAATTTTGGGCACAAACATTGGCGCCGACTAAGGGGATTCGAGTGAAAGAATCGTGTTTTATCATTGAGAGAGGTGCGAAAGAAATTTGCATGAAATTTCATGCAAAAATCAGCGAAGAACATGAAAGCAAAAATTTATGTGTTCTAGAAACTTTTATGTGCACTTGGAGCAGCAACATGATCGTGTTCGAGGTCCGTGGATAACAACATGATCGAGTTCGAGGTTCATGGGGATGAGGATTGCTTAGACCCTTCAATATTTGGCCTTGCATCACTTCACAAGCACCTAAAGCCTCACCTTGCACGTGAGCACATAAGTCATTCTTTTATCGCAAGCATAAAATATCGTCTTGCACGCGAGTATAAAAGACTTGCACCTTGGCAAGCATAAAGTCTTGTCTCAACCACGAGCCCAATGCCCGATATTGGTCTAAAGACTCGTACTCAACACAAGCAAGAGCCTGCCTGCCCGAGAAGCAAGCGCTAGCCTTGTTACGTTGCAAGCAAAAATCCTTTCCCCAGCTGCAATCACACACTACATTCTACTCAAGACTCGACTAGATATCGAGCATCACAAGTGCACCACGTGGCAAAAAAGTCTCACCTAGAACGTGAGAAAATTTTATTGCAAGTTATCACAATTAGGGGAGTCTTTGTAATGTCTCTACTCATGCTTGTGGGCGACTGGCGAGTTACGTCATCGAAGATCGACGCGAAGGAAAAAAAATATTCTTAACCCCCCAACAATTTGGAGGTTAAGATGGGGCGATGTTTGAACCATGTATAAAATACATGGGAGATCCGCAAATTAATACAGGGAGGCATGCATGGTAGATTAATGCCAGGAGGCATGCAAGACAAATCAATAGGCATGCAGGGAGTTATATGCAGAATTAATTTCAGGAGGTTTCATGCGAATTAATTCAGGGGGAATGCAATATTAATTCCAGCGGTTTCATGCGAACTTAACATGGAGGCATGCAATATTAATTCCAGCGGTTTCATGCAGAATTTAAGATGGAGGCATGCAGTATTAATTCCAGCGGTTTCATGCAGAATTTAAGATGGAGGCATGGATGAGAAGTTGATGCCATTTAAGTTTATATTGGAATTATATATTGAACTGTATAAATTGGGGGGTAGCCAATACAAGAAAAGGATACACTGTAATTCTACATATCAATAAAATCACTCCCCAAGGGGATTCACCCGTGGACGTAGGCAAACCATGCCGAACCACGTTAAACCTGCGTCTTTTTATTTGTTCTTCAATTCGTCTCCTAACCCTAAAAACACACCAAACTATCCATTCATCGTGTTTCGTGCCCAAAAGTAATTTTGGGTACAAACAATTTTATTATTAATACGCATTATATCTCTGGATTTATTTGCTTAACTATTAGGGAACGAATTAAGGATTTTACCATTGTAATATTTGATTTTATTTTGTTCCATGGATATTCAATAATACCGAAGTATAATTAAGGATATACAATCCTGAACTTCCATTTATAGTATTGTAAATGAAATATTAATATTGTGTTAGATTTTTGAAGTTAAAACAAGTTCTTTTCTTATTGATACGCATTAATATCTCGGGATTTATTTGTCATTGTAATATTTTAACCATACAGTATAACCTCTATAATTTAAAAGCCTTGGGACCACTAAATATTATTAATTTAAAGAGATATTAAATTATCGATAAAATAAGAATTTATTATTTTAAAGATAAATTAATAATATATTAATTTAGAGATTATTTTCTATTGATAAGGTCAATAAATTGTTTTTGGAACTACACAACTTTTAAGTGTTGATGAAATTTTCGAGAATATGACGGAACAATCTCAAGATGAAGAAGAAGATGATACACAGTTGTTGATGGTGGTTTTTAGTTTAGGGTTAAAATCGTAAAATGCTACACCCTAGTAGACATTTAAAACAAGCATTTACTAGGCGAATTTAATAAAAAGCTTTTAATATGTCTCTAATAATTACCAGGGTATATTTTTCAAATTAGGGTTACGACAAACCAAACCCTAATTCCCCCGTGTGACAATGGAAAATCATGCCAGCCACACCCTACCGCGCCAAGGCATGCCAACCATGCTACCCGCACCCTTGTGCCAATGGAAAATCATGCCAGCCACACCTAGCCCAAGCTAGCCGCGCCATGCCAATCGCACCGTGCCATGGCCCTAGCTATGCTAGCCACATCTCGTGTGCCAATGGAAAAACATGTTAGCCACACCCTACCGCGCCAAGGCATGCCAACCATGATAGCTGCACCCGTGTGCCAATGGCAAATCATGCCATCCACACTTATCCCAAGCTAGCCGCGCCATGCCAATCGCACCATGCCATGGCCCTAGCTATGCTATCCACATCTCGTGTGCCAATGGAAAATCATGCCAGCCACACCCAACTGTGCGAAAGCATGCCAGCCATGCTAGACGCACCCTTGTGCCAATGGCAAATCATGCCAGCCACACCTAGCCCAAGCTAGCCGCGCCATGCCAATCGCACCATGCCATGGCGCTAGCTATGCTAGCCACATCTCGTATGCCAATGGAAAATCATGCCAGCCACACCCAGCCGCTCCAAAGCATGCCAACCATGCTAGCCGCACCCTTGTGCCAATGGAAAATCATGGCATCCACACCTAGTCGAAGTTAGCTGCGCCATGCCAATCGCACCTTTAGCTTAAAACCCTAGCTTGGTTACGCGCCTAGACCAAGCTAAACGCGCCATGCGCCCATGGCTACTCCTTGGCCCCACATGCCAAGACCGCACCTAGCACCCATGGAAAACCCTTGGCCCCTCATGCCAAGTGTAAAAACACCCTAGCCGTGCCACCCTCCTGGCCTTCCCCCATGGCTACTAAAGAGAAGGCATGCACCAATCAACGACTGCCCTTCAAACCCAGAAGCAAATCCTGGCCACCCAAAGTCACCTCATGACTTTGGCCCAAAAATCCCTAGCTTGGTCACGCACCTAACCAAAGTTAGCTATACCATGCGGCCATACAAACCCTCGGCCCCACATGCCAAAACCAAACCGCACCTAGCCAAGCTATCCGCAGCAAGCCAAGCGCCCTTGCTTTGGACCTAGCTATGCCATGCGACCATGGCAAACCCTTGGCCCCACACGCCAATCCGAACCGCACCTAGCTGAGCTAGCCACACCAAGACAAACACCCATGCCTTGGTCTTAGATATGCTAGTCACACTATGCCAAGCCAAGCGCCTTTGCCTTGGCCCTAGCCATGCCATACGCCCATGGCAGACCATTGGCTGCACGTGCCAAGTCTAAACAACACCCTAGTCGTACCTTCCCTATGCGGCCACCAAAACAAAGGAATGCGGCCATAAATGGCCACCCTTCAAACCCAGGAGAGACTCCTGGCCTTCTAAAGTCACCTCATGACTTTTGGGTCGTAAAACCTAAGTTTTTCCACGCCAAACCATGCCATGCCAACGGCATGCCAACCTAGTCGCGCCACCACGATGGACCTCACTACCAAAACTAAGGTATGTAACGCACCTATCAAGATGTAAAATCTCGACCGTCGAAGGTTACCAGGCTAGAAAGTTCCCCGAGCTCGACTTTCCAAGCCACAACAACGTATTACATATTCTCCAAGAACATTCGAGACATCAACACAAACTGGGGGATCTTTTTTGGGTTTTGGTTTGGTAGTCTACAGTGTGCGGCGTACACTACGCCCCTTATAAGGAAGTGTCATAAGAGTGAGGCACTTTGTAAATAAGAGAGTTATGTGGGAAACGTTCATAGGACATAAAGACGTGAGTTAACAACCTGTATGGAACATCAATTCCATAACGTTAACAGTTTCATGAAAGTCAATTTCATGCGTTAACAACTTTATGGAACAATCAAGTTCTTGCATACGATTACCACCTCCTCCCATTTACTCCTCACTCCTTAATGAGACCAGGGCACATTTCTATTACGGCTTGTATAAATAGGTCTTACCTATTTCTATTTGAATAACAAGTTCATTCGGACAAGAAAACACTTAGAATACTTACCTGCTAGCTCCCCTCGTGAGCTCTCCTACTTTTCTGAAAACAAGTTGTAGAAACCCAATTGTTGTTCCAGAATAAACTATTCTGGTCTCACACTCTCCTTGCTTCCCTTCCCAAAACCAACCCATTTTCCTCCTCTTTGTGACCGAAGCAAGTCTGGAACGGCCATTTCTTGGTTTAGGCCGGACTTGTACAGATTGATCTCTCGAACCTAAAACTACTCCCTTGCAGTACATTGTTTTAAGGTTTAAACAGTTTCTCACCTTCACACCTGCAATTACCAAAATCAGCAGAAGCTATTTTCACCTATAAACAATTGGCGACCACAGCGGGAGGATTGATCTATCGGTTACAATGTCAATTTTCGACCGATCTCATTCTTTGACACAGACCTCAAGATGGTAGGGGAAGGAGACTCACCCCGACTCAGTTACTCGACAACTCGATTATCAGTCATGACCCGACAACGGACGGATGGGGACTCCCCAGGGGTTAGAAGCAAAACGATCCTCCCAGGGATTGATGGCTCGGTCATTAGACAACTCATCAACGATTTGGAATACTGTGGACTTCCCTTGGCCATGTTTTTTTCGAATAAACTTGGTCCTACGCTTGGAAAATTTATTTTTCATCAGAAGACCTGAAAAACCGAGTAAGTCTTATTCTGACAAAATACGTGGTCTGCTTTTTCAAGTTTTGATAAAACCTATAACCATGTTTCATCCCATGTTATCTACCAACACACGGTTCCATGGCCTACTTGGGACGTGTGCGTCACTTTCATTCATAGCTAATTCAATTCTAAACATTTGTTCAAAAATATATAATCCAAAACCATCAAGGTAAATTTTTTCCATCAACCCAAGAAAACCAGAAGATCAAAAACCATAAACCCGGCGTCTCTTTTACCTTTCAAAAAAAAAAAAAAAAAAAAAAATAAAGGTAAAAGGTAAAAGGTAAAAGGTCCAGAAGATAGATATACATTCAAGGAAAGTTTTCCAACAACGGCTTGCTCCTCTTGGCGAAGGCCTCCTTTGTGCTATGGAGAGCCGCCCTTTTTAATTTCAATTTCGGACACAATTTCTTGAATTCTGCTTCCTGCTTCTTAACCATGTCCACGGATGGACCTTCGACTATTTCGACCAGCAACCTTTCAACATCAGAGATACCTTCAACGAACAAAGGAATGTTGAATTCGAAGCTCATGCACATGTCACGATGGAACTTCCATCTCGAGATTACATCCTCAGAAACAAGTTGATGGTCACTAAAAATAAATATAGTGTCAATCATTTAGTTTTGTCACTGTAAAATTAGTTAGTGACGAATTAATTTGGTCAGTATAAAATTTTATTTCGTAACAAAATTTATAAATTATCACCAAAAATATTTTGTGTCAATTTTTTTAGCATCATCATAATAGACTTAAATGGTGATAAACACATATAATCACAAAAAAACTTATTAATGACTAAACATTATTTCGTCTCTAACTGAAGTCACTAAAAACTTATGAGTGATGAAACTCGAGTCCCGTCGCGGAAAACCTAACAACAGTGACAAAAATTTAATTTTGTCACAATAACTAAGCTTTTGCAATGATATATTCTTCGCCGCAAAAACTATTATCACCAAAGCCATGTTTTCTTGTAGTGGTTGCACATCTCATCAATCGAAGACAAGGCCTCCTCCACATGCTTGACTAACGCATGTCGACTAGTGATCTTCTTAGTTGTGGCAATGTGACCGTAGCTTAATTTCCAAAATCTTGGTGTACAGTGTCACATGTTTAGCGAGCACGCTAAATCCACCAATCAACACATGGCCTGGGAAAGAGACCAAGTATGGAGGGTCAAATATGGCGCCTGCAACTGGATCAGCAATCGGCGGGGAATCCCATACTAAAATCTCACCCCAGGAAGTGCTCTCCTCCATCTGAGTCACGGCAGCGCCCTCGGGATGATGGATCTCCATAACCAAGCCGCTAGTTGGCACGGTTTCAACAATGGGAACTGCGGATACGCCTTTACCCTGATGATTTTCCACTTTAAGATCATCTTCAGATTGACCAGACGAAAATTTAACACTGCTATCGAAAGAATTTCTCTCACCATTATCAGACACAGAACTTTCATCCTTCTCAGATTCTTCATCACCATGGATAGGCTCGCCCTCGCAATCCTCTGTCTCGAAAAGAGATGTTTTCTGACTACTTGCAAGTCTGGCAAAGGCGTTTGTGCAGCTGAAACCCTGGACGAAATACAAAGACGCCTTCTCAAAAAAAAATGTAATAGACAGAGAAAATAGGAAGAGAATATAAATGATCCAAGCTAAGTCGAGAAGAGAGCTACACATACCCGCATATTGGATGAACTAAAAGATGAAAGAGCTGTGCGATCTGACTGGAAACCTCCTGCACGATTCTTAGACCTTCGCTCCTTTACTTGGGGACAGTCCATGTCTGGGCCAACAGATTTCCTTTTGGTCGAAGAGATATCCCTCAATAGCAGATGTTTTGCTAAAACCTCGACGGAAGGCCTACCAGGGGTATTCTTCACCACAGACTTCACAAATTCCTGGATAACAAGGAATTCATCCTGACAAAACGTGTTATATTTAGAGGTCGTTGATGGATTCCTCTCCCCAAGAAAATGCAGACTTTTACCCGGCACTAGCATGAAGAATAGTCAACAACAGAGTTTCTTGAACAACCGGCTGGCAAGCAAGTGGGACCCCTTGGTCAAAACCCATATGCCGAGAAGCCCTATCGATGTTATAAGAAATCGGTTTGCAAGCTCCTCGGAAAAAAGATGGCACATGACCAGGTGTACGGCTAAGCATGAACACCATCTCTCCAACTCCCATGCCCTCATCATCAAAAGACAAAGACATGTTCGAAACGGGTGCGAAGGTACTAACCTGAGTTATGGACGTATGCACCGGAGTCCATGGACGAAAAATAACTGCATACGAGTTATCAAGAAAGCTAATCAGTTTCGGACCAGTTTTTCGACCCCTGTTCGACCAACGCAGTATCCTAGAGCCGCCCCAAGACTGCGGAAGTATAGCCAACAGTTTCGGGGCATAATTTTCGAAATGCTCCCACAATCATGCCTAGAGAAAAGAGGCGTGAATGTATGAATCCACCTTCGTATGACCGTTTGAGGCACACATGTCCGAAACCAGCTGATCCAGGTTTGCATACAGAGAAGCAAGAAACAAACCTCCTATAGGGAGAACAACGCCCTTTGCCAATTTTATGGAAAACTTGATAAGTTCCTGTCTTATCTCTTTCTTTCCCGGGCCATCATCAAAAATATCCCTAGATAGCCACAAGGCCAGGGACGCCGCGACGTGAAGTATGTTGTTCTTCTGACCCGATTCCAACTCATCAGGAAACCACTAAGACACCCACCAATTATAAAAACACTTCGTCTCATTTTCTTTCCGAACAAACCCATTTGACTTCGCAACCAGGGTGGCGCGCATTTCTTCTTCATCTGCAGACATCCTGACGTCGAGACTACCGATTATAGGAAGGTTTAGCAATACGGCCATGCTCTCCAAAGAAATAGTCATTTCCCTCCACCTGCAAACGAAGGTATGGGTATCTGGACACCATCTGGAAATAAAAGTGACCAATCTCGGAATGTCTTTCCTAATTTGAAGCACCGCGAAAATTGCAACAACATCAACAATCTGCGCCTTGGTCAAGTTGGCCTTCACGGGATCTTGGTCCATCATGAATCACACCCATTTTTCAAAGGAGCGCAACGGACTTGCATGGATTTTAAAGTCGATGGGAGAGGCATGATATTCTTCCCTCTGAAGGCAAAACCTAATTACGCCTTCTGGTCGAGCCGATCGATCTTTTCCTTCACTCTCTGAATCGGTCGGACGATCGGCGTGTATTGGGGATGGTTTCTCTTAACCGTGGCTGATGTTGTGAAAAACTCGTCATCTATGTTTGGCTTGGAATTATTCACATCTTTCGGTACTACAGAAGCAGTTGACATCTTAACAAAATTCTCTTACGATGTTTATCACCTCTCCGATAACTACAAAGGAATAAGAGGAGCAGGAATTATTACACAAAGTATGCAGAAATAATTCTTATCAGACACAAGGTAGCCGCTCAGGGCACAAGTCAATTGGTTTCAAGGTATTTTTATAAATAATTTTTTTTTATAATGGGACTGGCATACTCTAGACCATGACTACACGCCATAGGAGACTCACGCCCATCTAGACAGACGCGTCCAATGACCAAAACAAGGAGCAAACCCTAAAAACTAGGTTTTAATGAGAGGACATGGAAATTACCGTCACGCACCTGCCTCGCACAATGAGAAGGGGCGGTCAATGCTACTATGGTGGTCATGCCTAAGTGTCACGACAAACTAGGGCATATATTACACAATACTCACGCCAATATTTCTATAGGGACGTGAAAAGGTGCGCCTACACCTAGGGTTTACACCAACAAAAAGAAAAGAGAAAAAAAAAGAAAAGCAAGAGAAAAGTGTTTGAATACATACCTAGGATTTGCTCGTCTGCTCCTCTTTACTATTGTCGCGCGGCTGGGAAGAATGAATAAGTGTAAAGAAGGGAAGCTGGTCCTCCTTTTATATGGACATGATACGTGGGAGTTTGAACGAAGAGAGGATTTCCTATTTTGAGCCAAGAAGGGAAAATAGGAAACTGGTCTCGCGCCTAAGACCGCAGTACCATTTTCGTGGCCCCCTGCTAAAGCCGCACCATGCCAGAACACGCCTCGCCTTTCAATGGTCCAAACCGCGCCTCACCTTGCCACGGCCTAGGCCAAGCCATCACTCCGTTTGCCGTGACCCCACCACGCCTAACCGCCCATGCATGCTCCACCACACCATTACCGTGGCCAAGTCCATGCCACCTCTCGGCCCTTTCGGTCCAAGCCATTCACCTGCTCCGCCCTCCAAGACCGGGCCTCCTTTGCCGTTACTACCAACATGGAAAGGAAAAACTCGCTCTACCACTTAAAAGATTAGTCGGACTCTCCTGACCATCTTTGCAATGATTTACGTTGTCCATCACCATCATATGCTTACCCCGCAACAAGGCACCTGTTCCGAGCTAAGCAGGGGACTGAATGTTGATGGTGGTTTTTAGTTTAGGGTCAAAATCGTAAAACGCTAAAACCTAGAAGACATTTAAAAAAATAATTTACTAGGAACATTTAATAAAAATATTTTAATATGTCTCTAATAATTACCGGGGTATATTTTTCAAATTAGGGTTACGACAAACCAAACCCTAATCCCCCCGTGTGCCAATGGAAAATCATTCCAGCCACACCCTAACACGCCAAGGCATGCCTACCATGCTAGCCGCACCCTTGTGCCAATGGAAAATCATTCCATCCACACCTATCCCAAGCTAGCCGCGCCATGCCAATCTCACCGTGCCATGGCTCTAGCTATGTTAGCCACATCTCGTGTGCCAATGGAAAAATATGCCAGCTACACCCTACCGCGCCAAGGCATGCCAACCATGCTAGCCGCACCCATGTGCCAATGGCAAATCATGCCATCCACACCTAGCCCAAATTAGGCGCGCTATGCCAATCGCACCATGCCATGGCCCTAGATATGCTAGCCACATCTCGTGTGCAAATGGCAAATCATGCCAGCCACACCAAACCACGCCAAAGCATGCCAACCATGTTAGCCGCACCCTTGTGCCAATGGAAAATCATGCCAGCCACACCAAGCCAAAGCAAGCCGCACCATGAAAATCGCACCATGCCATGACGCTAGCTATGCTAGCCACATCTCGTGTGCCAATGGAAAATCATGCCTGCCACACCCAGCCGCGCCAAAGCATGCCAACCATGCTAGCCGCACCCTTGTGTGAATGGAAAATCATGCCAGCCACACCTAGCCCAAGCTAGCCGCGCCATGCCAATCGCACCATGCCATGGCGCTAGCTATGCTAGCCCCATCTCGTGTGCCAATGGAAAATCATGCCATCCACACCCAACCGCGCCAAAGCATGCCCACTATGCTAGCCGCACCCTTGTGCCAATGGAAAATCATGCCATCCACACCTAGCCCAAGCTATCCGTGCCATGCCAATCACACCATTCCATGGCTCTATCTATGCTATCCACGTCTCGTGTTTTAATGGAAAAATCATGCCAGCCACACCCAACGGCGCAAAATCATGCCAGCCACACCAAGCCCAAGCTAGCCGCGCCATGCCAATCGCACCATGCCATGGCCCTAGCTATGCTAGCCTCTCCACCCTGTTGGCATTCTACTCACGGCTACTAAAGTGAAGGCATGCAACAATCAACGGTTTCCTTTCTATCCCAAAAGCAAATCCTAGCCGTCTAAGGTCCCTTCACAACCTTTAGCTTAAAACCCTAGCTTGGTTACGCGCCTATCCCAAGCTAAACGCGCCATGCGCCCATGGATACTCTTTGGCCCCACATGCCAAGACCGCACCTAGCGCCCATGGCAAACCCTTGGCCCCTCATGCCAAGTCTACAAACACCCTACTCGTACCACCATCCTGGCCTTCCCCCACGACTACTGAAGAGAAGGCATGCAGCAATCAACGGTTGCCCTTCAAACCCAGTAACAAATCCTGGCCACCCAAAGTCACCTAATGACTTTGTCCCAAAAAACCCTAGTTTAGTAACGCACCTGACCAAAGCTAGCTATGCCATGCGGCGATACAAACCCTAGGCCCCACGCGCCCAAACCAAACCACACCTAGCCAAGCGCCCTTGCCTTGGCCCTAGCTATGCCATGCGACCATGGAAAACTCTTGGCCCCACGCGCCAAGCCAAACCGCACCTAGCCGAGCTAGCCGCACCAAGCCAAACACCCATGCCTTGGCCTTAGATTTGCTAGTCACACTCTGCCAATCCAAGCGCCTTTGCCTTGGCCCTAGCCATGTCATACGCCCATGGCAGACCATTGGCCCCACGCGGCAAGTCTAAACAACACCCTGGTCGCACCTTCCCTATGCGGCCACCAAAACAAAGGCATGCGACCATCAATGGACACCCTTCGAACCCATGAGCGAATCCTGGCCGTCTAAAGTCACCTCATGACTTTTGGGTCTGAAAACCTAAGTTTGTCCATGCCAACGGCATGCCAACCTAGTCGCGCCACCACGATGGCCCTCACTACCAAAACTACCAACGCTTTTTGTTGCAATATAATAATGCAACTCCGAGTCTTATGAATGCATTACGCATGCACTATTAGGGATGAAATACAATTAGATTTGAACTTCAAAGAAAAACAAGCAAGTATTGATTCATATTTTCCTAAAGTTTGATATGTAAAAAATACTTTTCAATTTTATTTTATTAGTAATTATTAATTTATAAATATTTGGGACCTATAAATACTTAAGGGAAATTTTTGAAATATATTAAATTATTATATTATCGAAATTATTATTTTAGCAATACAGGCCCAAGAAGGGACTAAATTTTTTTATTATTTTAGCGAGTAATAATTTACAGAGGTTATACTGTATATAAATAAAAAGATTTTGTTTTGAAAATAATATCTAAAAATATCGAGGTTGTAATACAGTATTTGATTTTATTTTTCTTTATTGGGTTCCATGGATATTCAATAATAGTATTTTCGTTAAGAACCGTAACATAGATGTTTGTCCCGAAGGAATATAATTAAGGATATGCAATAATAGTCTCGTCTGATTATTAAAAACCATAACATTGAAATTTTGTATCACTTTGTGCTACAATTCTACTGTCGTCCCATGATGTCCTGGCAGCATTTACAAATCACACATATTACTAGGGTGCAAAATATAAGGTGATAGGCCAAGAACAATAGATAATGGTATGTCAGATGAGAAATAAAATCAGATTAAAGAAGAATGTTTACCCTGCCTTCAAGAAACACGAGACGAGCAGAAACATTATGTCCCATGAAGCAACGGATAAGTAATCAACTCCTACATCAAATTTCACAGAGACATCCCAGGATAATCGTGACTTTGGGAGATAAAAAGATGAGCGAGTTAAAACCAGACACAGAAAGAGGCAACAATACTCTGAAGAACCTGAGTATCTTACCAACCATCTTGATATCAATATAGAACTCCATGGAACTTCCATTATCGTTGAGTTCTTTTCCCCGTCAGCCAAGTGAAGCAGCTAAAACTTGTTGTCGTATGTGTGTTTTATTCCTGACGGAAAAGCCCGATGGGCTCAAGCATCATTTTTTTTTTTTTGCATCCTACTGGCGATTAGAAGAAGGGGAAGTACTGAAATCTAGACTGCTTTTAGTTCACTTTTTTGGTTGATTTCGGATTTTCGGAACTGATTTTGTCGATCATTTTTCGAACCAAGAACTGGAATTTCTTAAGTTTTTTGTCTATCATTTTTTGGTAAATAAGACTCAAAGTGAGTCATTGTCCCAAGAGATAACAACAACACTCACATTTACTATTGTAACACTTTGACTCCCAAGGTCCTCACTGGGAGGAATACTGTTGGTTTCGTCACAACCAGAGACATTCAACTGATTTGGCTGTTGCACATCCAAATGACTAGGACACTATCAAGATTGAATCAAAACAAAGAGTTTCATTGAATGAGTTTTCATTTAGATAACATTAATACAATGTTTTTGATATTTTTGGATGATTAAAAATGATACTACAAATGCCTATTTATAGGCTTACAAAGAGAAGAAGAGAACTATGCCTATGGAGGCTAACAACTATGCCTTTGGAGGCTAACAACTATGCTTATGGAGGCTAACAACTATGCCTTTGGAGGCTAACAACTATGCCTATGGAGGCTTACCTTATATTCTTTGTTTCTAGAATAATCTACATGTTTAGAACATGTTTAGAGGTAATTCTAACACTCCCCCTCAAGCTGGTGCATATATGTCGCTCATGCCTAGCTTGCCAACAAACTTCAGAAATATTTTACTTGGAACTGCTTTAGTTAGAATATCAGCTACCTGTTCTTCCGATCTAATTCTAGGTAACTCCACGATCCCATTATCCAACTTCTCTTTAATGAAGAACCTATCTATATCCACATGTTTTGTGCGATCATGATGAATTGGATTGTGTGCAATATCACACGCCGCTTTGTTATCGCAGTACAAACGAATTGGTTTCTAGGAGGATACCCCAATTCAGTTAGCAGACGTTTTAACCACATAACTTCGCAGATACCCAGCGCCATACCTCGCCATTCAGGCCTGCTCGCACTTGATCGTGAAACAACTCCTTGTTTTTTGCTTCTCCATGTAACAAGATTACCCCCCAACGAAGGTAAAATATCCTGAAGTAGACCTCATATCATCACATGACCCACCATAGTCAGAATCAGTATATGCCTCCATACTTTTGAAGTCTTGACCTTTCTTAAACAAGATCCCTTTTCCTGGAGCAGACTTCAGGTATCTTAGGATTCGCATTACCGCATTCATATGTGTTTCTCCAGGATTATGCATGAATTGACTAACAATACTCAATGCATATGCAAGATCGGGTCTTGTATGTGCCAAGTACATTAGTCTACCCACGAGCCTTTGGTATCTTCCTTTATCAACAGTACTTGGTTGCCATCCGAACATAATTTCAAACCTGGCTCTATCGTATCTACAGGTTGACATGATGTCATACCTGTTTCCTCCAACAAATCAAGGGCATATTTTCTTTGTGACAAGAATATTCCTTCTGTTGATCGAGATACTTCAATTCCAAGGAAGTATTTAAAGAAGAAAGATCCTTCATATGAAATTCACTTGATAGATAATTTTGGAGAGCCTTTCTTTCTTCTGGATCATCTCCTGTAACTATCATGTCATCTACATATATGATTAAAGCTGTAATCTTACCTCGATTTTTCTTTAAGAATAAAGTATGATCTAAATTTGCCTGACGATAACCAAATGCTCTCATAGACTTGGTAAATCTTCCAAACCACGCTCTCGGAGATTGTTTCAGACCATACAATGACTTGTTTAACCTGCAAACTTTTCCGTTATGCAACTCTGACTCCATAATTCCTGGTGGAAGCTGCATATACACTTCTTCGGACAAATCTCCATGTAAAAAGGCGTTCTTGACATCAAACTGTTGCAATGGAAAACCCTTACAAGAAAATAATACTTGGGACATGGTTGAATGTCCAGAAGGAAAGAAAGTCGTGGGATGTCGCTGGTTCTTGACATCAAACTGTTGCAATGGCCAACCCAAATTTGCAGCAAGAGACAACAAGACTCGCACTGTATTCATTTTAGCTACAGGTGCGAATGTCTCATTATAATATACACCATAAGTCTGGCTATACCCTTTAGCAACCAATCTTGCCTTAAAGCATTCAATTTCACCATTTGCCTTGTATTTGACTGTAAAAAACCAAATGACATCCCACGACTTTCTTTCCTTCGACATTCAACCATGTCCCAAGTATTATTTTCTTGTAAGGATTTCATCTCATCGATCATAGCTTCCCTCCATTTCGGATCAGATAATGCTTCCTGCACGCTGTTAGGAATAAATACAGTAGATAATTGATTCACAAATGACTTATTTGATTCGGTCAGACGGTGATTAGATATATAATTACTCATGGGATATTTAGCTTTTGATGAAATATCAGGTTCATACATAGATTTAGGGATACCTCTATTCCGACGTTCTGGCAATTGTTTCTTTGCAGGTTCAAGAACATCTTCAAATAACGGTTGGATTGGGGTTGGTGATCTATCATTATCTTCTTCAACTTCATCTGCATTATCTTCTGATCTATATGCATTATCTTCTTCAACTTCATTTATAGCTTCAATTTCATTATCTGTGTTAATTTCTTCCCCACTAACTTTCTGTTCTTTTGGAATTTCAAGAACAACATCTTCTTCGATTATGTCTTCTTCATAGTCAAGAGTCTGAATTTCTTTTCCATACTCCCCCTGAAGTTCAGACTTCGAGTAATACATCACGTGTTCGTGAAACTTAACATCCAATGTGATGTACATTCGTTTAGTTGGAGGATGGTAGCACCTATATCCTTTCTGACTTGCAGCATATCCTACGAAGACACATCTTAAAGCTCGGGGAGATAACTTGCTCCATTGGTTCTTGTGTAAGTGCACAAATACTACACAACCAAATATGTGGAGGCAAGTTTGGAACTGTTGAAACTGTTGCCTCACCGAGAGCTTGAAAAGGTGTCTGAAAAATGATAGTCTGGAAGGTGTACGTTGATCACATATGCTGCAGAGGAAAGAGCTTCACCCCAATAAGTTAACGGCATATGAGCTGATATTAATGAAGCGCACAACTTCAAGCAAGTGACGGTTTTTCCTTTCAAATACCCCATTCTGTTGAGGAGTATTAGGACAAGTTGTCTGATGAACAATACCACATTCTTTTAAATAATGCTTTAAAATATTCCGTTGTCACTTCAAGAACTTGAATCTTTGTATTGTATTGTGTGTTGACTACTTTGTGAAACCTCTGAAATAAATTATTCACTTCATCTTTTGATTTCATCAAGCAAACCCATGTCATCCTAGTGAAATCATCAATAAAGGTGACGAACCATCGTGCGCTTCCAAGAGTGTTAACTTTAGACTGCCCCCAAACATCATAATGAATAATCATGAATGGAATAGGACTTTTATTTAAACTTGATGGAAACGAAGTACGATGGCTTTTAGCTAGTTCACATTCTTCACATTGAAAACTAGAAACATCAATCTTTGAAAATAGACTAGGAAATAGCTTTCTTAAGTAGCCAAAAGAAGCATGCCCTAACCGTCTATGCCATAACCAAATTTGTGATTTCTCCTTCTCCCCCTGAGTACCATTCACAACTAAAGTGTTAGATAATCTTTCTGAAATTTTTGACTCCAAATCTAGATAGTATAGCTTTCCTCTTCTAACCCCAGATCCAATCGTCCGCCGTGTTCGAATGTCCTTAAACAAACAAGAATTAGGCCAAAAGATAACAACACAATTTAAGACTTTAGTAATTTGGGAAACTGATAATAGATTATAATTTAGAGAGGGAACGACTAAAACGGAATCTAGACTCAATGTATCCGTAAGATTTAATGATTGTTCTCCAATTACTGGAGCCAAAGATCCATCTGCTGTGCAAACGGAGTTGTGTATGGATGTTTTAAGAGGAGAAACCTGTCTGGAATCAAAATTCATATGGTCTGTGCAACCCGAATCAATTATCCATGAGCTATTAGGAACAACTTGCGAAATATTAAAAACCTTACCATTGGTTGTTTCCATAGCGGAGGTTAGATTACTAACCACAGGTGCTGCTGCAGCGAATTCTTTTCTTGGGATCGCATTTATCCCACCAATCTGGATACCCGATAATCTTAAAGCAGTTGTCTTTGGTATGACCACGTTTACTACAATGAGTGCAGGTGATGACTTATGTTTAATGTTGTATTGACGACGGGTTGCCATTGCAGAAGTTTCAACACTAGATACAAGGATCCTTCTCCTTGCTCTGATACCATATCAAGATTGAATCAAAACAAAGAGTTTCATTGAATGAGTTTTCATTTAGATAACATTAATACAATGTTTTTGATATTTTTGGATGATTACAAATGATACTACAAATGCCTATTTATAGGCTTACAAAGAGAAGAAGAGAACTATGCCTATGGAGGCTAACAACTATGCCTTTGGAGGCTAACAACTATGCTTATGGAGGCTAACAACTATGCCTTTGGAGGCTAACAACTATGCCTATGGAGGCTTACCTTATATTCTTTGTTTCTAGAATAATCTACATGTTTAGAACATGTTTAGAGGTAATTCTAACAGACACGACCTCCCTCCATCCTCTACTATAGTCCCTCATTTGGTTTTTGCACATTCAAATGCTCATCCAAATCATTTGGCCGTTGCTGCACATCCAAATGACCAGTCAAATGGATATAGCTAGAGGAAAGATGTAATTGCTTGTCTCGTTAATGGTCGTTACTGTTTTAGAATAAGAACAATAAACTCTTTTTTATATTTACCCCCAAGTGACAGTAGGTCATCTCTGATTAACTAAAGTTAGCTTTCTCCCTAAATGTTTTAGATTTCCTAATAACAAAAATCATAAAAATATCAGCAAAACTTCTCTTTTATTCCAGGGGTGATATGGTGTCTTATCTTCGAGGGAAGGTCTATGGGAGTTAGTTTCAGGTGCGAAAGGGGTTCCGGTGGATATTCCGCAAAATTTAGAAGCACACTGTAAGTGTTGCCACCAGGAGCTGAGCATTGTGTGCTATCCATATGTTGAGTCAGTCGTAATGTTACAGTTTAACTAGATGTATCTACTTTCTTATGGTATGGCGGACCATTAGAAGTCTTACTTGTCGGTTTAAGACAAGCAGTAAGGAATCGGGTGGTAAATTTATATATCTGATTATTTATTTTTTTTACTGTTTATCTTGTCAGTTGTTGAGTTTGTTCTTTTTTTCTTTTGTGGTTTTATGTCTACATGGTAATTGAATCAACTTTTGTTAAAGAATATAAGAGACTCGTATACGTGGTAGGTATCAAACAAAAACATCATGCACCATAGTTGGCCGGTAAATTCACGAATCCGACCATTTGGCGGATATGACCGTCTCATCCATACATTTGTAACCATGACTTCACCGTTTTTTTTTTCTTCTGGATTTGACTTAAAAATATATGAGTTATTGGTTTGGTCCCATAAATTTGAGGCATGTTATTTCATAACTCAAACAGGTTCAAATCATGTTGCGCCTCAATTCTGACTCAATTTAAGAAAATAACAGTTTAAGTTATATAGAGTATAAGACCCGGACACGTAAGTCAAAAAAAAAAGATGATATCACATATTTTTGGTTTACAATTTCGCTAAACAAATTTACATGACCGACTCCATGCCATTATGACGGAACTAAACTGTAAGTACAAAATTAAGTTTTGCGTCAATTTTCTCGGCCGTCCTACCGTGGCAGCGGTCATCTAGTATTTCTAAATCTGATCAATTAGAGAATAGTGTGAAGGCCCAATCCGTAAAGCTAATTATGTTAGATTAATTAATTTGGTAGATTAAAGAGACGATAAGAAGTTAAGAACGCATTTAATATTAAATATCCTAAGACATATCACTGTCACTGAAGTTGGTGATGCTCTGACCAACTTTAGGATGCCATGAACCTAGCAACCTTAAAACATACTATAATCTATATATTACCAAGGAAAAGGAAGAAGAAAAACTCATAAAACATGACATACATATCTATGTTGGTAATCTCCTAACAAACCTTATTACGAGAGAGATGCGGGTCTAATGCTGCTGCAAAAGTAGACCTCTCAAGGCATCAGCTTCAACACTAGTGATTTCCATTGAAGACATCAACTCTGATATTTTGTCACTTAGGTTGTCAACCTCTTGCTGTAAGCTTCTTATATAATTGCATGTCTCTTTTAAAGTCTTTGACATTGATCCCTACAACCAAGAAAATCAAATCATCATCAAAACCCTATTAAGTAATAATAACCCTGCTTAAGATGCTTAATATAAAAAATAATATGCTAACATGTACTTGCTTATTCACTTCAAGAAACACCAAGCTAAATTAATTCACTACAATAATACTAATTACCATGCATTGTGAAAACCATTTTATCTCATCAACATTTTAACTCGTAAATGTCTGAGAGGATTAGGAATATGATAAAATTACAATAAAGTGCATGTGCTAAGTAATACTATACCCTTGAGCTCCTACGACGAAGATCCGGTACCAAGCTTTGTAACTTCAAAAGTAAGTCATTAAGCTCATCCTCTGTGATCATTCTTGATGAACCTCTACTTGTTGATGATGATCTTCTGCTAGACATAAAGACTACAACAATCAATATAAATATATGGAGCGGTATATGGATTCGATGAATAGCAACTGAACTGCAGCTAATTACTAAAAAACAATTAGGGTTTCTCTTTTTCTTTTTTTTCCCTTTAGTTCCAGTGCAAGTACTCTGTACTGCTTGCTAGCTATAGATATACTAGTGTTTATGCTATGAACTTATAACTCAAGATAGATAGAGATAGTGAGAGTAGTGAAGAAGGGAAGAAACTAGCCACTTAAATAGGAGTAATAGATATGTTTTTATTGTTATACGGGATTATATTAGGTCCCATTTGTCTTACAATTTGCTAACATAATGGTCCTACATCAATCAGGTGGTAGGGGCCTTACTAAATTGAGTTAACTAATGGTCACAGCTTATATTACTATTGTTGATGGAATTTTCATGATCAATTAGTATGTCAATTTATTTTAATTAGTATATTATCTCTATTTCAGTATAAATCCCTTAATAAGAAACTCGTTTTGTAGTTTCTTTAATTTTTTTGCCCGCGTCCCACGAGAAAGTTTCGTTGTCTTGTCTCCCTATCATGCATGTTGGGTTTGTTTATACATGGATGTGAAATGTGACCCTGGCCTTCTGTCTCATCACATTGTCCTCTTTCATTATTGATTTTTGATGATCTATTCCCACCTTAATTAGATTCACATGATGGTATTTAAGTAGCTTAGTACGTTTTAGCATTACATGTACTGATGACCAAACTATGAAACCACACACAGGTAACATGAACATTAATACACATCAATCATCTAAATATGAGTACATTGTACCAGCAAACTTTTCTGTAACATGCTGAATTACCCCAAGACCGAGCCTGGTCGATCAAAAAAGGGCATCTTTGAAGGAAAGGGTGGGGGGGGTCAAGATAGAGATATCGATTCAGACGAAAGACGAAAGACGATTGGGGCAATAGAGATGGAGACAGTGATAGTAAGGTAATAATTGGATGGGATTTTTGGATGTATTTAACTACCTATGTTTTTTGTTCCCCAAAAACTCCGTAGGCCGACACATAAAAAAGAAACCCCATATATTAAATGCTACACGTGGCACAGCTGAAGTTAAGCTATATGTAAATGTGGGATGCACGTTGGTATGTTATATTGCCTGCTTTCCTCTTGCCCTATTGGGATGCAAATGATGTTACCGTCTTATTAGACCAGATCCTTACTCCTTTGTTCTCTTGTAAGATCTTAGCACGTCTCATTGTTGGAGTTTGATGTAAGTATTAGTATTTTATTGATGAAATAGGATCCCTTCACATGTGGCTCTGTATTCACGTTTCTTTTGTTACCCAAGTAGTTAACATCAGTAAAATGCTACTTTCTCCCCGTGCGAGGCCACATACCATGGCCCGTTATTTCCCTAAGGTGGACCTCATTATCGGCAAGGTGAATCCCTTAGCTAAACTACACGGAAGCTGAGTTTTCGTGGACCATGGTAGTTGGACTTCGTTACAATTAATTAAGTTATAATAAAGCAAAATCATCAGTCATAACTTCCAACTGTTTTGGCAAAGTGAAGAGTTTAAGGAGATTATGAAATTTGTTACACTATCTTACTTATTTTATTTTAGGATAATAAATATTTGATACTGGTTTTGTCCGATTTTAATACTCGGTGTTATATTTGTTCAAGTTAGTTTTTGGTGCTTGGACTTCGAGTTGTCCCGAGTAAGGTGTTTGAGATCAGAATGTTGGTACAATACAGCACAGACTTATAAAAGCGGAAGTAAAACACTTTTGTGAAGCAGTGTTAACCATATTCTATAACTGATCTAACATGCATAGCTTCTCTGCAAACAGGACCTCTAAGTAATATCATCAATGGCCTCTCAAATTGAAACAACACACAACTCTACTATCAGCCAATATCCAAATAAAATGTTACTAGCAAATATTCTCCTACAGAATCCATAAAAACAGAAACAAATATGAAGATACAAAAGTGTCTCAGATATATTTCGGCTCTCTATCAAGAATTTTCTGAAGCAGAACTGGCATAAAGATGGGTGATGATCATCACAGCCAAATTTCACGTGTATAATCTAATAATCTATCAGAAGGATCATCCTTGTATCGTCTATCAATAATGGCTCAACCATTTACCGTTTTTAGCTTCATAGATTACTCTCAGAAGTGCGGGTATATTGTAATCATTGCGAAATTTTGATATTTATATTTTTCATCAAACACAGAATCAAAATTAACCATACTTACTACTTATGACTTATGATGGGTAGAAATCTGCTCATTTAAGGTTAACTTGTTACCCTTGATTGCAGTTGTTTTATCCGTCCTAACGGCTGATCATTATTGACCTATATTTGTGTTACATACGGCTATAATATTCGCTTGATACAAGTGAAGAACTTTAAAGGGTTGGATTTATTATTTTTTAATAAAGGATACAAAATTATGATGCACTAAGAAATTCGTAGTTAGGTCGATTAGAATCCTGGTATCATGAGTTTGTTGCTGCCAGATAGGCCTGCCCAACCTGGAGATTCAATATAAAAAGGTTTTGGCTTTACGCGTTCTATGTTTTTTTGCAAATGAACA
Source organism: Papaver bracteatum (assembly GCA_023529315.1). Taxonomy (NCBI): domain Eukaryota; kingdom Viridiplantae; phylum Streptophyta; class Magnoliopsida; order Ranunculales; family Papaveraceae; genus Papaver; species Papaver bracteatum. The sequence goes on along the minus strand of JAJJWX010002445.1, from coordinate 91,104 downwards.
GCTACTCCGCTAATAAAACAGGGTTTCTCACTTTGATCCCCTACATAGATGGAAAATTTTAAGAATCAAGGTCCTATAGAGTAACCACACCTTAAACAAAATCATACCCTTAAAAATTCTCCACGTGTATCAAGCACATATCATAGCCGTCTATAACACATGTAAATCAGCAACTATGTTCAGTCATGGAATACATTACATCCGTTTGATCAAATGGTAAAACTGAAATAAAGGGTGAAAACTTAACTTGACGGGCAGATGTCTGATCCTTATAAAGTACTACCATAGTTCTCTTCTAATGTTTTCATTTTATTACCAATTTATGCCTCTATCGTCTGAAATATTATACTGACAGTAAGGGAGATAACTTACAGGGTCGTTAGAGATGAACGCTTTCAATATGGAAGGGATTTTCCTGGACAAGGAATTCTTCCCCAACCTCAACTCCCTCAAAGATGGATATGAGTTATCAGTCCACTTATCCATCATTTTAGGATTTTAGCCAATAAAGTTTATAAATAAATCTGAGTTAAGGTGTGAAATATTTACCTCTGGTGCCCAAATTTAGCCTGAGTTGGCATCAGTAGTGGAAGAACGGCTGTAGTCATCTCCCGCTGATAATGAAAGCGCTGAAGCAGAACGAAATAACGTGGATCGAGTGTGGATATTTAGATCTGTGTCAGCAACTACACCAAGGGAAATGACAACTACACCAAGGGAAATAGAGACCAGCAACATTTGTTTTATTTAAGATCTGCGGATGATCAAAAGTGGTTATGGTTTGTCGTCAATGTTCATTCAGAAAGATTAACCCTAGACAGTACTTGTACATCTATCAATAATGGCTAATATCAGGAGATTCAATAATATACTGATTTTGGCTTCATAGACTACTTTCAGAAGCACGAATATATTGTAATCATTGCCAAGTTTTGACATCTATATTCTTCGTCTAACACTCAAAATTAATAAGTTTGTACCCCACGTGTAAGAAGTCAGAGTTTTCAGAGGTAAAACCATTGAAAAAAGTAAACCCCCACGTGTAACCAGACCAATTTTCATATTTGCCTCTATGACTGAGCAAATCTAAGTAGATAATTTGATTAGAAAGCTGAAAGGTGTGAAGAGGCAACATTAACCACATTAGGTATTCCTGGTTCAAGTAAAACTTTCCTAATAGACCATGATGACCAACAACTTACGCACCCAGCAAAAGCAACAAAAGTTAAAGTCAGAAACATAGAGAAGTTTGATTTGAGAATTACCAACATTGGCCCAGTAGAACCTTCATTATTTCCATCAAACTCAGATAGCACGTCGAAAGCATGCAGCTTCCAGTCCAACGTTTACATTACCATGAACCTGGAACAGTCCGAGGAGAGCAAATAAGATAATAGGTTCCAACAAGTGTTTCAAAATAGTCGGATACTAAAATCAATAACTCTACAAAATCGAATTGCTAAGCTAATTGCAATTTAGTCGGAATTGTAAGGTGATCAGCAAGAACATAATTTATGGACAAAAATAAGATCAGGTGATAGCTCTTACTAGTTTGCAGTCGTTGTTCAGAAAGCTCACAGCCTTAGATATCTGACACAGTTCCCATGCATAATACTTGTCCCTACCACCAAAATCGTTGTAAAGCACTAGTTTAATAAACTACTAGCTAGGACCACAGCAAAGAACTGATGAAACCGAGAACAAAATAGAAGTATCAGAAACTCGGATCCAATTAAGAAATATATGTGGTGCTAAGGCACATAAAAGTTTAGGATCCAACACCATGAGACGAAAGGAACTTCGCACCACAAGATCTAAGACATAGAATCAAAGGTGAACAAGAAGATGACAACGCGTTCTCACTAGACGAAATGAAGCAGCTGCGTTGATCTTAAAAGTTGTAAATAACCAAATGAACCTTGACGAACTTCACTCTATTACATGAAAATGACATATCACTAACCAAGCAGTCATTTCAATAACACTAGAAACTAAGGAACCCTAGAGTTATAGAAGAAACAAAAGAATCCTGGTATACATACCTCTGAGTATCTTCAAGGCCTAGTTCCCGAATCTTCTCAGAGAGTGGCATGACAGGCTCAGTAACAATGTAGATAGTATGCTTTGGAGTAGCACCCTCTGAGTAACAATGATAAGATATTTGGATGTGTAACCTGCATGTAAGCCCATAAAGATGCAACCTTCAGAATATGCTCGCATTAGTAGAGGCAAACTACAATTTCCCAAGTACATGTGAATACTACCGTTTGCAGCCGTTTGACACCATTATCACCGGCAGCTAAATGCCCATCTTGAGCATTACTCCCTGTGAGTGAAAATATCAACACCAAGGAACCATCATCCTGATACAAAAAAAACAAACCAACAATCACAAACAGCAACAAAACATGGCATGATTCAGTCAATGCAATAATAGTAGCTATCTTGTTTCACTGATGCTAATCGAAATTACACAATCTGAAATGTTAACTTCATATAAGAATCTCCTCCTCCTCCTCCTTCTAAAATTAGTTAGCATAGATCACAAAATCAAGCTTATCATCTTAACACGCCGCTAATTCCCATTCATGATTGCCCAATTATGATCAAATACTCATTATAACACACGATTTCAGAATGCAATAGTATCTTGTTTCACTGACGCTAATTGAGACCAAATCATGTATTCAAAACTTCACATAATTCGAAATGTTAACTTCAGATAAGGAATCTCCTTCTCCTATTTCTTATTCTAAAATTAGTTAACCTAGATCTCAGAATCGAACTTATTATCTTCAACACACGCCTCTAATGTCCAGTAATGCTTGTCAATTATGATCAAATACTCATTATAACACAATTAAAACAAAAATGAAATTCTCAAAATTGAAATTCTAAAACGAAATTAGGGTGATAACGAAGAAGAAGAAATGAAACCTTGGAAGTTCCGCGAGAGTGAGTCCATGAACCACAAGCAGAAGAGTAAGATTCACCGATGTTATAAGCTATCGACATCTCTCTTTCTTTCTTCACACAAAATCTGAATCTCCTCCTCCTCCTCCTCCTCCTCCGCCCTCGATCAAAAAACACCGAAAAAAAAGGAAAAGAGGGACAAAATATGGTTCGTGTACATCCCGTTCCACCACGTTAAATTGGCATCGTCTCCCCTCTGGTCCGCGTGTCAAGCCCTTTGTTTGATTAACGACGTGAGGAGTTAAATTGCCGAGCATTTTTATGGGCGACACAAAAAGACAAAATATGTTAAAAATACTTATATGTTCTTTCATAATCGGTAGTTTAGTTTTTTTCTTTTCTCTCCGATTGCAAAATCTTATTTTTGGGGCTACTCTATATTCGGTAGTTATATGAACTATTTTAACTACCGAATATGGTTGGATATTTGCAAAGAGAGCCAGGATAATCGGAAGTCAGGATAACTTCATTTACTACCGATTATAGGCTCAACCAAAATTCAGAAAAAAGAGGATTTTGGCACAATCTCATTTTGGGGCTACTCTATATTTGGTAGTAATATGAATTATTTTGACTACCGAATATGGTTGGATATCTGCAAAGAGAGTCAGGATAACTTCATTTACTACCGATTATAAGGCTCAACCAAAATTCAGAAAAAAGAGGATTTTGACAAAATCTCATTTTGGGGCTACTCTATATTCAGTAGGTATATGAACTATCTTGACTACCGATTATAGTAGGATGTCAGCAAAGAGAGCCACTGTATGATCGGAAGTCAGGATAACTTTATTTACTACTGATTATAGGCTCAACCAAAATTCAAAAAAAAAAAGGGGGAATTTTGGCAAAATCTAATTTTGGGCCAACACTATATTCGGGAGTCAAGTAACCTAAATTCACTACCGATTATGGTCGCATTTTAGCCAAAGGTCTACTTTAATCGGGAGTCAAGATAAATTTATTTATACCGATTATAGGATAATCAAAATTCAAAAGATAGAGGATTTTATTTTGGGGATACTTTATATTAGGAAGTTATATAAACTAAATTGACTCCCGATTGTGGATTAACTTCCCGATTGTAAAATTATCTACCGATTGTAAAGGGTAGTTTGGCCATTAAAAAAACGGGATTGTAAAGTTATCTACCGATTGTGGATTAACCTCCCGATTGTGATCTTTTTTGTCTTTTTGTGTCGCCCTTAATTCTTTTGTGGTCTCCCCTAAAAATGCTTGGTTAAATTGGCTTCGTCTCCCCTCTGGCCCGTGTGTCATCAAAACTTTGTTTAAAGTACATGACCCAAATTTGACATTATGACCAAAAATTTATGTTTTTGTTATGAAACTAGAAAATAGAGAATGAAAAACATAAAGTAGAGAGAAGAAGAGGGAAGAAATTCTATTCAAGTAGTATGTTTAGAAAGGTTTGGGATTCTATTTATATATTTTACATGCTTGGTGCTCAAGTAATGGGGTTCCACTAAAATGGGCATCTACCTAATAAACTTATGTTTATAACACTTCCCATAAATGACCAATGTATCTAAGCAATTGCCTCATTAAAACTTTGTCAAGAAAATTCAAAGGGACAAAACCTGATCGAAGGGAATATAGTATAATTATGAGAAAACTTAGAACAGAGTTGGATATGCATATGTTGCCTCATTAAAACTTTGATGACAAGTAAAACCCAGTGGGAAAAACCTTGATGAAGGAAAAAAAATACAACATGATAGTCAGTTTATTACCTGCTCGACGTGCGGGCGATAAAGTGTCACGTAGTGCATGAACCGTAAATGCATCAATCAAGACTCGCTTCCTTGTCTGCATTATTGTAAAAATATTGCACTCGTGAATCGTGATTTGGTAGAACTTTTCTTTTTCTTTTGATCAGGAAAATCGAGTTGGGCCAGAGAAGCCCAAATAACTGAGACACAGAAGCCCAAGGATGAGTTTGATCGCATACCCAAATATTTTTTTTCCTGTCTCTCTCTATATTGCACATAGGCTACAAATGACTTGAGAGTGAACTATTTCATGAATACAGATAGTAGTAAAGGACGGTCGATGTTTTTCAATTCCTTACCTATATGATGAATACCCACCAGATCCCTCGAAACTATTAGCATTTTAGCTAGATGCATGCATGAACTGATGAACAGCCTAAGCATATAAGTCTGAATGTAGGAACTTACGGGGAAATATTATCATTTTAGTAGAATGCATCTTATATACTCTTATTTTGATCATATATGAGTCTTGCTTGCCTGTAATGTGAGTATAGTTTGCATGTTAACGGAGACATACTGATGCTGTACTTTATTACTTCTATCATTTCGTTTGAGATTTTTATGATTGAATTTTATGTAATTATATGAATTTGGACTTGGTGATTCTGAAAGGAAATTGTTCTTTGATATCTTGAGTTGTCGTCATCGATACTGAATCTGGTATCTCTATAGTGAAAAAATATCACATTGGATAAAACATAAGCATTTTGAAAGGAAGGTGGCTGCTCCTATTCTTTCAACTTTTAAGACCTACAAAGGTATGGCACATGGAACTTCCTCCAAAGCTTAAATTTCTAATATGGAAGCTCCCTTTAAAAGACTAGAAATGCTTATATATTATAGCCTCTAACTTTTGAGATTTTATGATTGAATATTTATCCCCTCTAACTTCCAGGCAAGAGACCCACCACAAGCCGCTTTTGCGTCCAAGGAGAAAAGATGTATGCCGGAGTATAAGATCATGGTCACAAGTAACAAGACTACTAGTACTGGTTATAACAGCCTGTAACCTTTTTCTTCTCATCGCTACACCCATTCTAGTTCAATGAATTAACTAAACAGTTAGAAAAAGATGATCAGACAGAAACGACTCCGGCTTATGTCTACTCCATCTTTTCTAGTATTTTGCGGAGATAAACTTTTTCTTAAGATTATGGATATTGGGCCAGAGATGCCCATGTAATTGAGAGACAGGAGCCCAAGGAAGAGTTTAATATGATCTTATATATACATTAGTAACAATACCACATCACAAGGAAAGACAAATTTGCAGACATACAGTAAGTGTGAAGCCATGAGAGTTTTCTTCCCTACACATTATATCCAAGATCACCTTTAAAATAATTTTTGGGTCAATTTATTTATTTTTATATTATTTTGATTTGATATCCAAAAGTAAAGTAGTGCACTTGTTATTTTGTCATTTCTGTTCAAGGGGAATTTAGGAGAAGATGAAAAGTATGAGAAATGGCAAGAGAGTTCTTATTGATAGCAACAACCACAATATTACATAGAAGAGTATTCTTTATATACAACCATGGGAAAACCCTAACTACCTAGTTGGGCCGCACACCTATGGGCCATAGGCCCTACAACACTCCCCCTTGTGTGGTCCAATAGAACTTCATACACAGTGATTCTCATATAGTGCTTCGAGTGTAATTCTTCAAATGTCGTCCTCTCCTTAATGACTTGTGCCGAAATCAATTGCCTCATTAAAACTTTGGCAAGGAAAAACCCAGTAGTACTTCACATGTTATCTCGTACTTTACATGTAGTTCATCACATGCAATACAATCTTCAAATACCGACAAGTCTAAGTTAATCGTCTCGTTAAAAACTTCGCCAGGAAAATCCAGAGGGACAAAACCTGACTAAAGAAAAATAGTACAATATTAAGCAAACCTAGAGCATAGTTAGACTTGAATATGTTGCCTCATTAAAACCTTGACGAGGAAAACCCAGTGGGATAAAACCTTGACGAAGGGAAAAGAGTACAACATGACAGATGCAAGTAAAAGTGGTCCGTTGCAGATGATCACTTTGCTCCGTTGAAGTTTACTAGTTGCATACAACTCTAAAGGCTTAAAATCCTCATGGGAAAGACAATATCCTTAGCTAGGAAATTACATTCCCGGTGTTTGTTGTTGTCTCGTTAAAAACCTTGCCGAGCAACAAAACCTTGTGGGAAAAAGTAACCTCGGTGAAGGAAAAGAGTTCAACACACCATTAGATGCTCCCCCTGATGTCAGACAATTTTCATTAGTCTAATGCAGTCAAAAGGAGTTTATCACACTGTACCTTGGTCACTTGAAAGCTTATAGGACCATGTTGTTGATCCTGTAAGTTACGTTGCTTAACAGACTATCGCGTTTCATTTCTTTGATTCAGATATTAATATCAACGCGATCTTTATGTCTTAAACGTTCAACATACTTGATGTTTTTAGTGTTGTCTCGCTAAAAACCTTGTCGAGTAACAAAACCCTTTGGGAAAAACTACTCTCGATCGAAGGGAAAAAGAGTACAACACAGCTTCAATTTCGAAGTAAAATATGTCGACATCATATCCTTGGATCCTCCCCCTGATGTCGGCATCTCCCCCTGATTACTTTCAGAGTTATTACAGACAGTTCCTTTAGTCATGTATTTTTCGAAACTGAGTATTGGTAATGACTTAGAAAATAATCTACCATATCTCCCTCTGATTTCTTTCGTTACAGAAGAGATTATTTTTCCTTCATAATCAACAACTTTTGGATTGCACTTTCATTAGCATTCCTTTTAATGGCTTTGTAGGGATAAAACAAATTTATGTCAATGGTTACTTTTAAGTACATGATTACATTCACTATACCATTCCAATGACATTGCGTTGGCGCTGAGCTATATCTAGCTAACAAGTTCCTTGAGGATGAAAATTTTTATCGAGTACATTATTATACTAGGTACAAAAATGCGTCTATTGTACTTAGATATGGGAATTTCATCTCCGAACACATCTTCGTCATATTCCTTTGGACGAAATGGTCACTTACTTACATTTGAACCTCGACTAATCATGGGAGTGCTATCAGGATACATGTCTTTGTTAAATTTCCTGAAAACTTTAGACAAATGCAAGATGGTGGGATAATATACCACAAGCTCAGTATTTGGTCGAGCTTTCCCCAGATTTTTCATCTCAAATTCGGATTTCAAATACCTTTTAAGGTCTCTTATTACATCAAGAGTACCCATCATGTCTGTACCATCGACATAGATATCTACAATTCGAAATCAGGAACTTTCTTATGAATACGCAAGGAAAAACAACTTACTTGTCTATCCCCTCCAAATCAAATAGTCACTTGTACGGGTATACCACATCCGCCTGATCGCTTGAATCTATAAGTGAGCGTTCTATCTAACTATAAACGCATTCTGTGGTTTAGAGTCATTTGATTTGGGAAACAAAAGTCTATCAAGTACTTTTGTAAATATCTTCTATCTCTTGATTCTTTCAGAGATACGTAACAACCACATACATATGCTTCATTTCAAATCCTTTTGAAATTACCAAGTTAACTAAGTATCGAAACACTATAAAGTTCATTACAAGAGAACAATTCCAGGTCTTTCTGAGAAACCTCGCGCCACAAGGCGAGTCTTTATACTTTAAGACTGCTTTTATCTCATTATGCTTTGTGACAAATTAATCATGTATGTCCAATAGGCTTTACACTTGGTTGGTTAGCACTACCACACCAAATACCTGTATATTTGTCAAAGAACCAAGTTCTACCTGGATTGTGTAGGCCAAATATGCTATTTATTTGAAATTAATCAAAATAAAGCATGGTTCGATCTCATTTTGCTCTAATTATGGAGAAACTATTTACAGATTATATCATCAATGTGCACGCATGATCCTTCCATTGACTCATGTGCATTCTCATAATCCGTCAGGATTTCATTGTTCTCTAGAATCATTTAAAACTTCGGAGCGTCCTCCAGTTTGATTCATGGACATATTCAGAGACAATCTTATGAGATGATTTCTGATGATATAAATAAGTTGTGCCTTACTCACCTACTTCCTTTCTAGGCGAGGATTTATCGAACGAAATGGTATCTCCAACTTCCTTTATGGAGACACGGCCTCAACCACACTTCCACTGAGTGTAGTTGCAACACCTTAGTCTATGGTGTATATCCCGTATTGAGGATTTGTAACTTTGCAGGTAGGTTTGTAGCTGGTATGTGTGATCTCATCACTTTATCAACATCAATGTACATTCTGAAAATCGAATATTCTTTATCACTTCACATTTACATTTGTGGAGTATAAGAATTAATATGAGACACAGTGGGAACACACCACGACAATTCCTGTCGTTCCCTTAGAAAATAATTTTTCTTATCTCCCCCTAACGACGGGAAGGCTATCTCATTAAAGTGATAACCCGCAAATCTAGCGGTAAGAGATCTCCTGCCAAAAGTTTTAAAATGCGGATAATTGTTGGGAACTCATTTCCAACATAACTACTTAACAGTTTTGAAGACCCATCATAGTACGATGTGGAGTCGTAATGGCACATATATAGTGCAACTAAAAATGCGTAATAACATGAATGTCAGGCTTAAATCCAGTTACCAACTGGTACGCAGAAAAGGTTGACTAATATTGGGTTCTAAAAACGAATTAAGTAAGATGCGTGTAATATTGCATATCCCCAAAGCAATAAAAGATAGGTTGGTACGCATAACATATTCCTTAGGTACCATCTGTAACCTTTGATGGTAGCCTGTGCGAGACCATTGGGTATAAGATGCTCTGCATTGATCCTATTAAATACGCAATATTCATCAAGTCCTTTTGATGTAAATTCTCTAGCATTAAAAAGGGTGGTTAGCCTTTGCACTTTGCATTGTGTAATATGTGCTAGGAGTTTTCAAACGCAAATTTCTTGGGAACTATAACTAGTCCAAATTGTCAAAACATTCACCAGATCCATCAGTCACTTAAATGGTCCGCATTCTGCATGAATATTTTTCTAAATTTCACCTTGTTATTTTTTGTAATATGGATTGTTTACCATTTGCATCTTAGGATGGTCTCGATCCTGTTTTACTGAAGACTTTGTAAAGTGAGTGATATGCTTTCTTACTTAAAAGCATAATGGGAGGGAGGAGGGGGTTGTGCATCTAGTACTTTAGAAAACACTTATTGAGAGATATGTCATTACTTTGCATTCTGTCAATATTGTTCCCATTTTTGTTCACTCAAAGAAAGTGATGTTCACATGAGTCCTTTCAAAACGATCATCATGTCACAACAAAAGTTGCTTTATGGTTATGCCCAAAGCCTGTGTGAGTCAATTTCCAACATTTCATCGTTGGAAACAATATGGATTCAATAATCCCAATTAATACTATAGTGATTTACATTTCACTAGATTGACTCATTAGTTTCTCTAAAAATATATTTCCTTCCAAATATATAAGAGACTATGAAAGATGCAATCAATTACATTCTCATAATTGTGATGTTCCACATGATATCCATTTGCACGGGTTACTTGAGAATTTAACAAGGTGTGATTATCTCTTGGTACATATAGAGATTTTGCGACGTCTTTGTTCTATCTTGAAAACAAATTTTGAGCAATGTTGGATGATCCAATCCTTGTAGTCACATTATAAGGAGATAGTTCAACAACTAGTTTAAATTCCTTAAATTAGTGGAAGAAAAACAACTATCAGGTAGACATTTGGGTCTTGAGAGTTTTAATAAGTTGTGTCGCCTTATTACGTAATAAAAGTGGGATTCAACTCAAAGTATTTTAGAGTGAATATATATTACGTTTCACCCAATATATATCAAGTGCTTTAGAGAATTTATGTCTCGTGTTTTCATTCCATAAGTGCACACATTGGATCTAGTTCAACTCAATAAGATAGTCAATTGGCCCGGCAAAGTTCTTATTGCCATTAAAGTTGAGGTGCAAATTGGTTTTTACTATGATACACAAATTACATTGTATATACCAGTACCTATGACCAGGTGTATTTACAACTCTTTCATTTATGATGGGAGCTACAATTACATTTTAGCTAATCCCATACTCGGTTAATACTTGTGTATTGGTGTTATTACTACCGAAGACAAAAGTAAATCTTTGTCTCATGATACATAAGTCCCTTTTCACATGCTTTATATGAGTCGATATGTCTAACCCTCATTACTTCGGGGTCTTTCCATTTTTAATTTTGCTACATTTAGCTTAATTTGAGAAATTTCTTTATCTCAACAGGCCAAGAGAATTAATCTCATTTTGAAGTTCAACCATTTACTTTAGGTTGAATAGCTTACTTTAACATATACTGGTTCATTAGTTTTGATGAAATAGAAAAATGGAAGAGGGGGAAAAATCTGACTCATATAACTTTTTGTGAGTTCTTCCACAAAAATTGGGATGCATGTGTAGACATAAAGTTGTATGAAGGAATAAATTCCTTTTTCTTTTTGAAAGAAATGATTTCCACCTCAAATACACAATAATGATGCTCAAGTACTTCTGAGTCCAAAATGTCATTTTTGAGTCAAGTTGGGTCCAACTGGAAAAAAAAACCTTACTAAAAAAAATAATCATAACCAGGTTTCTCGGACAAATTACGATGATCCAGTTAGTAGTGTTAACTCGTTAAGGTCATAACGTGTCCAAGGCCTACAAATAGTTACATGCCCATTTAAAAAGGAAATAATGTAGTTTAATGTTTTGGTTTCACAAGTTTTAATTAAAACAAATAATTAAATGACATCATTTTTAAATAAGTATGATATTTGTATATGTGTTATTTATGGAAACTAAATAGTTATCTCTATATTGACTTTGCATGAATACATTTTAGTTATTATTATTTTAATTGTATTTGCATGTGCATGAATGTATTTTATTAATCTTATTTATGAGTGAAAGATAATTATGGATATTATATATTAGTTACCATTAATTAATTATTTATTTATTTTCATTTTTAATACTTAATTATTTTATTATGTGTTTTCTTTTACAAAGTTCTTATTAACTATATTATTATTAAAAATCTTTTAATTACCATGTATATTATTAATTAACATTAATTCATTTTTATGAAGCTAAAAACCGTTTCATTATAACATTCATTTTTATAATAATACATACGTTACAAAATTAATTAAACAAATAATTAAAACAGACGTTACAACTAATTAAAAATGTTACGACTAATTAAACAAATAATAAAGCAGACGTTACAACTAATTAGAAAAATAATTAACACAGACGTTACATTCACATAGCATTTAAAAAATATATATATTATTTTATTATTACTTTTCAAATCAATCAAGACAATCACACACATATAGTACACATGCAATACATACAATCATGATTAGAAACTTTTCAAAAATTAAAATAAATCACTGATTGAAAAAAAAAAAAGGACATTCAACTCTTCGACATAAATAATAATTAAAAAAAAATCTTGTAAAATGAATAAACAGATGATGGCATATGAAAAAAAAAAAATCTTGTAAAAATATTTAATAACATATGATGACATAACAATAGATGAAAATATTTAATTTATACACATCCGCATATCAAAATCAAAATTTATCACATAGAGATCGTTAACATGATTTTAGTATGATAAATAAAATGACATCAAATATGTATCATTCATATCTATTATTTTCACAAACAGACATCTCACAAACTAAATATTATATTAAATCATAAAACTAAATATTACTAGACTATTTTACATATCATTATAATAATCATAATAATCTCGAAAAACGAATAGGAACAAACAGATTGTGTACAACGTACAAACATCTCAAAACAAACATTAGAATAATATATATATAATATATGGGTAGATCATAGATTAGTATATGGAGGGATCATTAGAATAATAATAATATACACGCAATCATAAATTAAAAATTCATTCAATCAATCAGAACATGATCGACGCATGTGATACAAATATACATGTGAAGAAAGAAAAAAAATCACATACATACAACATGAGAACATAGAAGACAAGATCACATGTTAATTGATAAGAAAATTGATAAAAAGTTTAGGTATACCTCAACGTATTGCTTGATTGAGAGAAAAAAATCATAAATACGGATCCAACTAAAAGTAGCGCTTCCTTTAGTGATTTGATAATAACCCAAAAGAAGAAGAACGTTAGCTTTGATTTGATGGAGAAGTACAAGACTAATCTAAAAAAAAAAATCTTAGCAGCAGGGTTAGAGCTCGTTGCTGATGACGTGTTCAATGGGAATTTAGGAGAAGATGAAAAGTATGAGAAATGGCAAGAGAGTTCTTATTGATAGCAACAACCACAATATTACATAGAAGAGTATTCTTTATATACAACCATGGGAAAACCCTAACTACCTAGTTGGGCCGCACACCTATGGGCCATAGGCCCTACAATAATTTCAAATTAGTATGCATTGGAATTTGTAATCCCGATATTTTTCTAAGGAAAACTGGATAGTCTAATCACTGTGTGTGCGTCCCGAGTTTTTTCAGTAAATTAGTGTCAACGAAGTTCTAAGCCTACAACATCTTTTTAAATTTCCATCGACAATATTGAAAACAAAACTCATGGTTACATGAGGCTAGAAGAGCCAAAATAAATAAAAAATAAGAAAGAAAAATATTATAATGCTTTGAGACCAAAATAATAAGTAAATTTATTATTGGCTAGCTAGACGCATTTTCCTTTCATGAACCTAATCCACAATACTATACAAAATTATACAAAATTCTAGTGAGGACCAAGTCAAGTGACCGTGCAACCAAGGCACGTGAAGTGAAGGCCAAGTTAAATAAATTACCTACAATAACTACCTTCCTAGTTTAGTTTAGTCATAACTCTATAAATAAGAGTTCTCCATGTAATTGTAAATTATCTCAGCTTCACCTGGAGATCATCCCAGTATCATCTTACTGGAGATCAATAATATTCACCCTTTGGGGTTTCGTCCGTGGATGTAGGTCTAGATGACTGAACCACGTTAAATATCGTCTTCCTTTATTATTTTGTTATGTAGATTTATTTCTTCTTTATCGTTCTCTTATCATTGATTTATCTTATTGTTTTCAATCATGATCAATGATATCCATCTTAGTTTTGATCTACATATCAAAATTTAAGATGGTATCAGAGCCATGGGCTCTTGATCCTTATTGCTTCCGCATTCAAAGATTTTGAGAGCTTTCAACGCTTTTCTTTTCTTTATATCACATGCATCATATACTGTGATTGATTATCCAAACCAATTCTTACGTAGGTTTATTGATTTTCAATTAATTCGAAATTTCATCTTCCCCTTTTTGGTTTTCATCATCCGTGTTTTTCTATAAACTCTGTAGCTAAGGATTTACCAGTCCTAATAAATCTCTAGGGTTTTAATTTATTGGTGGTCGTTATCACTTTCAATCAGCAATTCTTACCGAATTCAGATGGCAATAAATAGCTCTTGCAAACCTTTGTTCCAGTCTGTTGGTATTAATTCTATTCACTGTATCAATCAAATGTTTCCTTTCTCCCATCATAGACTTTTTCGTTTCAAGTCAGATGGCGTTATCCAAATCAACAATTGTTTTGTGACAGTACTCAAGCTTATTCCATGGTCAACTATTACATGACCACATGTCTCCATTAAATTTTCCATGGTTTATGAAAGTTATCCTTCAAGAAAATTTCCCTTCTCTAGTCCAGATGACTCTAATACTTACTGGTAATGAAGCTCAAAGTGAGCAAGTTTGGGGTAGTGCATCAACCTACACACGATCAATCATGCCAAACAAGTTTGGACAAAACTGTAGTGTATGAACCTACATGTAATACCAAACAGTATTCACCTACAGCAAGGTATATCGTCGCTATTAATTTCACTCCTATTTTTCTTTGATGGTGTTGAGATTATTAGTCCCACATTGTCTGGGCATCTAAGATCCTGCGGTTTATAATCCCTTAGGGCCTCTCCACTCATTGCCAATTGGTTTTGAGTTGGATGCCCGTATTCTAACATGGTATCAGAGCAATCAATTTGCGACGAGTCATTTGACCGCGCCTTTACTCCGCGTCCCCCGATTTAGTTGTCCACGTGTTAGACCCAACGAGGCTACACGTGAGGGGGCGTGTTGAGATTATTAGTCCCACATTGTCTAGGCATCTAAGATCCTGCGGTTTATAATCCCTTAGGGACTCTCCACTCATTTCCAATTGGTTTTGAGTTGGATGCCCGTATTCTAATAGATGGCATCTCCAAACAATGGATTTAAAATCAAAACAATTCGGCATGAGCTAACCACGGATCTTTTGAAATTTTTTATCAAAAATTACGCCATATCGGCTATCTCTCGTTCACTGCATCATATCATCGTGAACTAATCAACAAGACTTTTTATTTTTCTTTGAATTTTCTGTTTGTTACTCTAGTATCTTCGCTTGTCAACATACACAAGCTAGACCACGTCAAAACAATTGGAAGATCCTGTGGTGATTCAACCCGCAAGATTGTTTCCGATCTTATTTCCATAATTAGTTTTCAATGACGAAAACTTTCAGTTTGACGTCCATTACCGTGTTATTGTGAAGGACTGATATCACTTTAATCACTCATTATTTGAGTTTTTATATTTTCGTCCATTATGCTCCAGTTTTCATGAGCTAATGTGTCCTTCGATAACTTTGTTGGGTCAATCAAAGTTTCCTTTGCATATTTTTTTTTACATCAACGTTTCTTACAGGAAGAGAAGATCAAAAGTGAGAACGAAATTTATTTTTTTGTTCCTGATTCCATCGTTGGCAATTCAGCTACTTCACCAATCAAAACATCAGAAGTTTTGAAGATCTATTTCTTTATCGGGTCAGCGTCCTCTCCATCTTCATCTTCCTTCGTCTTCCAAAATAGACGGTACATTCAAGCTCGGTCCGTTCAAGCAAGTTCATTTGGTTCAAGACAAATCCAAGTTAAATTTATAAACGGTACATCCAAGATCAGTCCAAGCCTGCCCAAGTATTAGAGTATATATTATATATATACAAGGTAGCCGGTCCGTCCAAGTTCGGGTTCAAGTCTGTCAAGTCAAGTTCATTTGGTGATTCTAAATCAAGACAAATCTTACGTCCAATTCCATCGCCAACTTCATCTCAATAACCTATGATATGCTCATGGTTAATAATCAACCGTTCAAGATATCAAGTTTTGTACGAGATTTTTTCAAGTCAAATCAAGTCTTAGTATCTTATTGTCTTTGTTAATTGTCCAATTTGCACAATGCGTTTCTCTACATGTCCAACTTGAGGGGGAGTATTAGAGTATATATTATATATATACAAGGTAGCCGAGGTCATCATGTAGAGAAGGACCGAAGGCAACCGTATAGTCAAGACATGCGCACACAAATAGCTTGAAAATGAGGTGTAAAGAAGGACCGAAAAAGGTGTATGAATATGCAATATTTGACTCATCAAGCACACAAACATGAAGTGAGGACCAAGTCAAGTGACCGTGCAACCAAGGCACGTGAAGTGAAGGCCAAGTTAAATAAATTACCTACAATAACTACCTTCCTAGTTTAGTTTAGTCATAACTCTATAAATAAGAGTTCTCCATGTAATTGTAAATTATCTCAGCTTCACCTGGAGATCATCCCAGTATCATCTTACTGGAGATCAATAATATTCACCCTTTGGGGTTTCTTACGTGGATGTAGGTCGAGATGACTGAACCACGTTAAATATCGTCTTCCTTTATTATTTTGTTATGTAGATTTATTTCTTCTTTATCGTTCTCTTATCATTGATTTATCTTATTGTTTTCAATCATGATCAATAATATCCATCTTAGTTTTGATCTACATATCAAAATTTAAGATGGTATCAGAGCCATGGGCTCTTGATCCTTATTGCTTCCGTATTCAAATATTTTGAGAGCTTTCAAAGCTTTTCTTTTCATTACATCACATGCATCATATACTGTGATTGATTATCCAAACCAATTCTTACATAGGTTTATTGATTTTTAATTAATTCGAAATTTTATCTTCCCATTTTTGGTTTTCATCATCCGTGTTTTTCTATAAACTCTGTAGCTAAATCTTAGGATTTACCGGTCCTAATAAATCTCTAGGGTTTTAATTTATTGGTGGTCGTTATCACTTTCAATCAGCAATTCTTACCGAATTCAGATGGCAATAAATAGCTCTTGCAAACCTTTGTTCTAGTCTATTGGTATTAATTCTATTCATTGTGTCAATCATATGTTTCCTTTCTCCCATCATAGACTTTTTCGTTTCAAGTCAGATGGCGTTATCCAAATCAACAATTGTTTTGTGACAATACTCAAGCTTATTCCATGGTCAACTATTCCATTCCCACATGTCTCCATTAAATTTTCCCTGGTTTATGAAAGTTATCCTTCAAGAAAATTTCCCTTCTCTAGTCCAGATGACTCTAATACTTACTGGTAATGAAGCTCAAAGTGAGAAATTTTGGGGTAGTGCATCAACCTACACACGATCAATCACGCCAAACAAGTTTGGACAAAACTGTAGTGTATGAACCTACATGTAATACCAAACAGTAGTGCATTCACCTACAACAAGGTATATCGTCGCTATTAATTTCACTCCTATTTTTCTTTGATGGTGTTGAGATTATTAGTCCCACATTGTCTGGGCATCTAAGATCCTGCGGTTTATAATCCCTTAGGGCCTCTCCACTCATTGCCAATTGGTTTTGAGTTGGATTCCCGTATTCTAACATGGTATCAGAGCAGGCAATTTGCAACGAGTCATTTGACCGCGCCTTTACTCCGCGTCACCCGATTTAGTTGTCCACGTGTTAGACCCAACGAGGTTACACGTGAGGGGGCGTGTTGAGATTATTAGTCCCACATTGTCTGGGCATCTAAGATCCTGCGGTTTATAATCCCTTAGGGCCTCTCCACTCATTTCCAATTGGTTTTGAGTTGGATGCCCGTATTCTAACAGATGGCATCTCCAAACAATGGATTTAAAATCAAAACAGTTCGGCATGAGCTAACCACGGATCTTTTGAAATTTTTTATCAAAAATTACGCCATATCGGCTATCTCTCGTTCACTGCATCATATCATCGTGAACTAATCAACAAGACTTTTTATTTTTCTTTGAATTTTTTGTTTGTTACTCTAGTATCTTCGCTTGTCAACATACACAAGCTAGACCACGTCAAAAAAATTGGACGATCCTGTGCTGATTCAACCCGCAAGATTGTTTCCGATCTTATTTCCATAATTAGTTTTCAATAACAAAAACTTTCAGTTTGACGTCCATCACCGTGTTATTGTGAAGGACTGATATCACTTTAATCACTCATTATTTGAGTTTTTATATTTTCGTCCATTATGCTCCAGTTTTCATGAGCTAATGTGTCCTTCGATAACTTTGTTGGGTCAATCAAAGTTTCCTTTGCATATTTTTTTTTACATCAACGTTTCTTACAGGAAGAGAAGATCAAAAGTGAGAACGAAATTTATTTTTTTGTTCCTGATTCCATCGTTGGCAATTCAGCTACTTCACCAATCAAAACAACAGAAGTTTTGAAGATCTATTTCTTTATCGGGTCAGCGTCCTCTCCATCTTCCTTCGTCTTCCAGTATAGACGGTACATTCAAGCTCCGTTCAAGCCGGTCCAAGTTAAATTTATAAACGGTACATCCAAGATCAGTCCAAGCCTGCCCAAGTATACGATCCGTCCAAGTTCAGTTCAAGTCTGTCAAGTCAAGTTCATTTGGTGCAAGACAAAGCTTACGTCCAATTCCATCGCCAACTTCATCTCAGCAGCTCATGGTTAATAATCAACCGTTCAAGATATCAAGTTTTGTACGAGTTTATTTCAAGTCAAATCAAGTCTTAGTATCTTATTGTCTTTGTTAATTGTCCAATTTGCACAATGCGTTTCTCTACATGTCCAACTTGAGGGGGAGTATTAGAGTATATATTATATATATACAAGGTATCCGAGGTCATCATTTAGAGAAGGACCGAAGGCAACCGTATAGTCAAGACATGCGCTATGTGTGATCTCATCACTATCAAATTACGGATGACAAATCATGCGACCTCTTGATGACAAATCATGCGACCTCTTGATGACAAATCAACAATATCAAATTACGGATCAATATGTATAGGTTTCATTCACTGGGTTAGAAGGTAGAGTAGACACGAATGAGTAGATCACACAAAGCAGAACATGAATGAGAATACTTCAATAATTTGGTTAAGAGATAAGGTCAAAAATTTAAGATTAACTTTCTATAAGACTAATTAGACCGGCTTCGATAGGAGCTGACTAAAATATGGATTAATAATAATTTTCACGTAAGACAATTGCAAAACATAGTTTGGCTAACTCTGCCTATATAAAGAGTGGTCAAGATTTGTCCTTCCTCAATTGCTATGTTATGTGAGAAGAAGGTGATATCTAAGATTGAGGTATAATTCAAATCTATTATATTCATACCATTTACAACTGGATGCCTTGAAAAAATTTGACGTGTTATTATTATTACAGGCAAGGGATACATTTACATTGACCACACTTGCGCAAATAGCTCACTTCGTAAATGATTGGTGTTGCATGTACTGTCTAAAATGCAACGAGGAATTTGAGGAAACAAGGAACCAAAAGCAGTGTCCGGAGTATTTTGGATATAGTAACTTATACCCGATGTAATACTTATGTGTTTTATTTTTTTAGTTTTTCCGCAATCTATTTATTATAGAAAAATGAACATTGCAAATACATAACATCAACAAAAATTAGACAGACTGCGTTTGACAATAATGGCTACTAATGGTCCGGAAACTGCAAAAGAAAGGAATATTTGTAGAAGAATTGTTGGGATATACAACGAACATGATATGAATGAAAAGGTATAACTATTTCGATTATGAAATCACATAAAGTTTACAGTAGAAGATGACATCAAGTTTAAAGTTAGTAACAAACATAATATTGCTAACTAAAATCTTAAAAACAAACAAGACATATAAACTTAGAAAGCCATGGGACTTGAAGAGGCCAATTTTGAAAACTACAATCTTAGAAAGCAACGATCCACAATACCATAATATTTTTTTTTATAAATATCCAACGTAGAATATGTCAACTTTTGGTAAAGGATCTATCGACAACCTATTAATTTGAAATAAGATCAGGGAGTACAATATGTGTACAATGTTCTTTATGAGGTAATGTGTCACCAGATTGTATTCCAAGTGAAGGTAGGAACATACGGAAGTGACAAAATGTCCAGGACTTTTGAAGTTACCAAAGCCTTCATTAAGACGAATTGCTAGGCACAATACTTTGTTGAAGATTTAGTGGCAGAGGTTCGCATATATACAATCCCTTCTAAAAGGTAATGGGTACACATTTTAAACATTGTCATCTAATGAGTGTTGAAAAATGACAGGAAAATCATGTCACATTGGATACTTTGTATGATTCATTCGATGCAAAAAAGAAAACAAAAAACTATTCTCTGCATATTTGGAGGATCGACAACATGACCATGATAGATGAGTCAGCTGGAACGAAATAGGAGCATTGGAGACTTTTATGGATGATATTGATCAGTTCATTTCACTGAGATGAGCGCTGCTGACGACATATTTTCAAAAAATATTTAAACTTGCATGTTCATGTGGAGCATTATCTCATTATAATCAATAAACCTAAATAAAAAAGTGTTTGGAAGTTAAGATTATATTTCTTTAGTTTGAGCAAATATCCGGTGGTAAAATATTAAAGGAAAAAAAAAGAAAAAAAGAGAGGAAAATCCCAACTATTTTTATGACAAACACATATTAAATCATAAGGAGTAGATAAGTATTCGGGACACAAATTATACGATATATTAAAAATGAACCAACATCATTGCCCGTACCATTACGGAACGGGTTAAGGGCTAGTAATACATATAATAATTTGATCGTTATTACTGTCAACCCACGTTAGTGTCAGAAGTTAATGTAGTTGTTTTTTTTTCTTCTCATTAAGTTATGATGATTTAAGATTTCTTACCACTCTTCCATGGTATTTTGGAAAATGATGTCTTTATCTTATATTGAACCATACAAAATAAGAAATCAAATGATACAAATCATTTTTCACCAGTTCATCATCTAGATGCCGAATGTATCATCCAATAATAATCTTCAAATCTCTAAGCAATCCATGTTCATTCAGCACCACCACCAAACATAGTATGACTCTTACATGTCAATAAGTATTACAGTACACTTATTAGTAGAACCTCTATGTAAGAATATCAATGGGGACATATAAAAATATTTTTATATAAAGATTATTCTTATATAGAGTTTCACTTGAAAAAGATCATCCTACATCCATCTTATTATCTCACTGTAACATATCTAACACAAACTCATTTTTAATTCAAACATTTTTTTCCCGAGATCTTTTAATCTTCCCCACCATGACCTTTACAACATCATGCTTCATATTCTCAAATTAACCCAATTACTCAGTAGATTCACTTTTAATACAAGCCACATTTATTCAAATCCATCTTGGTGAAGAAAATTTCTTTACTGTCTTAATTTCGAATGTTGTTTTATAATTTGTGATTCAATATCATTGTTTTTCTTTGATTTTATTTGCGTAGTAATTGATAGGGGTTGGTGGAATATTTTGTTTGTTCTTGGTTTGATTATTGAATCTTTAGATTGGATTTCCACAATTTTAAAACTCTAGAAAGTGAGAAGAGAGAACTGGAGAGATTAATGAGCACCACTTGATAATTGTTAGGGTAAGATGGGTTGCCAATAAAATGTGAAAAGGTGGTTCTGATGGGATTGTTAAAAATTTTGATGGTAGGATGGTGGGAGATAAAGTTGTGGTGGTGGTGATGGTACTGATGGGTTTGGTCTATTTGGAAGAATAAAATACATATAAAACATGTTAGGGCAGATACGAATTTTATTTTTTATACAATTTTTAATAATTTCTTAACAGAAGTCAAGATTTAACCGAATCAACATGGGTCAACATCAATTCCAAGTTCTAAAGCCTAAGTTGGACAAATATTAGATCAAACACCAACTATAGACAAAAAATAAGAACCAAACGGAAATTAACCCAAAATACAATCAAGATTAAGGGTGCACAGGAACCGAGCCGGACCGGCGGACCGTCCCGGAACCGGTGGAACCGTACCTGTTTTTGTACCGAACCGAGGAAGGGGGTATAGGTACTGGTCCAAAAAATAGGAACCGAGGATAGGGAGGTACATGTACACGGTCCTATCCAAGTACCATACCGTCCCGGACCGAATGTACCGAGTTGTAGCTTACTGATACAAATGATCCACTTTGGTACCCAACAGATCCTGTAACACTACTAGTTTGAAGATTCTTGGCCGTTAACATAGACGTAAGATTAGCAATAAAGCATCCCATGTACACTGAAAAGCTCTACAGGCAATGAATCTAGAGTAGTTTCTTTCAAGTTTTTCTTCTGGAAAACACGACGCGCACATGAGTCTTTTTTTTTATCATAAACCGAAAACAAAATGCTCAAACCAAGTCAGATAAAACAGAAAATGAAGACATCGTTATATATACTTGTACTTACTATGTGCAAAAACTGAAATCGAAAAGCTGAAGGAGAGATATTTCCCCAACTGCTGTGATAATGGTCCTTGGAATTCAGGGTTTTTGCCTCTTTTAAATACCCAAACAGAAAACCCAGTCGTCATGAAGAATGCGATGGTTATAAACCAAATATCCTTTAACCAAGGCCATAGAAACCACCAGAGACTACTAGTGAGATTTTTGTTGATTCTTAGTGTAATCATGCGAACTCCAGAATTTGAATATGGCTGGCTGAACTCCATATGTATGGATCTATTAGCAACAATGGTCACATCTCCCACGACAACATCAAACTGGTGCATGTTTTCACACCATTTGTCCATTAACAAAACCAAATTCTAGTATTAAAACTAAAAGTTATATGTTTTTAAACGCTAAACGGATAAAGTTTGATTAGTCATTAAACAAAATATAGAGCATTGTATGTTCACCTTCGTGTAGACAGAATATGTTAATTTATTGTAATTTCCAGCTGAAACTCCATCTATCTCATATGGGACATAATCATATTCATACGGAAATCCAAGTATCACGTTTTCAAACACATCTTTTGAAAAGCCACAGCCACGTTCCAAGATTATTATCAGTAAATGTACAAACTGCTTGAATTTTTTTGTCTGGAACCGAGACTGGTACCGGAACCGTACCTGGTACCGTACTGGTCCCGAATAGTACCGGAACCGAGGTACAGGGTACAGGTACCGGTCCAAAAAATAGGAACCGAGGCTAGGGAGGTACAGGTACTCGGTCTCGGCAAGAACCGAGCCGAACCGTACCGTGTGCACCCTTAATCAAGATAGAAATCTGGCAGATTGGAACACAATCTGGAAAATGGACAAAACTCCAGCTATAAAACTTTCCCCTAGAAATGTTCCCATGGAATTTTTCCTAGAAGAGTGCAAGTATATTGCATTACATCGATCAATATGAGATTCCTGCAATTGTAGGGAGGAAACTATGTTGCATCTCTTTGTTGTCCAGCTGCAGTATGGGATGTTATCACTACACCATTTTTAGTGTTTTGTAACAGGTTGCTTCAGTTGCAAAGAGGGGTTACGAAATTCGATGTTGCAATTTTTCGCAACGGCACATAAGCAGTTGCAAATTTTTGGTTGCAACAGTTTGAAACTGTTACAACGTGAGTTTGTCGCAACAGTTTGAAACAGTTGCAAAATGAGATGGTCGCAACAGCTTTAAACAATTGCAAAACCATAATTTCGCAACAGCTCGTCCCAGTTGCGAATTTTTTACAACATCAAAAACACTATTTATTTACTTTTTAATCAGGTTTTAATTCTTCAGTTCCCCTGTTCATTTGGAAATCCCTGCAACAATTTTAGGCAGAATTACAGTGAAATTCTTCAACTCTTATGCAGAAACATTCAAAGCATATATCCATAAGTTTCTAAGAGACATAACTTGGCAATACATAGTCATTTCATACATTAAATTATAAACACCAACCATCATTGAAGTTAGGAAACTCATGAAATCATAAACTAAAGACTTATTATGTATACCTCTGAAAAGAACTACCTAGGCAATACATATAAATTTCTTAACTTCCAATATGTAGCTAGAAATATTTCTTAAGTTTAAAGGACATACAAATTTTGCGCGTAGTATCAAAAAAATGACAAGTATGTAAACGTTTCCTAAGTTTTCAGAACATAGAAATTTTGCAGTTGCAGTTGTAAGGTGAAGTGTAATAGAAGGTAGTAGATACAATCTTAAAGGAACAAGACTGGATACAAGATCAACATTCATTACCTACATGCTCAAACAAGTATAGCTTCTTGTTTCTTCATAACCAGCCTTGTAAATAGTCGCACTTACTGCTCATATCTGCGACCTGCAAAACCCATGTACACCATGAGAGTAACCATTGTCAAAAATAATTGTAATAGTAATACAGGGTAACAAATAACAATTTTCATTGACAATTAAACTAAAAAAGGTTTGCTAAAACAAATAACAGTTTTCATTGGTAAAGAAATTTTTTTCCCACTTTCTAAGTGATTTTAGAACTCGAGGACTACTGTTTTTCTTCTATATATTTAAGTTTAATAGATATGAAAAAGGTTAACTAAAACGAAAGCTAGTGCAAATTATTTGTTTGCCTGTTTCAGAGTGGTTTCAGAAACGTACATACCTATTTAGCCAAACCAATTTCTTTTAGGATGATAAGGTTCCTTCATTAGTTGTATCCCACTCTTCTCCAGCTTCATTACCATTGACAAGAATAGCGCCATCTGTAGAATCAACATCGACATCAACAACATCTTCTTCTTGGATTCCATGCTCTTCATGTTCTTCTCCTTTATCTTATGCGTACCGAGACAAAAAGTGAAAAAAATCAACATCCAGTTCCCATCACAGAAGATAAGAATAATAAAAGGGAGAATTTTACATAGAAACAAAGAAAGTTCCTGGATGGATTAATACCGTTTGAGAATTTTGCATGCGTTAATTCTTGCGGATGTACCTGAAAGCCTTTTGCAAACTTCTATCTTGTTCACTAACATGTTCATCAAATATATTTTGACTTCTCAAATAAGAATAGAAACAATCCAATATCAAACGAGCAAGGAAACTTCATTTAAAGAAAAAATCACTACTACTTACCAGAGTCTCCTAAAACTCTTCAACTTTGCCAAAATATTCCATTCTCATGAAGTCAGCACCAAGCAAGGTGATAAAAACACTAACTGAAGCAAGCAAACACCACTTATATCGGTTAGACAAACTTCACAAAAGCCTGCAATAAACATATGGACTCATGATATACACTCATAAAACTAGGATTCAAAAGAAACTTGTGGGTAAAATCCAGTTAAAGCTCGGAATCAGAAGCAAATACCATTGGATTCAGAACCCTGCTAATGCATGTAGGGAAGAGAATTAATCAAATAATGTAAAGTGAAACTAAAAACTACATTTTTACCCCTTCAACTGCAGAACCCTGCGCATGCATGTAAGGAAGAGAATTAATCAAATAATGTTAAGTAAAACTAAAAACTGCATTTGTACCCTTTTAACTGCATAAACAAAGAAAGTTCCTGGATGGATGAACACAGTTTGAGAATTTTACAGGCGATTAGTCTTGCGGATGCACCTGGAATCCTTTTGCGAACTTATATCTAGTTCACTAACATGTTCATCAAACATATTTCGACTTCTCAAATAATATTAACAATAGACCAATACCAAACGAGCGAGGAAACTTCATTTAAAGAAAAAAATCACTACCACTTAACAGAGTCTCCGAAAACTCTTCAACTTAGCCGAAAGATTCCATTCTCATATAAGTCATACCAAGCAAGGTGATAAAAACACTAACTGAGGCAAGCAAATGTCACTTCTCTCAGTTAAAAAAACTTCACAAAAGCCTCCAATAAACATATGGATTCATGATATACACTCAGACAACTAAATACCATTGGATTCAGAAGCAACTTGTGGGTAAAATCCAGCTAAAGCTCGGAATTGGTTGCCCTTTCCTTGACCAATTTTCCAATATGCATAAACACAAGTATAAAATTAGTACTAATTTCTATTGGACGCCCAGCAAGAGTGATGTGCTAGATGTCGCACCCCCACTTTCGGTGAAGCTGCTCAAAATCTACAAGTATTCTGTATCCGAAATGAGAACACTATCGTTTTACTTTCTAAACATGCGAGTGCCTAATCATAAAAACCAAGCACCGAGTGTCAGTAAAAAGAACACAAAAATGATAACAAAGTGATATGAAGGCATACATCGTGCAGAACTAGGT
Source organism: Papaver bracteatum (assembly GCA_023529315.1). Taxonomy (NCBI): domain Eukaryota; kingdom Viridiplantae; phylum Streptophyta; class Magnoliopsida; order Ranunculales; family Papaveraceae; genus Papaver; species Papaver bracteatum. Next base: position 64,831 of record JAJJWX010002445.1, on the reverse strand, counting down.
GAAGGATAGCTATGTTACTTTGCAGTTTCTGAATTAGGTTATTGTTAGTAGACATAACACAAACTCCTACTGGAAAGTACAACTACATCACTAGGATCAATTTGCCTATAAATCAAAGCACTTAAACAAACCACAGACTCATATCTATAAGGAGATTTTAGGTTAAGAAATTTATTCACAACCATCATATACAGACATAACTTTTAAAGGAAATTCAACACTTAGATGTACATAATTGAACAAATTGAGAACATATCATGCATACGTAAATTGGTATATTACCACAAGTTTCTCTGTGTCATCGTGATTTCCTTCCATTATAAGCTGTGGGACCCTAGCTTCCAACTGATTCAGACTTAATTCTAGTTTAATTACCAACTACACTCTCTTCACTAGTGACCTAAATACATTAGGCGTGGTACGTTACAACACTAGTACCAACTGCAGGTATACATATACAAATATTGACCCAAAAGTCTTGTCACAACATTAAGTTAAATTATTGCCTCTTATAATAGGACGATAAACTTATGTATAGAGATAAATGATTAGCATGTTAAACAACACTATATTCGTTGTACCGATCTTGAACAGGAGACGTAGGTCAGAATTTTATTAATTATTTAACTGCAACACATAACTTTGGAAATCCTTTTGGAAGGTTTTCTTCAAGATCTCTCAAACTTGAATGGGCTTTATACATCGGGATCAGTTAGCACCCTCTAATGAAAAATCATATAAGGATTACATATCGATCAGTTATTATCCTGTAATGGAAAAGCATATAACGAATATCATTCTGGTTTTAGATAGCCAAGATAGCTAGAGTAAAAGAACTACCTCTTGTCTAAAAGAAAGTACCAAGTCATTCGAGTACTCAAACATAAAAACTCTTTGATTGCAACTTCTTGCAAGATGAATGACATAAAAACCATTTGCATCATTCATTACAACTGGCATATTCAAGTTCCAATAATGTGCATTAGCACGATCTACAATACAATGCTCATACAAGAGTTCCAAATGCCAAAATTTTAAGCATAATAATGTGACACTACAAAGAAAATAAAGGAATGACAAACATACCGAGCCACACCATATACCACGATACACAGTTACGCATGAACCTGAGACCATCATAAAGAGTTTTTAAATAGCAGATTGCTCTTTGGAGTTGAAAAATCCATTGAAATCTATTATGGAAGAGTAATTAGCAATATATAAAATATTAGTACCATGCCCTATTTGTTCATCAACTGACAAACCTTCTCACATGATATCAGATATCATTAAATTTAATGATATTATATATCCATGTACCAGTTCTTGATCTACATATCATATCTCCCCCTGCATCACAAACAAAAAATTAGCTACATCATACATCACTTCCCTCCAAGCCTTCAAGGTAGTAATCATTGACATCTTCTAGTCACATTCATTTACAACAAAAATCAAATCTTTAGCATTGATATACTGCAATAAAATTTTTTATCAACTAAAACAAAATTAAAACATCTTTATCATCAATTTGACATTATTGCAGCAAAATTAAAGAAATCGTAGCTTGCATTTATATCTAATTGAAAAGAGGAAAAAAAATCAAAACTAGGGTTTGGTTTATACCTTTGTTTTACATCTGACATTTGAATAATAAATAACCCCAAATTACTTAGAATTTAAGGAAAGAGTTAACGACTCTCCAGGTGGGTTTATTAAGAAATCTTCTGAAAAAAGAAAAGGTATTCTAGGGGGAATTCTCGTGCCAACAACAATAAAAGAACAGAGAAACGCGAATTAACTCTGATTCCCCTCATGAGGTCAAAATTTTGTATCCCGTAGATGGTTTGAATTCGAAGACATGTTATGGGTAATCCAGATCTATCTACTTAGATTAGAATCGGGTTAAATATTTAGAAGAGGAAGAAAAAATATCCGAATCTAAGGTTTACTTCATAGAAGTGAAATTAAAAAAAAGAAGAAAAGAAGCAGTTCATGTGCTGGTAATGATGATACCTTCTTCTTCGACGATGACAATGGAGGTTTGGTTATGATGTCGATGATAATGATGGGGGTTGCAGTAGAAAGAGGGGATGTAGTGAGGAAGAACTTGAGAGAAAGAAGATAAAATGAGATAGAGAATGAGAGGATGTTCACGATAACAAAAGATATATTGACCGAGTCAGCTTTTTCAGGTATCTGAATGAGCTAAATAGTGAGTCAGCCAAAAAGTGTGGGCAACCACACTCACGAGTCTCACGCGTACAACTACAATCTGTTGCGAATCGTAACAAGATCCAACAGTTGCGATTTTTGTAACAAAAATAAATTGTTGCAAAAAATTCGCAACTGAAAATTCGCAACAGGGACAAAGCTGTTGCGAAATCTAGTTACTAATCCTTGAATTTGGTGTAGTGTATGTCGTAGTCCTATACTTATAGATGAGACAACTTCTTTCTCTGTTTGGCTGAATTCTTGCATATGGAAGAATAAATGTGAGGAAAACTTCAAAAATATCTCACATCGTCTCTTTGATCATGAAAAAGTTCATAATATCCAGAATTATATTCTGAATAACTATTATCATAGAAGATCTGAAACTATTCAACCAACTAGATATAACTCAACCATCTTGGGACAATACAAGATCAACATAAAGATCTGCAGAATTCTAAATCTTGATAATATTACTAATTTTATTTCCTTAACGGCTTATAATTGTGCATGGCACATCTTTGGATCTAGATGATATCCAGGATACTATGGAACAGATGCAGCAACCAGAGGAGCACAACTAGCTTTTGAATGAGCAATAAAATAAAATAAATAAATGTGACTATGGAAGCTGAGGAAGATATTATCCTTCAAAGCTTCTATTTACTCTAAAAATACGCTTTAATTACAAGGGAGTTTCCCACTATCATGCAAGCTATCAAGGTGATAAAGAGGACATAGCGAACTAAATCTCTTTTTTTCTCACTAGCCCTAGACTCATTCACATAATTGATAATGCAGATGCTTCAAATTTAACATTATATTGTAAAGTTAGTAACCGTCACGAAATCATTCTTGGTCTGACAAAACTTAAACACTTCTCTTTTATATTATGGGCACCAAACTAGTTTTAATGGGGGGTATGTTTCTTGCTCAAGACCAAATTTGGGGAAAGGCATTTTGTTCTCTCGGTGCCAGACTTTTGGTATAAAAAATGTACACATGTGTCTCATGCATCGTTTTGTTGGACACATGAAACAAAATTGAAATGGACATAAAACTTGATATCTTGTAACATATATACCCAATTTAGGTAGAAAACATGTTATGGTGTAACATAGTTATACATGAATTAGTCCAACCCCTTATAATAGTATTTCATATTAGCGTTTTGTCAGCCCCCAGCACTGCGCAGTCATCCATTTATTGTCTGAAGATTTTTTTTTTTTTTTTTTGCAAGTTAAAATTTCATCCAAAAGAGTTAACCTATGGGGTTAGCAACCTTACATCTGATGGAGTAGAGTCATTTAATGACAAAATGTGTCTGACATTTGATAAGTATACTTTCAGGGCCTCAATAATACAAAAAGGTGGATAGTTTGCCCAAATATATGTGTTTTGAAAAGATTTAGCTTCCTTTGCGAGAAGGTCAGCTGGATTGTTGGTTGTTTTTGAAATAAAGAAAAGACCTAAAAAATTTGAACAAAAACTAATTTCATGTTTTACTTCGTCCATGATAGTTTGATTTTTCCATAATATAAAAGAAGGATTCCCATTCAAATAGTCGAAGAGATTTTTAAAGTCACCTTCTATGCTAGAAACAAAGCCCAGTGAAAGCATCGACATTCTCTAAAACCTTTTTTTTCCCCCTTGAAAATCTGGATTTCTAAGTCCACTTTCTTTTACCTTATTAACAATACTTGGACTTTGCTTCCCTTTAGTCAAGTTTCTGGCTCCGCCAAGCTAGAAGGCATAAATTTGCCCTAGAATAGGCTCTCAAACCATGTTCAAATCTGGCCTAGACCACAACGAAGGTATTTACACCCCGGAGTTTGGGATAGGGGCAGAATTTTAATTTTCGGACAGGCCGACACGAACAAAACACAAACTCATGTCGGGGAAGTTAAAAAGATGAAAATCCATTTTTGTTGTATGAAGCTCTGAAGAAGTGTTTTCCTCTCTCTTCTCCTTCCTCCTCCTCTTCCTACAGAATCATGATGATTGAAGAACATAAACAATCAATCAGGTTACAGAAAGAGTCAATCAAGTTATATGAACTAGCAATCCGACATAATAAAATGTGAGAACTGGCTTTGTGGTCCTTCAACAAAAGGTTTGTTGATTCTGCATCCTTATTGTTATTTTATGAACATACATAATAGTTATATAGTTACTGGAGCACGGCTAATCTGAATTTATGTTGCCATGTGACTTTTATGAACATACATAATAGTTATATAGTTACAGAAATTCTCGACGAACCAAGAAAAAAACGATGGAAAAAAAACCAATTTATTCAAATATAACTTTATCATATTTCTACTTTATCAAATAATTAATTATTGAAACACAAACGCGGTTTGTTATAAAAAAGAGCAAGTTGTTTTTTTGAATCAGGCTATATATTTATAACCAAATCATAAGGTGAATCGTGAATGACCTTAAGGATTCATAGTCGAAAAGTGTTATTCTCGAGTGCGGGTTCAGGAGGGCGAATCGGGCGACAACTCAAGCGAAACCGATTCCGCTACTCAAGAAATTTTTCTGCCAAATTTCTCTTTAATCCCTCCCCTGCATAGTCATGATTACGACTTTCTTGTTTACATCGAATACCCATTACTGATTTCAGTTTTTAATTTAATCTTTGTTTCTTAGCGGTTGTTTTAATCGTTTGGTTTTTCTTATGAAGTTATTGGAAACCCTAGTTTTATAGGTTTCAATTTTCAATTTTAATTTTAATTCTAATGATTACCTCGAGCTAATCCCCTACTGATCTTATGTAATTGCGTCTTTTTTTTAGATTTCATCCCTTCTCTCCTTACCCAATCCTGATTGGGAGGAATAAGGTTTTCCTTGCTGAAGCAGTTGAAGTGGTGAAGACCTATTTTCTTATTTTCAAACCATTGTCAATTTATAAAGATCCTCCTACGCCATTCCTGCTGCAAACACATTTATTCTCATTCTTTAAGCAAAGTGATTTTGCTTCAGTGGCCACAAACGCCTCGTTTTCCATAGTTACCCGTGCAAGAAAACCAATATTGCAGCCATCTCAGTAATCATTCCTTTTTGATTCTCTCAAGGTCGTCTTGCACCTTTCTCCCCAAGTTTTTATTCTCTATCTTTACTTATATCACAATACTTTAGCATGTCTAACGCTTGGCAATATTCTGATTTCTACCTTGACTGGAAATCAGTTTATATACAACCTCATGGCATTGTTGTTTGCTTCTCAAGAACACATAAGTCTATATTCCAACTGCAAAAATATTTGGCCTTGCTTTACCACCAAAACAAACAAACAAAAAAGCCTAGTTTTTTTAACCTCAAAATCTTTCATACAATTACCTTGTCCAATTCAATGGCTTCTACTTCAACAAGCTCTGCTGCTATCTCCAATAACCCAGAAAGAAACAAAAGTTTAGCCAAAAGAAACAGTAAGCATTGATCCTGCAAGGAAAATGAAGAAATATAGATTCTTTTGCACTTATTGGTTACGTCTGCAGAGAAAGTGAAGTCACTAGAAATGTGGTCAGCTATGCAATTAGACAAAGATGGGGTGCACAAAATGAAGTAGTTGTCATCACAACTGGAAGAAGAAATGTGTTCATTTTTAAAATACATTCTAGAGAGATATTTCAAAGAGTTTTATGGGAGAGGCCACATTCAATTGAAGGATATTTTCTTGTGCTACTCCCATGGAAATTTCATATGAACGTGCAAAGAGCAATTTTTCAGTTTGAAGTTTTATACATTGAGTTTAGACTAAGGGATGATTTGGATAGAGATGATATCCCACACCTTATTGCATCACAGGCTGGTGAACCCATCACTATCTACAACAGAGATCTCACAGGAGTGATCAAAGCAAAGGTGAGGTTGGATGTTAACTTACCCCTTGTTAGAAAAGTGCACATTACTTTGAAAGATGGAGAAAAAATCAAAATTGCAATCTTCTATTTGGGATTTCCATTGGCTACTTGTAGACATTGTTATGTCTTTAATCATAATAAAAATTATTATGGGTTGATAGCCAATATAGCTTGGATTGTTGTGCAAGTTCTAAATCTACAAGGAGTATACCCTTTTGAAGAACAAGTGGAAGAGATAGTTCAAGTAATTCAAAAAAATATGGATATTCAGGATGGAGAAGAAGGTCAAGCTAACCAGAATCCAATTTTGAATGATTTGGTGGAGGACAATGATGTTGTAGAAGAAAATAATGGAGTGTCAGATGAAATTGAACCTCAAGTAGCTGAAGAAAATATGGAGGCTACCAAACATGTCATCGAAACTTCTGTGGGCGAGAACTCGAGTAGTGAATCTTATATCTCTGAAGTTCATAGAAATGATATCAGATCAAACAAGAGGAGAAAGAAGGAATATATAATCCTTGAAGCCATGGAAATGGATGGTTACTTTCAAGAGATAGATAGAGCTCTTCATATGCTTGCTGATGAAGTGGTGAATGGTGATGCTACTCAAAATATGGAAGAGGGGGAGACCTCGACTAGAAATGTGAGGATGATGATACCAAATGAAGAGACTTACAATGAAAATAAGAAGGATTAGTCTACTACTTTGGTCGTGGATGCTGGAACCCAAAATCTCCCAATTTTCCAAGTTCTCTTCAAACTCAATTTTGGAAATTACTTTACATATATTTTCTACTATAACTTTAAAATATTTTTCCTCTCAACTGCTTTGAACCCCTACTACTGTGGTTTTTTGATTTGGCTTGACACTTATAATCTTCCTTCTTTTTTAAGTTACTCATTTTTAAACTATCCTGCAATTAGTTCCTTTCACTACACCAAAACAACCATTTTGTGGTGTTTATAAACAATGCACATATTTTGTGCAACAACTATAATTGTTGGCAAAATGGCATTGCACATTGTTGTGCAAAAAAAGTTAGCCATTGCACAAATTAATTTGAGCAACGATTATAAACGTTGCAGAATTATTGTGCAACGGTTTCTTTTTCTAATTTGTGCAACGTATATCTTAATTTGTGCAACGGTTTTTATTTAAAGAATAATGGTTTTGTGGGTCCCATTCTAGTTTTCTTTGAACGATTTATTTATTTGGTTGCAGTTATATCCGTTGCTCATTTCAGGTGATTTGTGCAACATATGTTTTTCCTACGTTTATATCCGTTGCAAAATAAAATTCAGGTAAAAAAATTTTACTACCGGCTGTTATTCCGGCAGATTTCTGTACCTGAATATAAATTGATTTTGCACCTGCATGCATATTCCATTCTAGAAGAACGAGAAGACCTAATATAGGGACCTCAATATCATTAAAATTGATCAAGAATGATTATTGATCATCACAATCCTTCAAGAATGATTCATACATCAATAAAGTAGACAATTAAACCATAAACCCATACAAAATTCCATATGTTATGAATGCAAGTTTTTGAATTTTAAATTATGAAAACCCTAACCTTATGTTGTTACATTCTAAGAAGTCTTTAGGATTCCAAACACTAGCACAGGAAGAACATTAACTCAATCCTGCAGAGTACGAGACAGAATTAGAATCCAATTCTGAACTCAAAGAAACTACCATATATGTGAAGTATGTATATGTTCAATTTTTGGGAAACAACAGGTGAAAGAAATTGGTGTAGAATTTGCTTTACATACCGTTAGAGTCGATGTGATCGCATAAAATTTCCAGGTAGAATGCTATACTGCAATAGGAAATTTTTTCCCAAAACTGAGTAAGGAATCAACTTAGGTCTACATTATATGACTAACGACAACGTTTACTATCGAACTGATATTAAAAAGAGTTTCTGCCCAAAGAAAATTACCTTTTTTCCTTTCTGTGATGGTATGAAACAGACACATGAAAATTTCAGCAGATCTAAGGTGACAAGTGCTCTTTACCTATAAAAGATTCATTGTATTTGACTTAGCATAATAAAAACATTTCCTGGAATAAATATCGATTATCATTATTGGGTGTTTGACCGTTCCTTTAATGAACTAAATTATATTGTCCAACATCTCATGGACAGGATTCCATCACAGGCAAACCATACTTTTAATAAAAAATAAAATAGAGACTACAACAATAAGATGGTGGTAATGAGGATAGTCTTAGCACTTCTTTACAATGAAACTATTTTAATTATCTAGAAAACTAACCACCAGAAAATCAACATCAGCTCGAGTACGCGGGCAAAAGCTTCTAATATCCTCTTGAACTTGATGACCCTAAACCAGAAAATAACCATCTCAGGAAGTATGAGTGAAATAAAAACATTAATACAAGACTAGAAAAGCGAACAGATTTTGCATAGAGATGGAAACTAACCTGACTGCATCTTACATGCATAACTTCCACAAAACCTTTAGGTCCAATAACATTCCACCTAAGATCATTATATAGCTTGGATGAATTAGGAACCGTTTAAAAAGGATAGTAGTTGTTGACACCCCAATTTCGCACCCTCCGTAAAAACATTACTTTTACGCTTCGAAGCCAAATACAAGAGAAATTCTTTGTGGAACAATTAAGGATTTCCATATCCTTTAAATCAAGCCCACAAACACTCCTCAACCACCCATTTCACTACCCAATCAATCCCACAAGCACTATCCAATTACCCATTTCATTACCCATCCACCCAAACCGCCACAAAAGAAAAACTACCACAAAAGAAAGAAACCACATCTCCATAGTCGAAGTTCCACCCAACTTCTAACTATGTCTCTTTTCTAAATAGCTCATGCATGAAAATCTATTCTCAATAAATTATAAACATTTCCCCTTTAATCATGAAGTAGAGGCCAATCTTACGATTGGGCGGCTGATGGGTGCCTAACACATTCCCATCCCGTACTAGAATCTCCTTACCCAGACTCTCTGATAGCAGACCATAAACATGAAAGTCATAACTAGTTTTGTTTTCCCCAAAAGAATTCAAACTAGTTAAAAGGGTCCTGACTCCCCTTAGTCAGGTGGCGACTTCAAAACATCTCTCTTTTCCTTGCGAAGTTGGCTCCCTTACTAATGAACTAGTGAGAAGCTACCTCTATTCTCCCTTGTGCGATAAACATCCACGAACGGATTAGCACATAGACCTCTCCCCATAACAAATTATGGATCGGAAAATACTGGCACTCGACCGTGCAAAGGCCTCGATTTATACAGTGGCAACTTCACTGGGGAATCTACAGCGGCACTCGACCCGTGCACAAGCCTCGATTTCTACAGTGGCGACTTCACTGGGGAATAAATAAGAGATTCGACTTGAAAAATGATTAAAGGGAAAATGTTTTTTTTTACTAATATTTATTTGAGAAAGGTTTACATTTCAGGTACCATCGCCGAGAGAAGGGGCAGTCGTATTCTCAAAATCCTCTCAACCAGGGGAGAAGCATCCGCATATTGCTCCTGACATAATTTCTAAAGACGGTGAAACCTGTTTCTCAAGCAAAAAAAAAAAAAAAGGGTCCGGAACAAGATATTTAATTCACAAAGGAAAGTCTTACAAGATCCTCATCTACAACAATGCAAATCAAGAACAACTACTCATCTGAATTATACATGATCAGATCTAAAAAAAAAAAAATTGATAATAAACCAAAGAGGAAGAAGTGAAGATCTAATGCAAGAAAACGATGATCCATTCTGAGTATGGACTGAGACTCAACTTCTTCACCATTTCACATTGATCAAAACCAATACAAACGGTAAGAGTATTATTACCCCTAACACACATGATTCAAGCGTCTTCATCAAATGAATACCATCTACATGTGTCAAAATACATCTAAATACAAATCTGGCTTCAACCTTGAAATCTCGATTTATCATTGTATGTACTCTGGAGCTGCATACGGAATGCTTTTGCATCTTTCCTTGAATCATCATATCTCCATCTTCTAGCCGAACGTTAATTTGGATCTCAAGATGAACTTACAACGAAGACAAAAAAAGAGAGTTTTGTGTAGATCTGTACTAATACTTCGCCAAAACATCTTTTCGCAGATAAACCAACTTCAGAAAAGGATTTCTTCATATTCTCGGATTCTATCTTGCACATTACACTAAGTAAATGATCACTACAACAACAAACCAAACAAGCAAGAAGCAAAATAACATGATCTATTGCCCAAAGAAAAAGGGGGTAGTGGATGATATAGAAGATCGAAGCTCAAATCTTGTACAAACAAGCAAGATTCAAAGACATTTTCTTGAGTCTCTGATAATTTTTTTTGAAGGAGACGGAAATAAAAGAGAGAAGCTGATGGTCGAGGAAGAAGAAGATGAAGTATATAAAGCAGAAGATTAGGGCGCCATCAAACTACTTTTCGGGCAAACTGAAATGAAATCTATGACCCGTCGGGTTTCTCCAACCCATTAGAGTCATTCATCCGATCCGCTAGCTCATTTTCCATGTATAAAAAAAAAATCAAAAAAAAAATGCAGTCTACCTCGTAAAGAAGTCGAAGCATGGACAATTCTTCAAAAAGAGTATCAATACGTACCTGCCTCCCAGGGATTTTATATTGATTTCATCATGTCTCAACATGATCCCGTACATCTCATTCACCACCGACTTCAATTGGCGCTCACGGCTATCCACCAAACGGAGCAAGTATTGTTGAAGAGGTCTGAAAGCCTAAAACAAGAAATGAGTTAATAAAAGTATTAGGTCATTAAGGCAAAAGGGAAGAATAGCAACGTTACCTCGGGAATATCGTCCGGGAGAGGTAACCCAACAATGTTTTCACGATCAAAAGAGCCACCTTCAATTGGAACCACATTTGAAGTTCCTAAGATAGGTATTTGGAAGTCCCATGTTGGAAGAAGATGGCCGAGACTCATTAATGGAACTTGTGGAGATGGAGAATTGCTTGAAGATCCTATCAATAATGGACGAGGGGCAAAACCTGGATCACCCACTACAATATTTTCTCGGCAAACTTGGATAGAAAGAGGTGGCCCTAAATAAACCAATCTCCAATATGAATCGAAATTCATTCCACGATCAACTGAATCCTCATAGGAACGTTGTGATTGGCGTGAAATCTTATCCATATCACTAAACGATGCATAAGGAAAACATGTATCGTTAGGAGGAGGAAAACGGGGTGTAGCATCTGGTTGACTAATTTTCCGCCAAAATCTGTCACCAAGATACCAAGCACAGTAATCTGGGCCTCGTAACAAGTACCAAAGCATGCTAGATGACATGGAATGAATGACTCTTTGATCACGCCGAATCAAATGACTCTTCCAAGGGTCCTAGCAAATCTGCGATCGAAATGGAGGTATACATATATAATAATATATATATAATCAAAAAACAAAGGAAAAGATAAAAAAAAAAGTGTTTCTTACAGAGTCAACCGTCGCTTCCTCCAAACAAAGGCATGTATATGCAGTCGAGTAAATTTGAAGTGCACTTTTCCATCTAGCCATTCGAGGAAATGTTTGACTATTTGAGAAGCTTGTATCAAAAGGAGGGCGACTGATGGGAAGATACTCATAACACCAATACTATTACAAAAAAAAAATGGGTGTTAAATGTACTCACATCTTGGCAAACCGAAGCAAGGAGAAATGTACTCACATTCAAGACAGGACAGAATCCACATAAGGCTTTTGTTTGAAGGTGTGTTGCTCGGGTTAGATAGGTGTAAAGTCGCGCCATCACACAACTTTCCCAATCGAAAAAAATCACCAAATCAAAGTCAGAAAATGCTGCCAAGTAGCCTGATTTGATATAGCCACTAGAAGAGCTAAGGAAGGTATGACCCGCAACAAAAATCAGGAAAGCTCTAGTAACATCAATAAATTTAGAATCATCTTTCGAAGCGTCAGCAGCGAGATCCAGCTCAGGGACCTAGAAATTCATCTTCAAGCCACATAAGCTGACGTACCAATTCTTAGGGAAGATATCCCCACAGTGTGGTCCCAACATATTTCGGACATTCTCCTATGTCATGTTTACACCCAACGGGACAGGAGCTCCTACCCCCACACTGATGCCACTAATCATGTAGAAATCCGGAGGAGTGATGGTTAACTCACAGTATGGAAGGTGAAATGAATTAGTAGCACCCCACCATCGCTCTGCCACGATTAAAGCATTCTCACTATCATGGAACGATTCCAAAGTTTCAATAAATTCGTACCAACCGATCCTTTCACTAGTGGAGAAGGGAGTTTTAATTACCCACATCCTCGACCCTCAATAGCGGTCAATGGACCGTGGACCGGTCAGGACGGTCGTAGATATAATAAATTTTCGGAGCACAAATTAGATATACTCACTTTGACCCCCAAAGCTTAATGCACTAAGCTTAAGCAAGATTATTACCTCAAGACGACCTCAACCTCTATGGAAACCAAAACAAAACAAAACTGTGAGCCACAACCCAGTAGAGAGATAACGATACGATAACACAAGTATATAGAAATGCCCAAATACAAATAACCGAATCAAGTAAAGCATAATCAATATGTTAAGTTGTTGAGCACATCCATATCGAAGTATTAAAGGCCTTACAAAGACAATACACAGTCGAAATCATTAAAACCATGAGTTCACAATAATCTAATGTGAGGGTCCGAATAACCAATTGTCGAAGTTTATAAGAAAACTAACCTATCATCCCGAACGATCTTCCGCAGGTCACCATTAATATGGATTTCCCCTTGTGGGACCGAAAAACTCATTAGTAGTGTTCACAATCAAAAGGATGCTCAACGCAATTCATAAATAGTTCGCAAACTTCGTTAAATACGAGAATCGAACAAACTATCAACACAATATTGATTCATTAACCATGAAATCAACTTACCTTAGCTTTTTCGCATAAAACAAAATCATAAATACATGTAAGTATTAAACCATAGAGTTGGACATAAACTCAGATTCAATAAGTTCACTCAAACCAAAGAGTTTGCACGAAAAGATCGTTTTAAACTACTTACTCAAAGATATTACCATGGGCTTCGTTTCAAATAAAAATGCGACAAATATTACCATTTTACAAGCTGGAGAATACCTCCATTTACATAAAAATAATTTACAAAAAGAAGAGAGTCAAATATCTTAGGTAACTAAATATTTAGTTATAAGACAACTGCACAATGTTGCTGAAATTTCAGATTGCATAGCTTGTATTCAAAAATTCGTACAAAATTCATTACACAATGACATTCAGAGATTTTGGTACCATTAGAAATATAATAAACCCCACTTTTACATAAAAATGATAAACAAAGGTAATGAAGTTTATAGCTATGTTTAAACATCTCAACCAAACAGGACAGATGTGCAGTTCTTCAGAAAATTCAGTTTTGATGGTCTGTAATAAAAAATTAGTGTAAAAATCATTACATAATGGAATTTAGCAAACTTGGTCTTGTTAGAAATCTGAGAGGCTCCTATTCTAAATAAAAATCATTACCAGAGGAAATCAGGTACATAGTTTATTCGAAAAGTCCCAAATAAACAGGACATTAACCAAGCTCTACAAAATTTACAGTTTTGGAAGTCTATAATCAAAAATTCACCCAGACTTCATTACTTATCGGAATACATTGATTCTTGGATAGTTTTAAAGATGAAAATAAACTATTTCATATAAAAATAACAACCAAAAATAATATTCAAATGAACTTGGTGAGAATTAAGCCCTAAAACAGGACATAAAACTATTTCAGAAATCCTTGAATTGCTTTCAAATCGGGTTTCAAGAGGAAATAAAGATCAATTCATTGAGAGTACCCATGGATTATTTTTAGAATTAATAGAGTTTTAACATCAAATTAGAAGAAAAACCCTAACTTGTTTCATGAACCCTAAATCAAAATCAAGAGGAACAAGCATGAATTCATTTTAAACATCACATAGAGTTTCATAAGAGTATGAATAAGCTTGAATTCAATTAGATGTGAAATTAGAGAATCAAAGTAATGAATTCACTTCAAATCAGTTTAAAAGAAGAGTATCCCCCTACCTTTTATGTAGAAAACGGATCCAAAAGCCACCTAATTAAATCAATCTATGTGAAACAAGCTTCAATCTCTAAGTTGTTTGATTGAATTTTTCTTTTCTTTGATGCAGGAAGGAAGAGAAAATCAGAAATGAAAGCCAAGATATGAATTTAATCGAAATTCAAAGATTAAAGCTTATCAATTAAATTGAAATGACCAAAATACCCTTCTTTAGACTTAAACTCGACACACACCCAATGAAGGTGTCAATTTGTCGCAAATTCGAGTATAAAAACTCTATTAACGTCTGTACATGCTACAGACAGGCTCACACAAAGAGAAATATTATTTCTCAAACAAAAACCAAGTGTTTCTCAATTGAAACACAACGACAACTAAATTCACACTCCACAATGTGTAACTTCTAGTCTTCCAATTCTAATGAATTGGGATCGCATCCTAATATTTGAAGAAAAAGAACGCGGGTATTAAAGTAACACTTCATTCTTTCACCAAAATGCTAATAACAGAAAGAGAATAAACTACATTCACACTCCCAGAGATGATACTAGTCTTTGGATTGATGATAATTCTCAGCTTCATAAACTGCTAATTAAAGATTTCGAATCTATTAGTACATCAAGTAATGCGCAACACCTTAAAAACTCTCATTGAACCTTGTATCAATGAGAATGAGAACAATACCCTCATCAGTATACCCGATGAGCTTGAAATTAAAAACACACTTTTTTAATATGAATTAATGGGGTTCTCTTGGCCCAGACGGCTACCCGCCTGGGTTCTTCAAAGAGAACTGGGTAATTGTCAAAAAAGACATTACTAATATGGTCCAAGATTTTTTCAGGAAAAAGTTTTTGCTCAAAGAAATGAACAACTTTTATATTACCTTAATCTCTAAAGTTGAAAACCCCTCTACTCCCAGTGATTTTCGTCCTATCAGTCTTAGTAATGCTACTTATAAAATAATTTCAAAAATCCTAACAAATAAGCTAAAGCCCATGCTTGATAAGCTGATCTCTCAAAATCAGTCTGCTTTTATTCCTGGTCGCCAGATTACTGATAATATTATTGTTGCGCATGAGATTCTCCACTCCACGAAGACTTCTAAAAATAAAACCGGTCACATGGCCTTAAAAATTGACCTTTATAAAGCTTTTGATAGGATAGAATGGTATTTCTTAAATCAAATTGTACTCGCTTTTGGTT
This sequence comes from Papaver bracteatum, assembly GCA_023529315.1. Classification (NCBI taxonomy): domain Eukaryota; kingdom Viridiplantae; phylum Streptophyta; class Magnoliopsida; order Ranunculales; family Papaveraceae; genus Papaver; species Papaver bracteatum. Next base: position 49,417 of record JAJJWX010002445.1, on the reverse strand, counting down.
TCTGTAAAGATGTGTGTCACATTATTATGCAATGTGTCACTATAACTTATTTCTCTGTTCTTCTTAATGGTGAACCTAGTGAAAGGCTCACGGTCTCTAGAGGGCTTAGACAAGGGGATCCTTTGTCCCCTTATATGTTCATCATTTATATGGAAGTGCTCTCTAAAATGCTGTCTAAAGCTGAGGATGAAAAGAAAATTACCGGTGTCAAAGTATCTAGATCTGCTCCCCCTGTTTCTCACCTATTCTTTGCTGACTATTGCTTTTTATTTGCAAAAGCTTGCTTCACTGAAGCAAAAAACATAGTAAATATTTTTAACACTTTTGGTGAAATGACTGGTCAAGTTATTAATTTCAATAAATCGGGTGTTTATTTCACACCCAAAATTCATAACAAACACTGTAAAATCATCTCTAAAATCCTCAAAATTAGAAAATTTTCTAAAAACGACAAATATTTAGGAACACCGCTTTTCTTTGATAGGAATAAAGTGAATAACTTTGAGCCACTTCTTAACAAATACTACACTGTTCTTCAAGTTTGGATAGGGAAAATGTTCAACTAAGCTGGGCGCACCGCACTAATAAAAAATGTCCTTAGTGCTTACCCTAATCATCAAATGCAATGTCTTTCTTTCCCTAAGAAAACTTTAGACAATCTTGATAAGATTCAAAGAGACTTCTGGTAGCAGAAAAAAAAATAAAAAAAATAAAAAAAAGTGCTATTACCCTAAAGCATGGCCTAGTATAACCAAAGACATTAGGAAGGGTGGTTTAGGAATTAGAATTCCACATAAGCACAATCTAGCTTTAATAACCAATATGGATTGTAGGCTGATTCATAATCAAGATAAGTTGTGGGCTAAAATTCTGAAACACAAATATTTTAGAAAGCACCACCCTTTAAAGAAAACAAGAAAACACAAAAATTCGTGGATTTGGAATAGTATTAAAAAGGCCCGTCTGTAATAAAATCAAATTATATCTTGCAAGTTAATAATGGGGAAGATATTAATATTTGGTCTGACTTCTGTCTTCCTAACCAAAATCAACTTCTAACCCCAATTTTGTATGACGATAACATGCCTAATAATGTCAGTTATCTTAATAATGCTAATGGTGAATGGGATATGAATATTATAAAGAATTACATTGACAATACTTATCATAATGCTATAAAAGCCATCTCTGCAGATGCTAGTAAGAAAGAAAGAATTAGATGGAAATCAACCATCTCTGGAAACCTTAATACCAAGTCTGTTTATAATTTCCAGACAAATCTTAACTTTAATAAAGATGAAGCCAAATTCTGGAAACAGATTTGGAAGCTTAATATGGCCCCTAAAGTGAATATGTTCTATTGGAAAGTTGTTAACAATGCTCTTGCTTTGGGGAAAAATATGTCCAAATATGTTAAAGACTCTAAACCTTATTGCATGCTTTGTAATAATCATGATGTGGAAGATGAAATGCATTTTTTTGTGAACTGTAAGTTTTCTAAGAAGATCTAGGAAGCTTTTGATCTGAGTGACATACATCATAATAGTGGAAACATAAATGTCTTGCATTGGTTTAAAACCTAGATGAATGTTAAGAGCCTTGAAGGCAAACATAATCTGATATCCTTCATCATGTGGTCCATCTGGAAATATAAAAATAGTGTTCACTTTGATAATGTTGTGCCTGATGTGCAAAAACTAATTAATAGCATTAAATCATCCCACCAGAAGCTTGGACATGACATGAATAGTAAAACTGGTCATGTTTCTATCAATGCTAAGAAGTATCTCAGTAATAGACATAACTCTGATAATGACAAGTATGATTGGTTTATACATTTTGATGCATCATTTATTGAAGATGATTTCACTATGGGATATGCCATATCTATTCTAGATAGTACATGAGTCAGAAAATATTGCAGAGCAGGGAGCAATTGGACTGCCTACCCCTTAGAAGCAGAAGCAAAAGATGGAATTGAGGCGATAAGGTGGATGAAAGAACTAAAGATAAAAAATTGTTGCATCATTAATGATTGTCTTACATTAATGAAGATTTTGAAAGGAGAAGCTGATCCGGAAATTCAACTTTGGAGGTCTCAGACAAGCATCATTAGATGCAAATTTTCCCTTATGCATTGTGATTCGGTTTCTTTTTTGTATAAACCTATGACCTATGTAAACTTTGAAGACAAATGATAGGTGTCTAAAACACCTTGATATTTATCTATTGTTTATGCTTTCTTTGCTATGTTTTCTTGTAAATTATGTATTTTATGTTTGATTTTGAGTTTTAGGTACTTTGGAGCAAAAGAAGAAGAAATATCGCTTAAATGGGCTAAAGTGTCTTTTCATGTGCAACTGCTGATGGAGGCGAATTATCACTTATTATTTGCTTTTATCTCTTCATCTCTGAAAGGCATGTCGGCTTTAGTGATGCGAGTTTTGTCTGAAAAGCATGGCAACCTTAGTGATGAAATTGAAGAAAATAAGTGAATATGAGAGGTAAGAGATGGTTGATCGAGAAACTACTAAAAGCACCCATAAAAGTGTTAAAGGCACTCCCAAAAATGTCCCAGAAGAGTAGCTAAAGGCGCCCGGAGTACCCAGGAGTTTTCACTATTCACAGCCCAAAATTCATCTTTATACCCCACAAATTGTTATTTGCACCCCAAGAATTGCTAAACGTACCCCAAATTACTAAAGGGACGCCGTTGTTGGATAAGGGGAGGTCATCTTCAACCTTTTGAATTTAAATTTTGCCGGGAAAACTAGTTGCAGAATTAGGGTTTGAATTTTGGGTGATTTATAATGAGACTAAAGCTATGAAATTAAATGGGTTTGTTCTAATGGTGTAGACGGAGATGGTAATGGTCTCGGTTTTGTCTAGAATTAGATGAAATGTCGAGATTTAAAGAACAGAGAATTCACGGGTTTTGGCGGGAAAACATGACAGTTGCAGGCAAATTCAGGGTTCGACTTTTCCGCAAGTTAGAAGGAGATTCAATTGGTGTTTTGAACTGTACTGGACCTGTTTAACCTAAACATGGTTGGTAAGTCCTTTAGACTCGATCAAATTGGGCTGTATTATCGGTTTGGAGAAAAAAAGAGACGTAAAAGATTACGAAGATTCTGTAATGGTTTTGGGAGATTTAACCGAGTTTGTTGCAAAATTTAGATTGGTATTAGTCGGTGGTGATTAAACAGGATTGGTAGTTTCCTTTGAATCGAAGATTAAGGAGATTTTTATCGAACAATGTATCGGAGTTATCTCGGGATAGTTTGGTTGTTCTTTTGGAAATTACAGGAGTAAATTGGGAAGAATATATTACCTGAGATTTCATTCATCGAATAAAGAAGATTTGGGTTAAAATTGGAAGGAGGATACGTGTGAAAGTTGAACAGGGAAGTAAAAAACCCATTACTTGAGAAGGAGGAGAAAGGAAGATATTCTCGGGATTTATGATGCTGTTGTGTATATAAAGAGGTGTTGGGAGTTTTAGGGGGCATACGGATACTTTGGAGAATAAATCTAGGCTTAGAATCGTAAAAATCACAAGTTCAAAATTTCTTCCTGCTGCTGCATATTCAAGAACACGAAGAACATTGAACTTCCTGAAACAGTCGCAGAACAATATCGTTAAACAACATCAGAAAATATAGTATCGTTAATTAACAACAGAAGGATTATATCGTTATTTGCTTGGTAGCGACAGATCTTTAGCAACCGAACCAGCTGAACAGTTTTAGCTGCTGAATCCCTGTAGCGACTGAAAATCGTTGTAAGCATATTTTTATCTTTTTGAATACAATGATTAATGAAATTCTCTTCAATTTTGATTCAGCTGTTATAACATAACCGATCATTAACGGTTGGATATCCATAAAACAACAAATACCAAATTTGATTATGAGGTTAGAAGAGAAGTTTGATTATGAGGTTAGGACCAAAGTTACTTACTAGTAATGTTCATATTTCTATTACAACAAACAACATTATTACAAGGGTAAGTAGTCACATAAATAGTCAAACACATTATAAAGTGTTGTGTGAGGCGTGGGGTGAGGCGCCAAGCCGGTCGCCTCACAAGTACCGGCATGGTCTTCATCCTAAATAACCATGCCAGAACTCAGTACCGGCATTGTCATCATCACTACCGGCATGGTCTTCATCCCTACCGAATGCGAAAAAAAAAAGAAAAAAAATCAAAGTGAGGAGCCGGCAGAGAAGGAGAAGGGAATTTAAAAGGGAGTGGGAAATGTTTAGAATTTATAAGGGAGTAGGGTATTTTTATGTTAGCTTTCATAGGCGATCAAGGAAAGTTTCGTATTTTTGCCCCCCAAAACACCCCATAGGAGACACTATTGGTTGGGGGAAGTAATTCATATCCCCAAATTAGTTTTGATATCCCCCAATTATGGGTTCTTTTTTTATATAAGAAAGTTTCATTGTCTAAAAAATGTTGCAATTAGGAGACATTAAAATCAATTTAAGCACCTTCTCATATCGCACAAATCTTCTAAAATCTTTCTTCTTTTTAATCTAATCAAAATATATTATTTTAAGTATCCCCAAACACACTTGGATAAGGGGTACGTCATAATGTTTCTTTTTTCTTTGAGTATCCCCCAATTTGTGGAAGTATCCCCCAATTACGCCTTTTTAAAAAAAAATTAAGATTTTGGCATAAAAAAATACTGAATCAAAATATTATTTCAAAGATTTTCGGCACATTTTTTTTATGGAAATTGATAAGATTTTCAGCATTAAACAATTTATTTGTATTCGTATTTACGGTTTAAAAAATCCAGATTTTATTTTTATTAAATTTTATGGTAGGGATTTTATTAGAGTCATGTAAACGCGGTGAAAGAATTTTGCTAAAATTTCGTCCAATCAGAATCAAGGGTTTCGTCGACACCCAACACAAAAATAGGGTGAATGCTATCGCCGGTTTTGGAGCATCAAATCAAATAAATAAGATTAGAAATTAGCGGCCACGAAATGTAAGGGACTAACATTTTTTAGCCAATCAGGAGCGAGGATTTTTTTTCACCCGCCAATGAGAGGGGAGATTAGCGCGACTCTCGACGTGGTGTGAGATATATGATTGGGTCTGTACGTCGTTGATAATAATAATATACAAAATAAAAAGTATAAATCTTTAAAATTAAAAACTTTATTAAGTTGCTGACGAAATAGATTTACTATTAGTTAGCTAGAACGACATTTTCCCTTCATGAACCTAATTCTCAATACTCTGTAGCGAATGAGAGTGACTGGTCCACAACATTATACAAAATCCTTTTATTGGCTTGTTGCATTGCTCCTAAAACAAAAGCCGGCCTATTTTTATCCATTCGGTAAAATCCTAAGCAGACGGTTTCTGCGGATATAATCACAAAACTAGCCCTATAATCTGAAATAACATAATCAGCTTGTTCAAAATGAAGTGTTATTGAAGGATACTTAGTAATATCAAATCTTCCAGGTAGGCGGAAACAAACATCAAAACTATTATAGGTGCCAATATATTCTACTCCAAGCTCTCTAAAATACTCCTTAACCAAATCTGCAACTCTATCAAAATGATCTTTATATATAGTTGAAAAGGGAGCACCGGAGTCTATGATGGTACCGCCTTCTTTTTGAGAGTGAATTTTAAAAGTACCTATAGGAAAGCGTATTCTTTTTTTGCCAACGCTAATATCTTCTAGATTTAAGTAATACACACGCGTTGGAAAATGAGGCACCAATATGGGAGTTGTATAAACTACGCCTCCAATTTTTGCATCGGCACCAAATATTAAATATGTATCTTATCCCTGAATCTTATTGTTAAACATCTCTAAACAATAGGAAAATTTACCTTCTCCAACAGCACCTAATTGATTTAGAAATGACCATTCTCCTTGTCCTAAGCCGAGTATTCCTGCAATAAGATCAGGATTTCCATATAAATGATTTCTACCGATATCGTTTTCAAAATTATCTTGGCGAAAACCACAACCCATGGACATATTAATTTCAATGCCGCCGGTATTAGAGCCTAAAGTAAATTTTTCTTTAGCTACAATACCAGATGTAACTGATCCAGTCGCATAGCGTACTTTATAAGTGCATTGGCCGTAAACATTGCACTTATCTCCCTTGCAAAAAGGATGAGTATTACAAGGAACGGGATGATACGTAGATGACGATCTCCAAGGATAAATGGGCATATCTTGATAGAAAGCTTTTGTGGCACCTTCGCATTGAAGCCACGTCTGAGAACTACCAGTATCAATCATCAAATAGTAATTCTTGACTGGTTCGAAATTATGATCAAATGTACCTAAACCAACCATTGCAATGTAAAACGAACCAGGTTCATAAATTACAGGCAAACGTACAACATCGGGATTCATTGAGCGAGTTGCATTGTCATGGAGTAATATTTGTGACTCGATGTAACATGATCGAGCTTTGGATTGTTCTCCGAGTCTCTGAAGTCTTTGCTCACTTGTGAAATGGTCACCTAGATATAAAGGTGATTCTTTGGAGTCTCTATGAATCATCTTCAAACTAAACACTTTATTTGAATGCACCATAACGACTGGATTGAATAGTAGTGTAACATGAGTAACTGATAGAAGAAAAATGAAAACAAACTTCCCCATTTTAAAGGTAAGACGAGTTTTGGTGGACACAACTATGTGCCATCTTGAACTTCAATTTATAACACTGTAAACGAAATACTTGTATTGTTTTTTAAAAAGATATTTTGTTATTAGTATGCATTATATCTGTAGATTTATTTTCTTATCTATTAGGTAAGAAATAAGGATTTCCATGGATATTCAGCAATACCATATAATTAAGGATATACGATCCTGAACTTCCATTTATAGTACTGCAAATGAAATATTAGTATTGTTTTTAGATTTTTGAAGTTAAAACAAAATCTTTTCTTATTAATATGCATTAATATCTCTGGATTATTTGCTTATATATTAGGACAAGAATATTTCAAGCTACAACTTTATCTTGTATCACAACAACAAGCACAACTCGTATCTTGTATGCGTATGGGCCGATAAACTCAACAACTTTATTTGTCAGTTTTTAGTTTTAGTCTATTTCATTGTGTTTCATCTTTTCAGCAAGTTGTTTCCATAGTCTGTAATACTATCTCTTAGTTTAGTTACTTTTGAAGTTATGAATCAAGCCGAAAAACAAAGCAGCAGACAGATATCACTAGGAGCAGCAACAAGATACGAGGACCTGATTAGAAACTTCGATCAACTTCATCGAACACCTCTACCTCCATCTAAATTCTTGCGGACATTTTCATGTCCATCAAAAATAAAGCTTTTCTAGTGTAAAGCATTGACTGAAGGTCTATCAACCTTCGACAGCAACATCCCCCATCGATGCAACTCCTGTTCGAATACGACTATTATGGACCAATATCATGTTGATAAAGATTCAAGGATTCCCAATCTAATTGTAACTGATGAATCTTGGGGAGTTTACTATCCTCGTGTAATAGTTCACTAGTAATTTGATAAATTTTATCCTTCAAAAAAAAAAAAGAATTAAGGATTTTACCATTGTAATAAAAATATCTTGTTTTGAAAATAATATCTAGAAGTACCTAAGTTGTAATATTTTATTTTTATTTTTTTTATTGGGTCCAATGATAGTCTTTTCATTAAGAACAGTAACGTAGATGTTAGTCCCGAAGGATTGTAATTAAATTAATTAAGGATATGCAATATTAGTTCTTATTAATGTTTTCGGATTTTAGAAGTTAAAACATGACCTTTTCTTATTAATATGCATTAAAGACATATTAGTGAACGTACATAATTATATAAGGAGTGCCATTGTAATATTTCTTTATTGGGTTCTTAAACCACAAGTAATTGAGAGATAGGAGGAGCTCAAGGATGAGTTTGATCTTACAAGAGAAGGAAAAAACCAGTTTTTAGGACATAATTGTGAAGCCATGAAAGTTTTTTTAATTTTTTGTTGCATACAGGCTACAAGCGACTTACAGTGAATGATTTAATGATTACAGATGGTAGTAATCGATTGATGTTTTGCAATAACTCACAAAAAACGTTATAATTCCATCAAAATGCATCTTATTGGACACCCCTCTGAACCAACCAATCTCAGAGGTAAGCAATGCACATAAGAATACAGCCCAGCGTCGATATCATCCAGGTTCAGGCCTTCCATAATAATGATGTCCTGGCAGCATTAATTTGCATTTACAAAAATCACATGATACTTTTAGGGAGCAAAATATAAGGTGACCAGACCACATTTATAGCTTTTGGAGATAAAAAGAGCCAACAACAAAACCACACCCATAAAGATGCGAACATACTATGAGCTTCGAATTTTACCAATAGTGAACGAAATAATTTTTACAAATCATCCATCAATAATGAAAAGTTATATCTTACCAACCATCTTGATGTCAGTGTGATCTTTCAGCCACTGTGCTTCATCCTGCATAAAACCAATATAACTGGTGTCGAACTGGTTTTTGTACATAAGCAACCTGTAATAAAAAAAAATCATTAAGGTAGCCACTGAATCACATGATAATGAGGACTGAGGAAACTAGTAAATGATGGGCATATGAGATACCTGTCAGTTTTTAATGTTCTGAATATCACTCGACGCACTCCCACTATGGAATGAACAAACATGAAAAATGGATGTTCAAATCAACAAATATGAGGGTTTGAACATTGAGTTGGAACACCCAGCGCGCGTCTGTGGTAAAGACGGGCGTCATTTATGCCAACATTGGCGTCAGAACAAATAACTCCCGCGTTATTATGTATAGCGTGCATCAGAATAGATAGCCCTAGAGTCCGTATGAATAACGCCAACATCAGACTCTATGGCGCTAACAACTCAATCTGAACGTCTCCAGAACTCTTTGATCCAACGGATACATTTTATGAAATCAATAAATACTCCTCATTTCAACTCTAAATGCACACATTCTACACATTCTTCCCTCTTAAATTATCTACAAAAATGCCTACTAGAGTTCGTTCTGTTAGCTTCACTAAAGAAGAGGATTTAGCTATTTGCAGAGCCTACGTTTTTCAAACACAAGATGTTTCCGCTGATGTTGCTACCGGTAGGAATGTATCACAATCGACGTTCTGGCAGAAAGTTTTTGAAATGTTCATCGGTGAAATGGTGAACATTAATATGTGTGATTGTCAGGGATTGGCGCATCGTTTTAGTGTAATTAGTTGTAATGTATCGGAGTTCATCGCTCAACTAATGGAGAATCACAAAAATAAGCTCAACGGTGAAGCCGAACATGAAGTTGAACCCAGAACTCTAGCGATGTGGACAGCGTCTCACCGAGGTCATGATTTTGAATTCAATGCTTGTTTCAACATTCTTAGGGTGCTCATAAAATACGATCCCTACATCGCCCTAGGAAGTCCACCACCCGCCGAGAACTGACGCCGCCTATGTATTAGTTGTTTTAATATGATATATTTCTTTTATTCTCATGTATGGTGTGGTTGGTCAGTGCAGTATGTTTTTATTTATGAAATTGATGGTGCAATGTTTAATCGAGGAAAATTTTAAATTACTTGATATTGATGGTTTTAGATTATCATAATAACACAAAATAAACAACAAATTAAATAACATAATACCATAGTGAATCGATTTGTCATACAACATCAATCAGCCCACTCCACCAAAAAACACATGGGACATTCCCATAAATGCCTTCCATATGTGTCATTTTCATAAGAAGTCCGAAAATGCATAAGAGTCTTGCAACCGGGCTTTGAGCATGCACTGTTTCTCTGTGGACAATGTTTGTATTCATGATCTCCATATCCACAATGCTTGCAGTGTAATAGCTCCTTCTTCAATTTGGCTTTAAGTTTGAAGTTTTTGCAGAGTGTTGCAATATTTTATTCTTCTTCTTTTTTAATCTTCATAGCATCATCCAGCATATGTGGTTCCTCTGGACAGTTGGGATCTTGACATTGCAAATACCTGAGTTTTTCCGGTTGTGATTCAATCACCATTCTGATGCATGAACAACCTTACCGCGAACACTTTGAATACATCCAGGGGCATTCCATAAGACTGTGGTTATCCATAAAACATAATGGACAAATCTCTTTTGCTTCGACACAAAATATTTTCTTCTCTTTTCCTTTAGACATGGTGGATTTAGAGAAAGAAATCCGTTGGTTTAGTTGAGAGGCACCCCTAACGTGTCGCATTTATAACAAGAAAATAGGCGTTGGTAATTCAAACGGGTGGTTTTAGTAAAGTCGCGCGGTTTTACTCCAAACGCAAAATTATATGGTAATTCAAATGGGCGCCTAAAGGAATGTCACGGGCGTTGTTACTTCAAACGCCAACGGCTAAGTTTCCAACGGCTCAAATTTTTTTCTCAACCTATAAATTTCTTTCCTCCCATCTCCAAAATCACATATCCTTTTTTTTTTTTTTTTTTTTTTTGCTAAAGCTCTTAATCTCTCCCACTCTGCAGAAATGTCTGTTAGAAATCATGGTCCCAAATTTACTGAAGAATAGGATATAACTATATGCAAAACATATTTTTTTCATAGGGTAATAACTGGTATGGGCTTTCATCAAGACACTTATTTTTGGGAGAACGTTTTCTCAATGTTCGTTTCACTGACGGGAAACCCAGGAAATCGAGATGCTCGTCGATTGCGTGCTCGTTTTTAATCTATTAGGATTACAGTCCAGCCATTTGTTGCCCTGGTAATGGAAATTGATCGAGAAAAGTTCATCGGTGTAACTGAAGGTGAAGTCATCCAAACAACTCTTGATAATTGGGAGGAAGCTCAGGGAAAACCTTTTCGTTACGAAGCGTGTTTTAGAATTCTAAAAGATGGTCCCTTTCGTTTTGAAGGTACTTCTTTGTTTCTAAAGTAGGTTAAAAACTAGACATCCCATACCGATTTTTTGCTTTTCAAGTTACAAAAGCCGAAAAGTTACTTCTAATAACGTATGAAAAATGCCTCTTAGATCTCAGTTTAGAAGTTAATTTTTCTACTTTTTGAAATAAAAAAAGTTAGAAATTAGTTTGGGTACATAATTTCAGAATAACTTCTAAAAAAAAGGTAAACTTTTTATGAATAAAAAGGTTTTTGTTTCTGACTTCTGTGATTGAATTTTTCTTTTGGACAAGTTAACTTTGCTTATACATAAAAATAATTTTTATATTGTATTCCCAAATTTACTTAAGTTATTTTTCTTTCATAAGCCGAATAACTTTTTAAGTGGTATCCAAACAGGCTAGAGTTCATCCAATGTATATGTCTCATGTCTCAGGGTATGTATCGTTTTGCAAAATTCGTATTTTAACAAGAATCTGACAAGTGAAATAAAATCTTATGTTATGATATAAAATTTATATAGTTTAAAGCTAATAAAACAGACTCAAAATTCGTCACTATTATAACCCAAATTTTCTATGTGCATTATATCTCGAGTTGATTAACACTTACTTATGGCTCAAAATCTACCACCATAACCCCCAATTTTGTTTGGTGATTTTTATAGCATATCTGATGATCCTAAAATTGGTAATATAGTCTAAAATGCATCTCGCTCATGTTTCTTTAGAAATTTTATGTATACATAATAAAATCATAAGAATGCATACATCTAGCCAAATAGATAATCGACTATCCATGTTAGTAGTACCAATATGATAGACACGCCCAAAAGCCCAATAACTCTTCTTATACACTACCTATCCTATTGAATCATGTTTTGAGGCATACTCGTTTTTCTTTGAGGCATACCTAATGGTGCCAAAATAGGGTCACTAGATAAACAACACCATCACCCCATATCCTCCTTTTTTGGTAACAGAATAGCTACCCTTGCTTAGTTAGTGTTAATGATTATGATTAAATTTAGTTTTAATGATTGATTAGAGTTAAGTTGTTAATATCATATTAGTAAATAAATCATATCTTTGTGAGAGAGGTGGATTTTCTGAAAGGAAGATGAAGTGAAAAAAAACATAAATTTTTTAGATTATTGCAATTCAAGATGGGCAATTCAAATGACAAAGGAAAATCTTCATCTCGTAAATAGAATAATACATAAGTATGTTTAATATCCTTTCCTCTAAAAAATTATTTTTCACATGCAACTTCGGCGAACCAGAGAGAGGTTCTATAACACCCCAAATTTTGGGTTTTGGGTTTTCGGGTGGGAGCAATCCAGGGATGGGTGACCTCTCGGGACGTGGCTGCCCATTGAAAATCCCATACTACCGGATAACCGCAATGGATAATTGGGGATAGTATTGGTGGAGGGACGGGTCATTACAAATGGTATCAGAGATGACTACGGTTCACCTGCCTAGGGTGGGAAGGTACGCTTGACAGGGTTGGTCCAGGTGCTTCCCATGAGGGACAAGGAACGTCGGAGATCTGGGCTTGCTAATATATTCTTGGAGCCTAGGACGGCTCCAATTTAAGGTGTTGGTATTGTAATACCCCGATATTCGGTAGTGGTTGGCCGAATGGAATATAAGTAATGATTTGTCCTTTCCTAACACCGAGGTATTTTCAGCACAATTGGCTCCAGAGTAGGAAGAAAACTCTGCAGTTAAGCGTGCTTGGGCAGGAGTAATCCAGGGATGGGTGACCATTAGGGAAATTTTTGCTGGATTACCATAGCGATGCCTGTTGAAAACCCCACACTGCCAGATGACCGCAATGGCTAAGTGGGGACAGTATCGGTGGAGGGACAGGTCATTACAAGTTCGGTTGATAACTGGTATGTTCGAACTTTTCAAACATCTATTTTGAGAAAAAACACAAGTTAAAGGTTCGACATATAAACTAAATTACGAATTAGCCGAACAATTTTTAAATACTAATAAGTTCGGTTGATAAAGTAAATAATCAGCCGAACCTTACATGCATAGAAACCCTGAGAAATTATCTAATAAATCAATTTTTTTGAATCAGCCGAACCTGGAAAAAATACAATCTTTACCTTATTGTAAGGTTCGACTCTATTTTCATATTATATAATCAGCCGAACTGTTCTTAAGCACCTTCAGGGTGATGAACAAAGTGAAGTTCAGCTGCTAATTTGTTTCGATTATAAGCCGAACTTCACTCCGTCTTCGCAAAAAAATAGACTTTTTTTTATGATTAAACCTATTCTATCAATCAAAAACAACAAAAATAAGAAACAGGTTTATAGAAAATATCTTCTAATGCTTATTCCAAGAGTCGGTTCTTCACTCTGTTGAATTTTTGATTTAATTTCAGTTTCAACACCTAAAAAAAAACTTCTTCTTGTTCTTCAATTGACGGATTAAAAGAAGAATTTGAACGCCTACTTAGTGCTTGTTTCTTTGTGCGATCCATTTTATATCTATGTTTAATAGAAGATCGAATTTTTATAAATCGATGATTGGAAATGAAAAAAAAAATGTGATTTTGATTTTTGAATTTAAGAGAACCTAGTGCTTGTTTCTTTGTGCGAGCATTTTATATCTATGTTTAATAGACGATCAAATTTTGATGATTGGCAATGAAAAAAATGTCGTTTTTGATTTTTGATTTTTGATTTTAAAGCTAGAGAAGAAGAGAATATGTTTAGCTTTAAAGGTGATTTTGATTTTTGAATTTAGGTTTTTAAGGGTAAAGGTTTAGTAATTTAAATCATTTAAGGATGTATAGGTAATTCCAAAACCCTTTAGACACCCCTTATAAACCCAACCTAGTCCCTAGATGGGATAATGAATAAGTATATATGCCTCAGAAAAAATGAGTATGCCTCCAAAAAAGGTTTCATTCTATTTCTATGTTGGGTTGGAAAGAGTGTTTAAAATTTAAGCTTAAGCCCAACATGAAATTCCTCCCATACGAATTTTCTAAATCCACCATCGATGACCAATATATATTTGTGATCTAAGAAAACAATATGCACCAGTGGATTGGCTTTCATGCTCAATCTTACAACTTTTCTTGCGACATTAGATTATGTTCATCATGATGGTATTGAGAGGGACATGAGAAGATCAGAATGGCTAATACGATTTGTTTGAATACGATTCTGCTACATTTCCTCCGCTTCCTTCTACCATTAGGTGTTAGTTGATTTAGGCCATTATGGTATGGGCGAAAATGGGAGGGCCAATTTGTGTGTGTTTCATGAAGTGGTTGACAAATTTGGGAATAATTTGGGGGATCAGAAGTATTTTCGGTTTGGATATCATTTTAAAAAGTAATTTAGGAATACAATTCTAGAATAAGTTTCAGAAAGTTTTTGCTTCTAGTTTTTGAGATTGGCTTGTATTTCTGGTATCCTAGCAACTTTTACAAAAATGGGGTGCCTAAATCATGGTCAACTCACGGAACCAACCGTGTGAGTTCGGAGAGTTTGGTTTCATAAGACTCGTGTGAACAAACAACATTTACACACTATCACACAAGAATTGGTTTTGGTAAATCTCTTCCACACTATCTCTGTGGAGATCAAACGTCTATTTATACTCGTATTTCAGTTTACAAGGTCAGATACAGTTTCTACTTTTTAGGAAACTACTTATACAAAGACTAGGAAATATTTACGGAAGATTAGACTGAGTTGATAAAATCTCAGGTGAACTGGTCAGTTCAGGGATTATAGGTGAACTGTTGCTTCTATCCTTGACAATCTCCCTCAAGTTGAGCTGGAGTTTGCGAATGTTCAACTTGTCACGAATTTGCTGAAATCTTGGTGCTGCCAGACCCTTCGTGAATATGTCCGCTAGTTGATCTTTAGAAGATATGAACTTAACTTGAAGTTTCTTGCTGGCAACTCTTTCACGGACGAAGTGATAATCTATCTCGATGTGCTTTGTGCGAGCATGGAAGATAGGATTCACTGTTAAATAAGTGGCTCCGAGATTGTCGCACCATAACGTAGGAGTTGCAGGAATGATGCCTAGCTCTTTTAACAAGGATTGTATCCAAACAAGTTCTGAAGTTTCAATGGCAACCCCTCTGTATTCAGCTTCCGTGCTAGACTTTGACACCGTCTTCTGTTTACGTGCACTCCATGATATTAGATTTCCTCCA
This sequence comes from Papaver bracteatum, assembly GCA_023529315.1. NCBI lineage: Eukaryota > Viridiplantae > Streptophyta > Magnoliopsida > Ranunculales > Papaveraceae > Papaver > Papaver bracteatum. The sequence goes on along the minus strand of JAJJWX010002445.1, from coordinate 34,298 downwards.
TAATATATGCAGTAGCCACTTGTTGAACGGCGATCATCCAAGTTTCCTGCCCAGTCAGCATCTGAGTATGCATGAAGAGCATTGCTTGTGGATGGTTTAATGAGTAGCCCATAGTCCACCGTATTCTTTAGATACCGTAGAATCCGTTTGATAAATTCCCAATGCTCTACGAAGGGATCATGCATAAATTGACAAGCCTTGTTGACAGCTACTGAAATATCTGGGCGAGTCAAATGCAGGTACTGTAATGCTCCAACGACACTCCGATATAAAGTTGGGTCGTCAAATTTTACACTTCCTTGCTTCTGCAATTTTGGCTGAGTTGCTAAGGGTGTACAAACAGGTTTAATACCATCTAGTTTGGTTCTCCGGAGTAAGTCTGCTATATATTTGCGCTGAGAAAGCAGTAGGTTCCTCCCTTGCTTGATAACTTCAACTCCTAGAAAAAATGAAAGTTTCCCCATATCTTTTACAGCAAAAGCACAACTCAAATCTGCAATCAACTTGTCAATCTGTGAGGAACTGTTGCCCGTTACTATTATGTCATCAACATAAATTAAGACATAGGTAACGGAATCTGCAGACTGTTTTACAAACAAAGAACTGTCAGCAATTGACCCTTTGAAGCCTAAGGTGATAAGATAGCTACTCAATTTCGAAAACCAAGCCCGTGGAGCCTGTTTGAGTCCGTACAACGACTTGTGCAACTTGCATACATGATTCGGAAAATTAGGATCAACATAACCTGCTGGCTGCTTCATGTAGACTTCTTCCTGCAAGTCCCCATGAAAAAATGCATTCTCGACGTCTAATTGTCACAGCTCCCAGTTATGCATGACTGCAATTGACAATACCAGCCTAATTGTGCATGGTTTCAACACTGGGCTAAAGGTTTCTCCGTAGTCGATTCCCTCCTGCTGGTTGTAGCCTTTGGCAACTAAACGAGCTTTGTAACGATTAATTGTTCCATCTGGATTCTTCTTAATGCGGAAAACCCATTTTGAACCAACGATATTCATCCCATTCTCAAATTTTACAAGTGAGTACGTACCATTTCTGAGAAAACCATTGATCTGAGTATCCATTGCATTTCGCCAGTTAGGGTCTAAACGCGCCTTGGAGTAGCAGGTTGGCTCCATGAACTCTGTATCTTCTAATGGATATTTAGATGATGTTAAACATAGACGCTGCATAGGTTTAATGATTCCAGATTTGGCCCTCGTTCTCATGGAATGTTGCGGAGGTTGAACTTGTGATGTGGCAGTATCAATAGGCACCGTAGCATGAAGCTGAATATTTCCTGAGTTTGCACTTGGAACAGTATCTTGTGCAACACTAATTGTTCTTGATTGTCTTTGAGCTTTATGTCATCGGACTCAACAGGCGCGCGAGAAAAACACAGCAGGTGAAGGCAGTTGTTAGGCTGTGATCGTTGGTTGCACTGGAATACTTGCTGCTGATCTTAGCTGGCTGAATATGGGGGATGAAAACAACCTCGTGCTAGGAGATGGAGATTGTAGACAGCTCAAGGGACGCTGCTGCTGCTGCTGTGGGGCAAACGGAAATGTCTTTTCTTCAAATCTGACATGTCGTGAAATGTACACTCGATTTGTTTGTCTATGAAGGCACATATAACCCTTATGAGAACTACTATAACCAATGAACACACATGCGACATACCTTGGTTCTAATTTATTAGAATTGTAAGAACATAGACAAGGGTAAACCAAACATCCAAATACTTTGAGAAATGAGTAGTCAGGTGTTTTGTTGAACAACAATTCAAGTGGTGTTTTGGAAATAAGCTGAGATTTAGGTAGCCTATTGATTAAATAATAAGAAGTTTGGAATTCTTCAGGCCAAAATGTTTTCGGCATCTAAGCGTGAAAGAGTAGCGCTAACCCTGACTCATTTACATGACCTATTCTACGTTCATCTAGTCCGTTCTGCAGGGATGTATGAGGACATGAAAAACGATGTAAAATACCAGAATCATTGAGAAAGGCAGTGAACTTTTTGTATTCACCTACGTTATCAGATTGAAAAACTTGAATTTTGTGGTTTGTAAGATTTTCCACTTGCTTTTTAAACTGAACAAAAGTGGCCAAAGCATCTGATTTTTGGATTAGAGGAAACAACCACGTGTAATGGGAAAACGCATCCATTAAAAGCATATAATAATGATATCCATTCCTAGACATATGAGGAGAAACCCAAATGTCAGAGACTACCAAACTTAATGGTTTATCAAAAACAGTACTACTAACTAGAAAGGGAAGTTTCTTGCTCTTACTAATGTGGCAAGAATGACAAAAATCAAAAGCTTTATGTGTTATTGGAAGAGAGAAATTATTGATAACTCGGTGGACAGTCCTCAGCATTGGGTGTCCTAATCTCTAGTGCCAAATTGGTAGAGAGTGGGTAATGAATGATTGTGGTTGTATTTGGGTCTTTCTAGTGCAAATGTCATCAAACACATATAGTCCATTGCTATTCTGCCCCCGCAGCAGCGTTGTCCCCGTGCTTTTGTCCTTTACAACAAAGAGATTTGTGTGAAATTCAAAAAATACATCATTGTCTTTACAAAATTGATGTACTGACAGTAGATTTGTTTGTATTTTCGGGACATGATAAATATTATTGAGCTGAAAAATTCTTGTGTTATGAGTGAAAGTTTCTTTACCGATATTTGCAATTGGGAGAGCATTACCATTTCCAACATGAACTTGTTCCGTACCATCGTACTCATGTGGAATGCTGAGATTGTTAATATCAGCTGTTAGGTGATGTGTTGCCCCCGTATCAGTCACCCAGCTAGTGTCACCTTGACCTTGTGGAAGTGAAATATAAGCAGCAGCAGGAGCTCGCTGTTGTGGTACAAAGTTCTTGTCAAAACGATACCAGCAGCGTGCAGCAACATGATTCCTCCTCTGACAGATTTGACACGGTCCTTGTGGTTGTTGATTGTTTGCCCTCGGACGCTGCTGTGGTTGACGATTCGGTGGATGATTTTGGAATCGTCGTAGATCAGGCCTTGGGGTTGGAGAAGATGAAGTAGCCATATTAGCCAATGGATGCTGGAGTAACGCCAGATGTTGCTCTTGCCTCATTTCATATGTTAGGAGATGTGCTTTGAATGTCTCCATGTCCATATCAGTGGAAGTTCCCAAAGAAGTAACAATTGGGTCATAGCTTTGATTGAGTCCATTAACCAGAACAGACTTCATATCATCATTAGATACATTGTATCCACAAGCTGCAAGTCCATCAGATAAGGTTTTAGCATGATTAAAATATTGTTGCATCGTGAGATTACCTTTTGATAGGTTGTGCAGTTGTCTGCGAAGATGCATCTGATGAGCAGCTGTTTTCGGGGCAAATTCCTTTTCTAGAGTATCCCATACTGCTTTTGAAGTGTCAAGACCTGTGACTTTGCCAATCACGGATTCAGTTAAGGAAGAGACAAGCCAACCCAGCAGAAGTTGATCGATGTCTTGATGTTTTGTGTATTCCGGATTAATGTCTTCGGAATTTGGAAGGGTTCGTGGGGGAACTGCAGTTGTCCCATCAACGAATCCAATGAGTTTGTATCCTCTCAGAACGGGATTGAAGAGGGTTTTCCAGATAATGTAATTCGTCTCAGTTAGTTTCAGGGTGATGAGATGATTGATATGAACGTTTTGAAGAGTATTAAGATCAGCCATTGGAAGAGATTGTTGTGTTTCTGGGTAGCGTGGTTTTCAGGGTCTCTGGATGATACCAACACAAGAATTGGTTTTGGTAAATCTCTTCCACACTATCTCTGTGGAGATCAAACGTCTATCTATACTCGTATTTCAGTTTACAAGGTCAGATACAGTTTCTACTTTTTAGGAAACTACTTATACAAAGACTAGGAAATATTTACGGAAGATTAGACTGAGTTGATAAACTCTCAGGTGAACTGGTCAGTTCAGGGATTATAGGTGAACTGTTGCTTCTATCCTTGACACTATCTCCACTACAGTCTCTTCTCCTCCACTCATCCAATTCAGTTTCCTTTTTGAAAGCTGCGATTCCGTTACCGGAGGACGACGCAGGTAACTAGTTACATTAATCCTTACTCATGAAGTTCATACTTACTATATCAGACAGAATCAGACTACTTAGGGTTTTTGATTGCTAATTTTGGGTTTTTTTTCCCTCGCGTAATTTTGATGAATGTTGGTCGTTATAACGACGATTAGTTAGATTTATATGATTATATAGCGCTATTAAATGAAAATTGGTACTTATATGGTGTTCTAATTAGGGTTTTGTGGGTAATTTGAACTGAAACACACAAACACACTATAATCCATTTTCTGAGAATTTAGGGATTTAGGTCAGAATTTGAGTTATCAATTAATTATTCCAACCCCTCACTCCTACTCAGAGTAGAGTAGAATTCCAACAGTTGCTTGGTATACAGACCTTACATGTAATAGAATGCAGGACAATTTAAAACAAGGGATTGAAGACACACATAATCCTATTTGCTTCATTATCTTAAGATTTTTTCTTCTATTTCCTACTATTACTTGTTGTACTGAAATGACCGGATTGTTGGATATCTTGGATGACAATGATGCTCCAGTTGAATCTTTTAACCAACTGGGCTGGTGAAAGCATGTATTTTCTTTGATGTGTTGTGTAGGATAATTTACATGTATTTGCTTGGTTGTTCTTATTTGCAGGTTTTCGGTAATTGTCTTGCAGATCTGTTTTTTTTTACAAGTGGGCGAAAATATTTCCAAGCTACCCCACTCTTGAATCCTGGTTCCGCCACTGGGATTGTATATCAAAGAAATTCGCTTCTACACCATCACTGCCTTCCTCATCATCACCAATCAGTATCCACAAAAAAACCATTGCCTACAGATGAATCAATGAATGCGAAAATTAAAGATACATAAACCACTTCCTGTTTCTAATACAGTTTCTTCAAATTAAGAGGTACATTCCTGTTCTCTTGTACGAAATTGAGAATCAATCTTATGATTTCAAATCTTTTTTGAATTTTGAAGAAATTTAGGAAGCTGAGCTAAATCATTGGATGACATGGAGTTTTAGATGAATGGTTTTGGTCAATTGTTGTTTGATTGAGGAAATTGGAAGAAACTTTTGGAAATTTCATGAAATATGATGGATTAAAAAAAATATTGGAAATCAAATTGAATTTCTTGGCTTGAATGATTGCTGATGGAAAAGAGATTTCATGATGCATGTTGTTATTCTTACAGATGGCTCGTGGTAAGTCTACCGGAGGGAAGGAGGCATTAAAGAAGCAGAAATTTGGACGTGGTACTGGTACTCCTCGGTATGTTGCTTGTGACTATGTTCTTTTTTATTAATTTTGTTTTGCTGGTTTGGGATTATGGTGAAATAATCTAGGGATTTATTTCTATATATTTTGGTTTACATTTAACAGACTTGTTGAAACTGAGTTTTTTGAGATTTTTTGGGGAAAACATGATAACTTTTGTTTGTCGAGACTGAATGCACTTCTTACTGTCTACTGCAGGACGTGCGAACCCGCTGCAATGGCAACACCCGATTTTATCGAAGAGTGCACAAGACATGGTGAAAATATTAAACGTTTCGAAAAGAGTTGCTTTGGGCATCTTATACACTTACAAGAATTATGATCTGTTCACATCTTGTCCATAATATACTACTGAAGAGAAAGGACAAGGAGGAGGAGGATGCCATGTCCTTCATTATTGGCAGTCAAGAGATATACTTTGGCGAACGAGAGTTCGCAATGATGTCGGGGTTGAAGTTTCAGGGTACTGATGAAATAGTGCATAAGCCTAAAGAGATACCTCTCATGAAAGTCCATTTTCCAGGAAAGGACAATGTTAAACTGGAAGATTTAATAAGGAAATTCCGTAAATTGGAAAACAACAATGAGGATAAATTGAAGTTAGGCTTGTTTGCTATCGTTGAAGGTATGATTAAACGCCATGATACGAGGAGGATCGTTGATAAAGGTCTATTCCTTCTGGTTGACAACCTTGAGGAGTTCAACAGCTATCCTTGGGGAAAGCTGTTTTACAAAGCGACAAGAGATTCCCTCATCAAAGCCTCTAAAAAGAAAGATATTTCTAAAGCAAAAGACACACTCGGCAAAGTGGTATATGATCTGGATGGGTTCCCACATGTTTTCCAGGTATTGATAACAACTCCAGTTGATGATCAGTGTAAAACCAAATTCCTCAAATCGATTATTTAATTATTTTTATTTTTATTTCGACAGGCTTGGATTTTCGAAAGCATACCAAGTTTGAAACACAAATACACCGTCGAAAACAAAAGTTGCCCTCAGGCCCTTCACCCTCGTATCTTGCACATGGAAATGCCTCAAACTCGAACCAACGCACCATCACATGAACAAATCCGCGCCGAATTGAGCTGTGTAGATGTGAGGAAATATCTTTTCTCCCTTGGCATGTTATAGTGTTAATCATTTAATCTGACTTTTTTTTTTTTTTTTTTTTTCATCAATGGAAGGAAGAAGTAAAGAAAGCTTTGGGATTCTAACCTCTCTGGTTGGATATATTTATATTTGATGAGGAAATATCTTTTCTCCCTTGGCATGTTATAGTGTTAATCACTTAATCACACAGCATTGTCCGGAAGTCCAAGCCATAATTTAGCCACAACTTCTAGTAAGAGAACCTGTGTGGATCAATATAAGAAGAAGAAGAAGAAAAAAACAACTCTCTCATCTTTCATAGACGTCTAAAGGTTTGTAATATCATCATCTCCATTTTCAGTCAGTTAATCTGGACATTTTTTTTTTGTTTTGCAGATTGTGGTTTTTTCAACTTTACAGCAGAAGAAGTAAAAGAAAGCTACATGGATGGGATTCTAACTGAGGTTGAAGATAATTCTAGTGAACAAAGGGAAGCGAATCATTGTTCTAGCCCCACGAATTCCTTGGTAAGATCACATCGCAAAAATGCTCTTTTTCTGTACATATATGTCTCTTAATGTAAGGTTCAGTGAACCAAAACTCGCCCTAACTTGCTTCAATCTTAACTTAATCACACAGCATTGTCCGGAAGTGCTAATTTAGCCACAACTTCTAGTAAGAGAACCTGTGTGGATCAATATAAGAAGAAGAAGAAGAAAAACAACTCTCGACGTCTAAAGGTTTGTAATATCATCATCTCCATTTTCAGTCAAATTTCGTTTCATCTTTTTTTGAGTTTCTCTCTATTTGTGTAGAAGATTGACGAGGATCAAGATGTTCGATCTCTAGAGAACTTGAAGTTGAAAATGAGAAGCGAAATTGAATTACTAAACAAAAAAAAGTATGCAGTGGCAAATGATGTGGGATTACTCAACAAAAATAGGGAGGAATTGGAGACTGGTTGCTGTAAGCTTACAGACGACAAGACTGTACTTAACAAGGAAAAGTTGAAACTCGGAAAAGAAATTGAATCACTCAACAGGAAGAAGACTAAACTGGGTACTGATACTGACTTACTCAATAAGGAGAAGACGAAGTTGCAAAAAGATTTTGAACTTCTCAAGAAAGAACAGTCTACCGTGCAGGATGATGTTTGTTCACTGAATGAAAAGAAGACTTACCTGGAAAGTGAAATTGGATCGCTTAGCAATGAGAAGACTAACATTCGGAATGAGACTGAGTTTCTCAAGAAACAACAGTCTACAGTGCAGGATGATGTTTGTTTACTGAATGAAAGGAAAGCTATTTTGGAAATTGAAATTGGACCGCTTAGAAATGAGGAGACTAACTTGAGAAACGAGATTGAGTTGCTCAACAAGAAGAAGATGAAGTTGCAAAGAGATTTTGAACTTCTCAAGAAAGAACAGTCTACAGTGCAGGATGATGTTTGTTCACTGAATGAAAAGAAGGCTATTTTGGAAATTGAAATTGGATCGCTTAACAATGTGAAGACTAACATTGGGAATGAGACTGAGTTTCTCCACAAGGAGAAGGTGAAGTTGCAAAGTGATTTTGAACTTCTCAAGAAAGAACAGTCTACAGTGTAAGGGGATATTTGTACGGTACAAGTTGATATTCGTTGGCTGAATGAAAAGAAGACTTCTCTTGAAAGAAAAATTGAATCGCTTAGCTATGAGAAGACTAACTTGAGAAACGATAATCAGTTTCTTGACAAGGAGAAAACGAGATTGCAAACTGAAACTGAGTTTTTCAACAAGGGGAAGATGGATCTCCGAAGTGATTATGAATTTCTTGACCAAGAGAAAGCTAAACTAGGAAAGGATGTTGAAAAACTCAAGGAAAGAAAGTGTGAAATGGAAACTGATTTTGGATTCCTCCAAAATCAGAAGAATAAGCTGCATAGTGATATCGAAACTTTGAACAAGGAGAAGGACAAGTTGCAATCTGATATTGAATATCACAATGAAGAGAATGCTTCATTTATTCGTTCTGTGATGGCTGATCTTAATAAGTCCTTTTATGAACGTGATAAGACATTGGCTGAGAATGAAAAAATGTTTAAATAGAAGAACCAAACATTTTTTGCCAACACTCAAGAACTTCAGGAAGCTCGCCAAGATCTGATCAAGGTATATCTATCTTGCCCATTTTTTTTTTCATTTCTGAAATTTAGGTTAAGCGAGACATAAAATTTTGATCGATGTAAATGTTTGTGATTACTATAGGTAATGGTGTCAAAGAAAGTAACCAGAAATACAGTAATTGGAGTAAAAAAGAGAAAGGGAGGAGATCCAGAGCTGTGGAATTTCAGAGAGAAGAAGAAAGCCACGCTGAAAGAAGGGATTAGTTTTCAATTGAACCGTAAAGATAAGTAAAAGAGATCAACTGGACAGTAAGAACGTTGTAATGTCTATTTTTTGAGGTTTTTTGGATACACCAGGGGGATGCTAACATAATATATATTTGTAAATGTGTGGGAACGAAGTTAGTGATGTGCAACTGAATTTCAAACCTGTAAATGTTTTGAATATGAAATGTAAAACTGCGGCGCCTTTTTGAGAAAACGATTCATCTTGTCCTATGTTGGGCTGGGGTGTGCTTATTCCGTTGTTACCTGTAGTGAATTGTATATCTATATTGCTTTTGTTTTATTATATCATGTAGAACCTTGAAATCATTTTCTTGCAGGATATTCTTGCGTGAGACATGATGGAAGTATTGACGTCATGAAAGTGGTAGAAATCTAGAAATGGGTTGCGAGTCTTGTGACCCGAAGGTATGTGATTACTCTAACTTTTCTTTAGTATTGTAAATATCTTGACTTCTTATTTTACTCAATCGTGTCGAATTTTGGCAAACCTTGGTTATAGTTTCTATTTCTAATACTCATCATCCATCAGTGAATGTTAGCTTCCATGTGTCCTTATGGGTGCGATTTGAGATGGTTTACGGCGTGAATTGTGAAACAGAACATATTCTAGTGCCTGTATTAGCTTTAAATCTGATTTCATAAGTTTTCCTTTAGGTTTAATGTTGATATTGGCAAACGGATTCTCTTGTGTCAATATGTTTAATGGGTGCGATTTTCTTAAGAATGATAATTTTATTAGTACTGTTGTTCAGTTTCACTTTAATTGAATGAGACTTGCCACCAGTCAGTCATTTGAGATTATAGTCTGACTTAATAGAATCCAGTCTGACCTAAGTATATGATTTTAACGATGTTTGAAGCATGATATTTAGCTCTATTGTTCTTTTGTTGTACAGACTTCTCTTCCTGTTTTTTTTATATACACATGTTTTTTTCCCTCAATTCTAAATTCTTCATACTCTCATCACGAACACAGAAATGTTGAAATGCAAGTTTGTAGTCTGGAATATGTATATATGGTGTGGATGCTTGAACCTTTTCTCATCTTCCTGTTGGTATACAGGAAAAATGCGTTTTGTGAATTCTCTTCTTAAAATGCATGTTAAGTGCAGGTCTATTTAATTGAGATAAATATGCGCACTTCATCTGATAGCCCATACAACTTGATTAATAACACGTTTTACGGCTAAGCCAATTTCTTTTTTGAAGTCTCATATTCAATTTTCTGTCTGCATCCTCTTGCTGAAAGATATGTCTGAGAATGTCATCTCTCCAAGTGCATGTCATCTCTTAAAGGCACCTGCTTCCTCCATACAAAATGCTGGTCTGCTGCATTACATAATCTCCATGCCACCTGAAGATTTATTTTTGCAAACTTTGGCCCATGACGTAAGATATAGACCTTGCCATCATGCTTGTTCCACCAAAATTTACGTTGTGCTTTATCCATATCTTTAGTAGTTGCTTCTGGTATCATAAATATACTCATGCTATGAGAAGGGATAGCATTGAAAACATGTTTCACCATCACAATCTTCCTATTTGATTCATAAATTTCCTTTCCATCTTTGGTGTCAACAAGACTGGATAATGAACAAGTATTCTTTCTGCTGATTTAAGTAGTTTCTAATACAACTCTGGCATTTTTTCCCATTGGATTAGGGTTGGTTGGCCTGAGAAGGACAACATGTGGGAACCGGTTGAGCATCTGCAACAAGTATGGATATGAAGAAAGATGCCTCAAATGTAGGACTCAGAATAATCGTTGGGGATTTTAATTTTGTGCCACACTTCCAATTAGGTGTTCAAGAAAATGCCGCACTTTTTTTTTCAGAGTTTATAAAATGCCACACTCTTGACCTTTTCTGTCCAAAAAACTGTTGACATCAGTTACTGCATAGGTGGCAGTTATAAAGCTTAGTAAAAGAAATCTACACCCTTGAACTATCTCATTATAACCGAGTTAAACCACATAACGAGTCAATATCGAGTTAAATCATGAGTCGAAGCTAAATAAATACAACTCCAAAGATGATTTCAAACAATGTCCAGTTACGTCAAAGCAACTAAAACAAACTCTCTCCGGTGGCAGGGCTATGCAGACAAGAGATGTGAAATGCTATCATGAAAAGAGAACATACTGATATGCACATAAGTCCCTCCGGCAGATGAGAAATTGTTGTCACTATATTGAAGTACAACTCTCTAATCACCGATATCCCTGAAATGTCTCCATCCCATGAATTCGTAAATGGATCTATTTCTCAATCGATATTTGCACTCCAAATCCACATCCAGAAATCGCAAACATCCATCCCCAATCTCATATCTCAATTTGTTGTAGTCTTCATTCTCGTATTCATACAGTCACTCAAAGCAACGTCCATCATAATCCCAAAACTACAGTCTTATTTCCCTGAATTTTCTCATTTCAATTTACTGAGGAAGAATTACCTTGGACACAAACCAAATCCCTTACATCTGCTCAACCTCCATCTCATTCAGATTCAGTCAATATTAGACCGATCTCTGTTCCATCTATTTCTTCTTAACCAAATTACTATCCTAATTTCTGTGAAGGTTCAATTGAAATTAAGAACCCTAGTTGGTCGACCAAAGGGAGACCTTCATTAATCTCGAATTACTCTTCATTCTTAACCCTAATTCACCAATTTATCAATACCCATCTCAAATTCCATTGCCTAAAACATCAATCACATCCTCTAATTCTTCTTTGGACCTCTTACGAAACCCTAGCTCACTGATTTAATCAATACAACTCTTCATCACCAATTAACATCAACCCTTTTGTTATATATCTAACAACAACTCGAAACACATCTTAGTTATATAGTTCATAACCAAATCCAACCAATTCATCAGCAACTCACAGAAACCCTAGTTTTATTATCTGAGATCCCCTTTTCTGTTAATCCTGAATCACACCCACGAAACAACACCATCAATACTGGTTATTTTTTTTTATCTTTCCTTACCCTTTTCGATCTGAGATTCACCGTTTTGTATAGTTTCCGTGGTCGAGATTTGAAAGAGGAAAAGATGAAACAAGAAGATAGAAACGGAAGCCAGGAAAAAGAGAGAGGCGATGGCTTTTTCTTTCATTCCTCTCGTGATAACTATAATAAGACTTGTGAGGGTAAATATGTAAAGTGGACATATTTTCTTGACCAAATCAATTAAAATGACCAAACACGTTAGTCCAGTTACAAATTCTAACGGTAGTGGCATTTAATAAATTTTGTAAAAAATGATAGGCACTTTCTTGAAGCAGGAATCCGAAGTGTGGCGGTTTTTTAATTCCCCCATAATAGTTTTACAGGTGCTAAAAGGAGGAAATATGGAAATGTGAGGAGGATTGATAAGGAATCAATTGAGGATAATGGAGGTATTTCTGAACCTCATGGGATGGAGTATGTTGAAGGATTGAAAGGGGATTCTCCTGCAGGTGATCTTCCTTGTGCATCTCAGGTACTTTCTCCCGGTTGGGCCTTTAAAGTTTTTTCGTATGGCTGAACATTTGTGTGCTTGTTCATAACTTCCACCTGTTAAACTATGTCATCACATACTTCTCATGTAAGTTCTCGAAAATTTGGTTGGAGAGAGGCTCGCAAAAGCTCGAAGGACCATAAGCCTGCTGATGATACAACAACAACTTGCACAGATGCTCCTGATGACAAAACAAGTCCTCTTAAATATCAGGTACTCTTATGTCAACAAGAGTGTCAATATGGTAAGGGGTGGCATACATCAGGGAACCAATTAATTAGCTGTATTCCCCATGATCCGGGAAAATTTGATCTCCTCAAAGATGATAGAAGTGGAACTTTTAAGGCTAATGATATCCTTTAGGTACTTATTCCTATCACTGGTCAGTAAGTTGTATGTACATAATGTTTTTGTTTCTGTCTGATGTGCTTTTATTTTTGGGTCTTATCTCTCCATTATTTCTCATAGACCACAGGGACTTCTCCTATCATCTCTAGCTTCTACGAAACATAGCCGAATATCATTTCTCCTATCATCTCTAGCTTCTGCCAAACAGATCCCAAGATCTTTCTTTTGCAAATACTCAAACATCTGGTGCAAAAAGTGAGCACCTCGAATCTTGGGAAGATGGTAAAGCGAGGTCCGGGTCTGGAGAAGTGGTTGATAGAGTGGCTGATAAATAAGGGAAGGCTCTTAAAGAGGTAACCCCCAGAAAACAGGTAGGAGGAAGGGATGGAAGCTCGTTGGGTGCATTGTCCCTTAGCTTATTAGGCGCAATGAAATGTGTGGCACCTGCAGAAGAGAGTTTCGCGCACAAAATTTTGTGTTTGGTTCTCTCGTGTAAGTCTTTTTTTAGTTATCAACATTATTGGATAGAGTAACCTCAGCCTTCTTTCAACATCCTTTAACCGAATAATGTTTAATGTTTTGCAGTGATGGAACCAGACCATAGGAGGAATGTATGGTATCAGCCTTCAGTGATACCACAAGGCTTGAGAAAGTTAGCAAGTGAAGAACAACGGGAGTCCATACTTCGTCAAAATGAGGAGTTGCAATGAGGGGAGTCCAGTAACACCCTTGATGACAAATTTCCCCCAGCTACTTGGCTCTAAAAAACTTCTTGGGACTCCACAAGGCTTGACAGTTAGCTTCTTGATGGAAAATTGACGTCCCGGAGGACGGTCCTGTAAACAGCTCTGAACCCTTGATAGAGCAGTGCATGGGCCCCAACACTGAAGTACGGTCACCTAAGAACATTCCAAGCTTGCCATAGTTGGCATCAGTAGTGGGAGAAAGTCGGTGGTCATCGCACGCTGATAACGCGACCGGTCAGATTGAAAACAACGGGTTTTGGAAGGACGGCAGGGCAAGATCAGTCAACTATAGAGCCACACAGGGTTGGATTACCCGACACAAAGGAAAGGGAAATGGTATTGAAGAATCTACCAGCAGGTATTTCACCTTGGAGTTGATTGTTAGAATTTTGGGTGATTAAACTTAGATGATTTTGATGAATTTTTATAATGAAGGAGTGGGAACTTTTGGTTCTTCTCACTCTCTCTCTATTTTGATTAATTGAAGAGATAATACTAATTCTCTTCTTTTTGTTTTTACAACTAATGGATGTCCTGCACCCACATGTGTAGTCTACACACACACAACTTAAATATAAAGTTGACACTCCAATTACACTCTTAACATAACTCACATTACTCAACAATTTCCTCCTTAATGTGATGTTCTTCTACTCCTAGTAGTTCACGGAAATGTTGAAATTTTCCTTTGGGAAGTGCCTTGGTGAATATGTCCGCCAATTGGTCTTCCGTCTTGCAATATTTGAGTTCTATCTCACCATCTTCAACCGCTTCTCGAATGAAATGGTACTTGAGTTTGATTTGTCTTGCTCTACAATGCTCAACCGAATTTTTGGACATATCAATTGCCGATTTGTTGTCACAAAAGATTTCGGTGCTTTCTTCTTGCTTCTCTTGAATTTCTTCCATAATCCTTCTTAGCCATACAACATGAGATGTAGCTATTGATGTTGAAATATACTCCGCTTCCGCTGTGGATTGAGCTACGGTTTCTTGCTTCTTCAATGCCCATGTCAATATACCCGAACCAAGATAAAAAGCATACCCCGATGTACTCTTCATGTCATCAATACATCCTCCCAAGTCGCTATCACAATAGCCAACTAATTTGACATCCAAATTTCTAGAATACATGATTCCAAAATTCATTGTTCCTTGTATGTACCTCAACAACCTCTTTGCCGCGCCAAGATGTAGATGACTAGGTGAACTCATGAACCTAGAAAGCATACTTGAAGCAAAAATGATGTCGGGTCTTGTATGTGTAAGATACAACAAGTTTCCAATAAGACCTCTATAGTAAGTCTCATCAACCTTTCTTCCTCCATCATCTTTCTTGAGTTTCTCATTCACTACAAGTGGTGTTGATGTGGGGTTACAACCAATCAAACCAAATTTCTTCAACACTTTTTCGGCATACTTACTTTGAGAAATGAACACTCCATCTTCACTTTGATGAACTTCTATACCAAGGAAGTACTTGATCAAACCCATGTCACTCATATCATATTTCATCATCATTTCTCTCTTGAATTGTTCAATAATATGAACATCATTACCCGTAAAGATAAGATCATCAACATACAAGGCAACGATGAGAATAGACGTACCTTTGGTCTTCACATATAGTGTAGGCTCACTCTTTCTTTTGCTGAAGTTTTGCCTTTTGAAGTATCCATCTATCTCACTATACCAATCTCTTGGTGCTTGCTTGAGGCCATATAAAGCTTTCTTCAACTTGTAAACTTTGTCTTCTTCTCCTTCCTCCACAAAACCTTGTGGTTGTTCTACATAGACCTCTTCATGAAGTTCTCCATTCAAAAATGCTGATTTGATATCAAGTTGATAAAGTAACCAACCTTTTTGGGAAGCCATAGCAATCACGGCTCTAAAGGTGTCAAGACGAGCAACCGGTGCAAAAGTCTCATTGTAGTCGACGCCGGGTTGTTGTGAATATCCCTTTGCCACCAACCTTGCTTTGTGCCTTTGAACTGATCCATCCGCATTGTACTTCACCTTGTAGATCCACTTCACACCAATAACTTCTTTGTCACTTGGTCTTGATACTTTCTCCCATGTATTGGTCTCGTCGATGACAAAAACTTCTTCTTCCATAGCTTTTATCCAAACCGGTTCTTTTGATGCTTCTTCAAAATTTTCCGGTTCCACCATACAAAAGTTACATCTTTCATACACTTCACTCAACCGTTGAATCTTCTTTAGTCGTGGTGGTGGTGATGTTGACGCACTAGTACTTGGAGACATACTTGGAGATGCTTCTTGTCTTGTATTTGGAGGTGTTTGAGGTAGTTCTTCCTCATTTTCTTCACCTTCTTCAACTTCATTTGTTGCTGAATTTTCTTGCTCTTCATCAACAATAATGGTTCTCTTCTCAATTTTGCCTTCTTCCCAATTCCATGAACTTCCTTCATCAAACAAGACATCACGACTTGTAATCATTGTGTTGTTCTTCAAGCTAAACAACCTATATAACATTTTGATTGGAGGCTATAACCGAGAAATACACATTTCTCACTTGATTCATCAAGCTTTGTTCTCTTCACCTTTGGAATTTGAGAATAACACACACTACCAAAAACTTTGAGATGTCTTACCGATGGCTTTCTCCCACTCCATGCTTCAAAAGGAGTTTTATCCCATACGGCTTTTGTTGGACACCTATTCATCAAGTAGACGGCGGTGTTGACGGCTTCGGCCCAAAACACTTTAGGCATACCCTTCTCATGAAGCATGAACTTCGCCATCTCCATAACGGTTTGATTCTTTCTCTCGGAAACACCATTTTGTTGAGGAGTATAACCCACAGTTAGTTGCCTTTCCAAGCCTTCATCTTCACAAAATTTATCAAACTCTTTGTTGTTGTACTCTTTTCCTCTATCACTTCTCAAAACTTTGATGTAGTGACCACTTTGCTTTTCAACAAGGCTCTTGAACTTCTTGAAGATGCTAAAAACTTCGGATTTTTGTCTCATGAAGTAAACCCAAGTCATACGACTAAAATCATCAATAAATAAGATAAAGTATATATTACCTCCATGAGTTGGTGTGTTCATTGGTCCACACACATCGGTATGTACCAAACCAAGAAGTTCATTTTCTCTCCATGCTACACCTTTTGGAAATGGTTGGCGATGTTGTTTCCCAAGTGCACAACCTTCACATACTCCATACTTGTGGTTGATATGTTGTGGAAGTCCTTGCACCATGTTCTTGTTGGAAAGTAACTTGAGACTATTGAAATTCAAATGCCCAAGTCTTTTATGCCATAACCATGTTTCATCAATGGTTTCCATCCTCAATGCAACATTCTTCTCTTTTTCAAAGATAATTGGAAAGCTTCTATTTTTCTCCATCTTGATACTCTTCATGAGTTGTCTCTTGTTGTTGTTCTTCTTGTCATAAATGGTGCAATATCCATCTTCAAAATGGACAGCATAACCAAGCTCCACAAGTTTCCCAACACTAAGAAAATTTTGTGCCAAATCCGGAACATATAACACATCTCTAATGTATTTTGCTCCATTGATAGTTTGCACGCAAATTGTACCTCTTCCGTTAGCTTGAACCATGTTTCCGTCACCCATCTTCACTAGAGAGTTTATGGATGTATCCATGTCAACAAACAAGCTCTTCACACCGGACATATGAGTTGTACAACCACTATCTACAAACCACACTTCACTTTTGGAAGTCTCCATAGCACTTTGACAAGCATAAAACAAATTTTGTTTTTCTCCTTTCTCTTCGGCTCTACCGGATTGTTCTTCACCTTTGTACCTACAATCCTTCTCCAAATGTCCATACTTCTTGCAATGTTGACATTGGGGTTTTCCTTTGTTCCAACAATTCTTCTCCAAATGACCATTCTTGTTGCAAAAATTGCACCTTGGTACTTGAGAAGTATCACTCTTTGTGTAGTTATTGGAGTTAGCTCCTCCTTTCTTCCATTTTCCCTTTCCTTTGAAGTTTGATGTTGATTCACCCTTGTACTCATTTTTATATGTTGCTGAATTTTTTGAGTTCAAGCTCAATTTTGATTGAAATGCACTTTCAATTGATTTTTCGGAATGCCTTGACACCCTTAGTTCATACACCTTCAAAGAATCCCATAATTCTTGTGACTTCAATGTATCAAAATCCTTTGTCTCCTCCAAAATTGCCACAATGGGTTCAAATTTAATTGGCAAACAATTCAATATCTTCTCACAAATTCTTCTTTCTTCCATCTTCTCTCCACACATCAACATATTATTAACAATTTCAACAACTCTTGAAGAAAACTCATTCATTTTTAGATTTTCAAAATCTCTTCTATATGATTGTAATTTTAATTCTCTTACCTTCTTATCACCTCCATACTCGTTTTGAAGAATATCCCAAGCTTCTTTAGCTTTAGGAAAATGAATTACTCTTGGTAGAATAGTGTCTCCAACTCCTTGTTGAATGTACATGGATGCTTTAGCATTCTTCTTCCTACTCTCCTTAAGTAAATCCTTTTTTTCTTTTTCTAGAGTTGTTGTAGCTTCAATTTCATCATACCCATCTTCAACAATCTCCCACACATCTTGTGACATGAACAAGGTCTTCATTTTGATAGCCCAAAAATCATAATTTTCTCCATGGAAGAGAGGTATTGAAGGTTGTTGAATGTATAAACTTGAGTTACTACTACTTTCCATTGATTTGGTTGAAGATTGATTGAAAAATTGGGTTTTTTCTTTTTTTGGATCTAGATTTAAAAAAAATTGGGTTGCTGATTTTTTTGAATTAATGGGTAGAAATTGATTTTTCTTCACTCTCCAAGATCCGATTCAAACGATCTATGCTCTGATACCATTTGTTAAAATTTTGGGTGATTAAACTTAGATGATTTTGATGAATTTTGATAATGAAGGAGTGGGAACTTTTGGTTCTTCTCACTCTCTCTCTATTTTGATTAATTGAAGAGATAATACTAATTCTCTTCTTTTTGTTTTTACAACTTATGGATGTCCTGCACCCACATGTGTAGTCTACACACACACAACTTAAATATAAAGTTGACACTCCAATTACACTCTTAACATAACTCACATTACTCAACATTGATTGTGGGTGATATTAAAGGACATGAGGTGAGGAAGATTGGCAAGCTGGTGGCAAGTCTCATTGATTGTGGGTGATAATTTGTTGCACAACTCTTTAATTTGTGTGCCTCCAACCTATTCCTTGGTACTTCTCCTTTCCTAGATATTCATGAAGTTCGACTCTCCAATCAGCAATATTCATCTCCTGCTCCACCTCCCCTTCAATTATCATCACGTCTGCCTCTTCTTCCTCTTCTTTGTTGATTGATGGCGAAAGAATTATTTGTATCTTTATGCATCTCGCAGTTGGATCTACCATCATTCTTGCGATAAAAGCAAAGGTGTCTGCTAGTATGTTGTCCTTTATTAATATATTTCTTCATTTTATTTTTGGGATGTTTGCAGATAATTCCTCAACAAGCTTCTTGTATTACTTTAATGATAGTTCATTCGTAGTGTACTCTTCTTTTATTTGGATAATGACTAGCTGCGAGTCACTAGTAATTCTTGCATTTTCTCATTTCATCTCCATTGCGAGTTTTAAGGCATGTATATATTACTATTTCATACTATGTTTCATTATTAGTGGATGTGAATTCCAACCTGGAGGAAAAAGCCATTTTCGCTCATTCTGGCGAAGTTAAGACAATTCCAACTCCATTTGATGATCCATCCACCAATATTTCCCATCTATCAGGTTATATCATCAAGTCTCTTGGATTACCATGTTCTTCTTTTATATCCATCATCTCTTCCACAGCTTCACCATTTTCTAATGGAAACTCCGCTTAGAAATTCACAACAACTTGTGATTTTGGTATAGAAAGTATTTCATACTTAATTTCAAAATGTCCCACTTGTGCGTTCCACCTTTCAACTCTGCCTAATTTTTTGAATTTTTTATTACTAATTCAATTGGCACCTCTGTTAATACTCTTACTTTATGAGACTAAAAATATATGTGAAGTTTAAAGGTTGAGTAAACTAATGCTAATATTAGTTTTTCAATCTTCGAGTAATTTTTCTCTGCAGTGTTGAATGTTTTGGTGATGTAGTTGTTGATGGTGGTTTTTAACCTAGGGTTAAAATTGTAAAACAATGAACCCTAGTCAGACAGTGACGTCACAGCGTTTAAGTAATAATATTTTAATAGACGCATTTATTGAAACCTTTAATGTGTTTGTGAAAAATTACCGGGGTATCTTTTTAATACTAATTAGGGTTACGACAAGCCAAACCCTAATTTCCACGTGTGACAATGGCAGACCATCCCATCCACACCTACCGCGCCAAGGCATGCCAACCATGATAGCCGCACCCATGTGCCAATGGCAAACCATGCCAGAAACACCTACCGCGCCAAGGCATTCCAACCATGCTATACGCACCCATGTGCCAATGGAAAACCATGCCAGCCACACCCACTGCGCAAAGGCATGCCATCCATGCTAGCCGCACCTATGTGCTAATAGAAAACCATGCCAGCCACACCAACCGATCTAAGGCATGCCAGCCATGCTAGCCGCACCTCTGTGCCAATGTAAAACCATGCCAGCAACACCAATCGTGCCAAGGCATGCCAACCATGATAGACACACCTCTGTGCCAAAGGAAAACCATGCCATCCACACCCACCGTGGCAAGGCATGCCAGCCACACCTCTTTGCCAATGGAAAATTATGCCAGCCACACCAACCGCATCAAGGCATGCCAACCATGCTAGTCGCACCCTTGTTCCAATGTCAAACCATGCCAGCCACACCTACCGCTCCATGCCAACTTAGTCGCGCCACCATAATGACCTTCCCTACGCGGCCACCAAAACGAAGGAATGCAATAATCAACGGTTACCCTTCAATCCCAGGAACAAATCCTGACCGTCCAAGGTTCCCAAACGACCTTTGGAAAAACAACCTGGCTTGGTCACCAACCTAGCTTGGTTACACCTAACCCTTAGCCCCCCATGCCAATCCAAATCACACCTAGCCAATCTAGCCACGCCAAGCGCATATGGCAAACCCTTTTCCCCACATTCCAAATCAAACAGCACCTAGCGAAGCAAGCCACGCCATGGCCCCACATGCCAAGCCAAACTGCACCTAGCCAAGATAGCCACTCCATGCGACTATGGAAAACCCTTGGACACACATGCCAATCCAAACCGCACCTAGTGAAGCTAGCCATGCCGTGCGCCCATGGAAAACCCTTGGTCCCACATGCCAAGCCAAACCGCACCTAGCCAAGCTAGCCATGCGCGCCACTATAATGGCCTTCCTTACGTGTCTACCAAAACGAAGGCGTGCAACAATCAACCGTTTCACTTCAATCCTAGGATAAAATACTAGCCAACCAAGGTTACCATACAACTCATGGTAACCTCTGGCCCAAAAACCTAAGTTTTGCCACACCAAACTATGTATTCCAACTGAGCCATGCCATCATGCTGACGTTCCCTACGCGGATACCAAAATGAAGGCGTGCAATAGTCAACGTTTCCCTTCAATCTCAGGAGAAAATCCTAACCATCCAAGGTTACCAGACAACGCATGGTAACCTTTGGCCTGAAAACTTAAGTTTGGCTATGCCAAACCATTCCATGCCAATGACATTCCAACCTAGCTGCGCCACCATGCTGGCCTTCCCTACGCGGCTACCAAAACAAAGGCGTGCAACAATAAACGGTTTCCCTTCAATCCTAGGAGCAAATCCTAGCCATCCAAGGTTACCAGACAATGCATGGTAACCTTTGTCCCGGAAACATAAGTTTGGCCACGCCAAACCATGCCATGACAACGACATTCCAACTTAGTCGCGCCACCATGTTGGCCTTCCCTATGCGGCACCAACGAACGAAAGCGTACGATGATCAACGTCTACCTTTCCTCTTAAGATGCAAGATGTGACAGACCGGGAAATTACGCCTTCAACGCGTCGCCCCACAGGACGCAACTCCCCCGGTGCGCCACTCTGACGAAGATACGATCCGGGTCTCATCCCGAGGCAAATACACACTCATCTGCCCTTGAAAGCATGATGCAGCTATTCAAGTTTCTACACCTTTCCAAAGTCACCCTTGTCCGCATAAGGTTATATGGACATAAGGCCATTGCCAATGCACATCGCTTTCCAACTCTTCGTAACTTGATAGGAAGTATGAGCATCCACTTAATGGCATGCAACTAGCCTCATCAAGTCTGGCCACAATCATTTCTTGCGTCGAGCTACCGAACTTAGATGATATGAGGGGCCAACGTGCTGGACCGGCAATGTTGCAACTCACTGCGGCTACCTACGTATCCTTCTCTACTCTAAAGGAATAAAGCACAGGCCGTAGTTCATCCAAAGGGACAAGCAACTTAATCCAACTCGTTTGGTAGGCCGTGGCCAAGCAATAGTGGTAATGGCCTAGTCCGTATAGGCCGTTCCGTCAAATGCATCCAAGTGATGCATCATCGAGTCCGTGGAATGGAATAGTGATTCCTTAGCCTCATATGCTCCATTCATAAGGCCACGTAACTATAAATGAGCCTTAGGCATCATTTATACTCTTCCGGCTAAGCTATGAAGCTTACTTGGTGCATAGTCTGCATATGCACCTTCAACCAACTACCCTTCCCTATATATGTTTATTTGACATTTTTAGAACTCTGATTAGGGAATGAAAAATCCTTCATCAACTTCCCGTTTCACTATTCATGGTTGTTGCCATGTATTTTCCTGAATAACCGGCCAAGATGGTTGTACATTCAGTTCTGCGTCACATGCCAGTTCATATGCCCGACTAGAATGGCTGAACATTTCCCGATCCAAACCCGATGAAGGGCCGTGATGGCTGTACTTCCGACTTTATCCCATAGGCCACACCAATGTCCAACTGGGATGGCTGTACATTCTTAAGGCCATCTACCCAATTGGCCTGAAGCACTTTAGGTGCGATATTGGCTCTTGGCCAATGTAACTTCCAACCAATGTCATATTGGCCTTAGCCAATATGCATACGCGATGTGCCTTACCTGGAACCCAATATTGACCCTTGTCCAAATGCATCCTTTGACATTTGTAACACCCCATATTTTTAGCATGGCGCATGATGAAAGATGCGCCATGGCCTGAGATGAAGCTTTATCCAAAGCTTCCGTTAGTTGGTGAGAGGTAGATTGGCTTAAGACCAATACCATTCCAAAATGGCATTTGGACAAGGGCCAATTCTCATGTCAAAGGATGCATTTGGCCAAGGGTCAAATATTGGGTGCCATGTAGGGCACATCACGTATGCATATTGGCTAAGGCCAATATGACATTGGTTGGAAGTTACATTGGCCAAGAGCCAATATCGCACCAAGAGTGCTTCAGGACAATTGGGTAGATGGCCTTAAAATGGACCCCTATCCCAGATGGACATTGGTGTGGCCTATGGACCAAAGTCGGAAGTACGACCATCACGGCCTTTCATCGGGTTTGGCTCAGGAAATGTTCAGCCATCCTGGCCGAACATAGGAACTGGCATGTGGGCCAGAACTGAATGTACATCCATCTTGGCCGGTTATTCAGGAAAATTCATGGCAACGACCATGAATAGTGAAACGGGGAGTTGATGAAGGATTTTTCATCCCCTAATCAGAGTTCTAAAAATGTCAAATAAACATATATAGGGAAGGGTAGTTGGTTGAAGGTGCATATGCGGACTATGCACCAAGTAAGCTTCATAGCTTAGCCGGAAGGGTGTAAATGATGCTTAATGCTCATTTATAGTTGCGTAGCCTTACGAATGGAGCATATGATGCTAAGGAATCACTATGCCATTCCACGGACTCGATGATGCATCACTTGGATGTATTTGACAAAACGGCCTATACGGACTAGGCCATTACCACTATTGCTTGTCCACGACCTAGCAAACGAGTTGGAATACGTTGCTTGTCCCTTCTAGGTTGAACTACGGTCTGTGCTTCATTCCTTTAGAATATGGAAGGATACATAGGCAACCACAATGAGTTGCAGCATTGCCGGTCCAGCACGTTGGCCCCTCATATCATCTAATCTCGGTAGCTCGACGCAAGGGATGATTGTGGCCAGACTTGATGAGGCTAGTTTCATGCCATTAAGTGGATGCTCATACTTCCTATCAAGTTACGAAGAGTTGGAAAGCAAGGTGCATTGGCATTGGCCTTATGGCCATATAACCTTATGCGGACAAAGGTGATGATAGACACATTTATGTGTCTAATATGTCTCAATTGTATGTATTGTTAGTACTCAATTTTTGTATTTATTTTGTTATTTTATGTCTTTGTAGGTATTTATAGAGAAATAAGCTCTTGCGGAGAAATTGGCTCGAAAAGTGGTGTTTTACACCCCCAGGATAAAGTACTAAAGGCACCCCAAAAAATTACTAAAGGCACCCCATGGGAATGTGTTATTCGGACTCCAGCAACGGATAAGGGGCGACCACTGGATAAGGGGTGACCTTCATCACAAATTCAAAAAAAATATTTTGGCGGGAAAATATTTGCTCTTTACTGGCAGATTTTCTCGATTGCATTTGGACGTGATTTTGTGCGATTCAATCGCTGAAACTTTTTGTAAAGATGTAATATATCATAACAGATCTGGTATGAGTGATTGTTTCGACTGAATTTGGCTGGATAATCACGTGGAAGAAATCAGGGCAACACGGGTTTGGAAATGATATTCACGGATTTTCAGCAAGTTTAATGTGTGCTGCTCGTGTTTGGATGACACTTAGTCATTGAAGATGCGTGTAGAAGCTAAATAAGGGAGTATCAGAAGCTGTTTACGCGTGGAGAATCATTTCAGGGAAGAAAATATTCGTAAAATATTTTCTTTTAACACCGAGTAATGGACGATCATGGAGAGTTAATGAGCGTGATTTATTGTCGATTTTGGGTATAAATAGGTTCCCTGGGTGTACTAGAAGGGGGTGGAGATTTTTGGGGGCTTGAGGAGAACTGAGGAGCAAGAAATCACCATGAACAGCAAGCTTCCTGCTGCTGTTTTATTGCTGCTGTAGAGGGGAAGAACGCGAAGAACAGACCTGCGAAGACAGTCGTTCTTTGCAGCAACACACCACAGAAGTTGTAGCGTCGCACTTCAACAGCATTTTACAAGTATCGTTCTCTGTAACAGTTTCTGCAACATTTATTATCGTTGCAATTTTCTGTTTTATTAAATTTTCACCTCTTGTAAGCACTTTTTGAGCAATGAAAAAAATCGTTTGAGGGTGTTTCCAACATGAGGAGGTAAACCCCATCACTGGGACAATGGAGGAAGCTGAATGTCATACGTGGGTAATTTTAATTAATTCTTTTTATGACTTTTGCACTAATAAAAATTGAATTATGATTTTGATTAATTAGTTGTCATTTCATTTGATGGGTCATGCTTGCTTAGTTTTTTTGATGTCCCATGCTTAAGATTTATAATTGATATTTTTAGAATCTACCTTGCCAAAAATAAGAGTCTATGTTTTTATTTGTTGAGCGATAATTGTTAAAAGGATTAATATTTGAACCTTCTGTTATGAGTTTGGTCGAATCCTGAGTCCCAGAACATCTCCATCCTGTGACAATTTTTGTATATATATTTTTATCTAATCTTAGATTTATTAAGTCTAGAACTCTATTGCTTTCACAAGTTTCAAAAGAACCTTTTCACTACAACATCATTGAAAATACCATTAAGTGACTTTGGAAAGGTGTAGAAGCTTGAATAGATGCATCATGCTCCACGAGCATGCCAGCAAGGGCAGATGAGCGTGCATTTGCCCGGGGATGAGGGCCGGATCGTAGCTTCGTCAGAGTGGCACACCGAGGGAGTTGCGTCCTGCGAGCGATCTTGCCGAAGGCGTAATTTCCTTGTCCGTCACAACATGAGAATTGGCTCTTGGCCAAATGCCAAACATAATACGCCATTTTATGGTATTGTTAAGCCAATCTCCTCTTACCAACCAACAAGCTTTAGATGAAGCTTCATCTCAGGTCATGGAGCATCTTTCGGCATAAGCCATGCTAAAAATATGGGGTGTTACACAATATCTCGACCGTCGAAGGTCATCAAGCTACCAAGTCTCCCAAGCTCGACTTTCCAGGAAAAAACGACATGCCACATGTTTTGCACAAAAAAATTCGAGACATAAAACACATATCACAAACTGGGGGATCCTCTTTGGGTATTGGTTTGGAGGACAATGTAATATAGTACACTATTAAATATATGTAGTAAATATAGGAGTTAATGGTGAAACAGCTCGACATCAATTCCACGCGTTAACGGTTTATGGAACATCAATTCCATACGTTAATGGTTTTTATGTAACATCAATTCCATGCATATGGTTTGTCACCTCCTCCCATTTACTTACCTATTATCCATCCTTTGTGAAACCAAGTACGTTTCACTTCGACTTGTATAAATAGGTCTTACCTGTTTCACAAGAATAAGGAGTTCATTCTAGAATATACAACACTCGAGATAATACTTGCTAGCTGGGTTTGAGTAGCCTTCCCACTTTTCAATTACAAGTGGTAGTAACATAACTTCTCTTCCAGAATTAACTATTCTAGTCTCATCACTTTCTTAATTCCCTCCCAAAACCAACCCATTCTTCTCCAATTTGTGACCGAAGCAAGTCCGGAACAGACATTTCTTGGTTTAGGTTGGACTTGTACAGAATTGATCTCTCGAATCTAAAGTACTCCATTCGGTACATTGTTTAGGGTTTAAGTTGTTTCTCCTAATGCACACCTGAAATTATCGAAATCAACGTAAACTATTTTCACCCTCAAACATTAGTATATCAAGTTTTCTACTTTCATCTATTCGCAATAACACATCACTTAATGCATGTGAAGTTATGTAAGATAAATTATTAACTCCTCCCACAGTTATGCTTTTTGTAAGATAGAGATATTCATCAAAATGATCTTTTATTCCTTTTATTGCCTTCTCGCATTCGTATGTCCCACCTAAACTTGCTCCTTTTCTTGAGTATGTTTAGAAATGTTTACATTTGTCTGATGATCGCAGAGATAAACCTTCCTCTGACCAAGAGTCCATTCAATTTTTGTACATCTTTCACCGTCGCTGGTGTTGGCATGTCGCGAACTGCTTGTACTTTCTCTGGATCAACTTTTATTCCTTCTTTTACACAATGTATCCACAAATTTTTCCATACACAACATAAAAAATACACTTTGAGGTTTCTTTAATGTTGAATTTCCGCATCTGCTCAAAAATTTCCTTCAAATCTTGCACATGATCTTTAGCTTCTTTACTTTTACCAACAACATATAATCCTAACGTTTTGTGTATCCACTTCACAAACACCTTATCTACCATCATCTGATATGTCGCTCCCTCATTTCGCAAACCAAATGGAATTTTCGTGTAGCAATACAATCTAGGGGTGCCAACGGGTCCCATCGGGTCCGGGTAGTATATTATCCGAAACCGAAACCGGTTATTTTACCCGGTTCCGGGTCCGGTTCTGAAATTATTGGACCCAGAACCGGACCCGTTAAAAAAGCTGAATACCCATCGGTTCCGGGCAGTTAACGGTTCTTTGGAGGTAAAATTTATTGCACATACAAATATACCCGTTATTATCACAAATCTTTAATACAACAGTTCCAAAAAAATGAAACCCTAGCGTTTAAGATTCCTTCACCCTTGACGGACGCCTCCATCACCCATGACTAGGACCTTAGCACCACTTTTTTGTTAGTTTAATCTCCCATAGATGAACTCCTCGTTCGTTGACATCAACAAATACCGAAACCCATTAGAGGTCCCCGTCTTTCAAACACAAAATAAATAAGACACCAAAGCAACAATCACATACAACATCTGGCCATTAGAAATTACTCATTAAAAAACAACACCCCTACATCAAGATCTATATCTGCAGTAATGGAGTTCCAAAATCCAATCAATTTTTCCAGATGCATCAAGCCTATATATAATGTATTGTAAAATAAAAATTAGAGATGAATAAATTATAAGTATGAGCATGGGAAATATTGATCATCAGATAGAAAATTTTTGATAAAGAGAGAAGTTTTATTAGTTGTGAATAAATAATTTTTCAAAATTTCCATTCAATCCACCAACTGCATCATTTTCCATTACAATTTCTTCATCAAACCATATCATTTTCTATTGCAATTCTTTGAAATTAGAAAAAAAAAAAAAGAGAAGAAAAATGGGTGATAAACTGATAAGTGATATCCAAAGCTTCCACACAATTGAAAAATGCAAAGAGTATCAGTTTTAAAAGAAAAGAAAGAGACGAGGTGGAAGAGAAAGGGTAGGAGAAAAGTAAGGTTTAGGCTTCCTTTTGTTTCTAACCAAAATATACACCTGTGCACCATGCATCCTTCTGGTTAGACACACAAAAACCCGAGGTAATTGCTCGGTTGGTTTTATCGGTGAACTTAAATCTCCTCGGTCTCTGCGGTATGAAGGAATCAGTTGGGTACCTGTCGGTAGATCGATAAGGACCCGATACTAAACGGTTCTTTAACGGGTGGACCCGACGGGTATCAAAACTCTTAACGGGTATAATATTAGAACCGTGGCGACCGAATTGACCGGTCCGTTCGAATAAATTTTACCTATTGGCATCCCTAATACAATCCTCTGGGTGCGAAAAAGGATGTATGTTCTTGGTCTTTTTCGACAAGAGGAATTTGGTTGTAACCTTTATATCTATCTAAAAAAGATATTCTATCATTTCTTGCCGATAATTTGACCATTTGTCGAATGTCAGGTAGTGGAAAGCTGTCCTTTGGACAAGCTTCGTTTAAATCTATGCATATCCTTATCCCTTTGTTCTTCTTAGGCACTACAACCATGTTCGCTATCCATTCTGGATATTTAGCTTGCCATATAATTCCTGCATCAAGCATCTTCTGTAATTCTTCTTCTATTAATTTGGGGATGGTATGTTGTTGCTATTTTCCTTATTCTCTGCTTAAATGGTCTTGCGTTTTTGTTAATTTCCAATTTATGACACGCGACAGAAGGATCTATTCTGGAATTTCGTCCATTCTCACATAAAAGACATCTTTGTAATCTCGCAAGAGGCTGATTATTCTTTTTCCTGTTATGCCTATTTTAGTTCCAATCCTTAGCATCTTTGGTTCTTCTTAGGTTCAACATTTACTTATTTTGTTGGTTCTGTCATAGCGTGTAAAGCGCCTTTGGTTCTCCTCTTTGGAGTTGGATCTTTTAACGACTTTATTAGCTTGTCTCCTTCTTCTAAAATTTTCCTTGTATTCCTTTTATTTCTCTTGCTTTTATTATGTAAATTCTAAATTCTTTATTTGCTTCTTTCCCAACTTTCATCCTTTTCACCTCTTTGCTCGTCCTTCTAACTTTGCAATTCTACTTGATAACACATTTTTAGAACATCAACATATCTACTCCACTTGGTATATGAAACTTAATGCTTTGATGCAATCTTGATGCCACAGCTTTAATACTCCCTCCGTTCAATTTATCTTTTAGGGTTTTTTTGTGTTCCAAATTAGATGATAGTTTTTGTATTTTCCTCCAATTCTCACTAATTTACCCCTGCTTTGGAATCACATCAGAGAATTAATACTCATCGTAATAAACACAAAATAATTACTCTAATTTTTAAATATACCCCATGTAGGATATATACTCAATCTTGGAATATTTGGTAGTACATATCCCAAGTAAATTGTTATGGGATTGATAACTTTCCTATAATCTAGAAACACAAAACTAGGCCATTTAAATCTTTAAGTAGGAATTAATATGGGCATTATTGGAAAGATTTTAGTCTCTCTGATATTTCTTAATATCCGTGAGAAACTCTACAACGTCAAGTAAATCGGAACGGAGGGAGTAGCATGTATCCATGGCCTTCCTAGTAGCATGTTATACGGTGATTCAATATCTACCACACATAAAAGTCATTGAGTTTCAATTTCCCTAATAGTATTCGCACCACAATTTCTCCCTTAGGTTTTGTTGTAAACTTGCCAAAGTCATGGATATGATATGTTGAATAAGTCATTTCTTCATCTTTGTAACCCATTCCTTTGAATGACTTATAAAACAATATATCCTTCTTCATGTATCTATCTAATGTTATTTTTGAATCACCTTCAGCCCATTCTTCTATAGACTTCAACGATTCAACCCGCTCTTTTCACGCTGCAGTTATTGTGATTACCAACGGAGCATTGTGACGTAAGTTTTGTATTGGTATTTCTTTTGTTGTGAATATAATTTTTTTCTTTTCCCATTCCTTCAATGGTGACATATTTTCCACTTTATCACAATCTTTTTCCTTCAAAATATCGTTTGTGTATTCTTCCTTTGATTTTATCATGGAATTCACCAATCATTGTTTTTGTTATCAGGTTTCACCAATCTTCTACGCCTTCACGGATTTAATTATTTTCTCCCTAACTTATTTCTTTCTTGCTTCATCATATTTATCACTTCAATCGTTAATAAAACTTTCATCCCTATCTCCAAACTATCTTTAAATTTCTTCAATCGTCCTATTTCTAACATAATATGTAGTTGCCGGAAATCACACAACTACACCCTATTAAGATGACACAAATATTTACTCAAATTTCAAGAACTTCTATTCAAATTTCATTAGAATTTCTTAAAAGATCTTACAAAAAATAAGAGTACATGGAAATCACTCTCAGACTTTCTATCTCTTATTTTCTCTCTAATTCTCGCCAAAAAGATCTCTCCTCTCTCAAATATGTAGCTCTATAGAAGGTTATTACATAGTGGATGACAACTAAGCTTTCCTTTATTTTCGGATCTGGCCTGCCACATTATCGCAGGTGTGCATACTTCTCAAATCTACTAAGGTCTTCACGCTTTCCTCTTGAGTATGCTGACGTCACCTGTTACATCATTCTGCGAGATCTTCGCAAATACTTGTTGGTTATAATTTCGCTGGTATATAATTGTTGTGATATTCTTCTCTTACGCCGAAATTACACACATGCATTTATCATAGATCGAGTTATAAAAATGGGTTAGAGAATATATACCTACAAGACTGATTTCTCCAAGGTCAATATAAGTTCTTTGGTATAAATTCTGTCTTGACATATGAAACAGAATTAAACACTTACAAAACAAAGATGGAGAAATGAGTTATTAGTCCACCACTTAATCATCAATTTAGGCTTAAAAAGTTAATAAATAAATCTGATTTCAAGTAAATATATATCTCATCCGGTGACAAAATTTCTTCATACTTACTAGCAATGATCATAGAAATGATCGCTTTTCAAAGGAATAAGTAAAAATTAGTTATTTGATGTACTTGATTTTGAGGGCCATCATACATGTAAAGAATCTTTTGGTACCAATGGATTGCTTAGTTTGGAAAAAGCATACTATATTATAGAGTATTTACATACTTTTATTACAATAGAAGAAGTAACAACAATATTACTTAACTTTAAGTGAGAGTATATGTTTGACTTTATACCAATCTTCACCAACTTCTCTTACAACCCTTTCTTTGATGGTTGGCATAATCCAAATTGTCAATTTCTTTAGTGTAGTGATGAACCTCAAACCTTCAAGGAAGCATACTCAATTCCTCTAACCAACTTAAGTTCAACTCCTTAAGACATGGCATCCCACCTTGATGAATTGTCCACTTCTTTAGTTGATCCATCCAACGTATGTGTAAAACTTGAGTTGAGGAAATCCTTTTGTAGAGCACTCCATTTCTCCTTCGAATGCCCGATTCAACTCTAATAGCTTAAGATTGGGAAGATATTGAAGAGTTTACATCGGGTCTTTCTCCAGCTTGCTGTAACACAATGTTAACTTGCTTTAGATTTGGTGGGTATTTATGGAGTTAAGACCACCATCTAGTTTACCGAACAACACTAGCCGGTGAAGATTATGGCAACAAGAAAGGGAATCAAATATTTGGTTGTCAAAACCATCCATACTTTTTATTTCCAAAACTTTAATGGGGTTCTGATACTGGTCATCAATCGATGAAGATGATGAACTCTTCCTGTTAAAAATCTCATGAATAAGAACATCAGTTCCGCTCATGAGGTAAACAACACGGACAAATTTTGGAGTTCCGACAACTTTCCAAAACAACCCTTTCTTATCCATTCCCCAACACCATTGAGAGTCTGGAGGTTAATAAAATTTTCAATTTGAAGATATTTGTTGATTACACATCCCTGATTTGACTCTATGTGTCTTAATTGTACTAAATTTTCTATTGTCTCAGGTAAGATTCCTCCATCTAACTTTAGGGTTTGTAAATTTCTTAAATTTCCTATGGACGATGGAATTTTATCGAGTTATTGACTCCCCCTATTTCTAAATACCTCAAGTGAATCAATTCAAAAACTATTTTTAATTCATTTTTCTTTAGCTGTAAATCTCCAAGATCCAAGACTCGTAGCAGTTTGATGTGTTGGTACTTCATTAATGGACCTATATAGATTGGGGGATGGACGAGAAAGTACGAAGTGCAGGAAGCTGAATTATTGAAATCAAAATCGACGCCAAACCTCGGTTCATCATTAAGATTGATAGCATACCTCCAAATCATTAAGTGCAAGTATCATTTGCGAGGATGTTGTGCCATCAATGCGAATTGTAAATATCAAAAGTTCCAACTCTTTTCCTTTCGATAAACAAAAATCCGCGTCAGATCATGCATCCGACATGTTTTTCCTTGACCAGGAGTAGGATCTTTATCGGCTTGAATCATACACCTTTGGATCAACTTCGGCATAATATTGTCGTTTCCACAACTTCCTCCGATGTCCCATGTTCATCGTCTTTTGTATGTGGTATGAAGCCCATAAAGGTCCATAATCGGATCAATTTCTTTCTTGGAATTGCACAATTTTTCAGAAAAAAAGACCTAAATAGAGAAAGCATGGCTTCAAGTGAACTGGGAGATCATTGTAACTTAATGCAAGGATACCCATCACACCTCCATTTTTGCCTTCATTAATGTTTGAGGCGACGTTTCTGTGTACATATTCCCATTCCTTGATATCTTCCCTCTTTGTTGCTAGTATCCCTCCAAGAACACATATTGCCAAGGGCAGACCACCACATTTACGCACCATCTCCCTTCCCAACTTCTCCAGATTCAGGGGTAACAATTGGTGTCTCTCTTAGTCTTTGATAATGCTTTTTTACGAAGTAATTCCCAACTATCTTCCTCATCTAAAAGTTCAGGTTCGAGATGAAGGCTCCATGGATCTGCTTGTAAAGTAACCTCTCTTTCGAGTGGTTAATAATATTTACTTCCTCGCTTCCCATACGGAAAGGCTCCATGGATCGGACTCTCTTTTACTTGTAATTTCTAATAAGACATCTTTTATGTTGAGCTGTTGAGATATAGAACACCAAAGCGTGGCAATCGAAGTCCACATAACAGTATCATGTTTGAATATCTTCTTGGCTAGGAGTGGTCTTCCCAAGACCTCCAACGTCTACTTATAGATACCACGCAAAGCCTTTCTTCATCTTTCGACAATTCAGCCAAAGAACGTCTTCGTATGTTCCTCCAAACTGATAACGTCTTCATCCTGCATGTGGATAGTAATTTCTCAATGGAGCTACGAACTTGAAGGTTTGCTCGTCAGGTAATTCTTTTTATTAAATAAATAAAATTAGCAGAGATAGCTTTGAGTTTAGCTTGGATAGCTTGGATATCCTCCCCGACCTTACGGAGATGTCTCAAATTCTTGACCATCAAAGCCTTCCTCTTTGATCAAACTTAGGACTCCTCCAGTTAGGGTTGCGCCAATTTTAAGCATGAAAGTGTCAACAACATCCTCTGCATCGTAAGCCATACTTCTGTTCATCTACAGTGCCTAATAGGTGTTTGCTTTAATATAATATATATAGTATAGTATAGATAAGATTTGTTTGGTCCGTCGGAGACAAACTTCACAAATATAGTACCTCCACGATCCCATGTCTTAGATCGGTGTCAAAATTGACTAGTATTATTTGTTTAGTTATCCAAGCGAGACTGACTGAGAGGTCACTGTATCAAAATAAACACAATTTCGCATATTAGATGACATATTTTTTTGCAAAACAAGTGTTCATATATCCTCATACCGTTTCTTGTGATGGCTTCCCTTTTAAAATGATCCTGGGCCTTTCGATCATAGATTTTTGAGTTAGTAAACATCAAACTGAACTGGAATGAAGAGCAAATGCTCGTAGTAGTAAAACTGTGAGGATACCAGGTGATTTTACTACTTTCTACTGGATTAACTATAATCTCTTTTTTTTTTTAATCCTTTCTTATTTAACCCCATTTGCTTGACCATGGAGGTTGGTAAATATTACTTTCGTATAGGAGCCAAGGATGAGTTTTGTTCGTACCGTGTACCATATCAGAAGGCCAATTTTTTTTGTCTCTCTCTCTCTAACACATAGCCATAGGCTACAAATGAAGGTCGATGTTTTGCAATTCCTTACCTAGCATTTTAACTAGATGCATGCATGAACCGCATAAGCATATAAGTCTGAATGTAGGAACTTCACGGGGGAAATATTATCATTGTATCAGAATGCATCTTATTGGAGATCCTCTGCACCGACCAATCTCAGAGGCAAGCAATGCACGGAAGAATACAGCTCTGCTTGTCGATGTCATCCAGTTTCGGACTTCCACAATAATGATGTCACGAAAATATTTTGGCACTGCATTACAAAATCACACGATATTACAAGGAAGCAAA